>JBBKCR010000134.1:5180436-5197698 GCA_037577295.1 Ladigesia roloffi | reverse complement strand
GTGTGTGTGTGTGTGTGTGTGTGTGTGTGTGTGTGTGTGTGTGTGTGTGTGTGTGTGTGTGTGTGTGTGTGCTTCCCGGAACCCGTCTGGCTGGAGTGTTTATTTTCTGTTACAGACAGTGGCCTAGAATCACACAGCGGCGGCCAAACAAGCATGATGTCATACACACACAACCCCACGGCTGTAAGGACCAATCCACACTGATCAAATGATTATACTGTGTGTGAGTTTGTGCATCAGAGTGCACAAAGAGGTGCTTTATGTTAATATGTCATTTCCTGCAAGAAAAGCCTCTACATTTTTTGTTTTATCAATAAAAATAAAAAGTCATGTTGTCTTTAAAAACTAACAATTTTTGAAAGCTCCCCTAGCAAATTTCTAACAGTATGTTAGTGCTAAACTGATGGTGGTGAAATTTTTTTTCCCAAATCTAAATAAAAACAGATATTCTAAGCATGTTAACGACACATGTATAACCTCCTAACAGAGATAATTTTCTTCAATGCAGCAAAAGTCAGTGATGTATGTTAGACAGTTATGTATGTCAGTTACACTTATGTAATTGCCACTTCTTAATTTGTGGGTAGTCCAGTACACAAGACCCTTAGTCTAGTTCCTGAAGACTTAAACATTTGGAAAATTTAGCTACATATAGGTTTACCCTATATCTGTTTTGGTTGAAAGATTATAATGCCCTTATATCTGGTCCAAACCATCATCAAAAATTGCATGATGAAGTAATAAAATCAAAATGTTATATCAGTGTGTGTGTGTGTGTGTATCAGAAGTATTTAAGATTTAGACAGTTAAGTGTATTACTGTGTGTTATGCTTTTAGGAAGACATGTAAATCCTAGAACCACTATCAGATATCAGCATGAGATAAAAAGAAGTGATGTGGGTATACCCCCATTTACAGGGAGAGAAATATGTGTATGTGTGTGTGTGTGTGTGTGTGTGTGTGTCTTGCTTTAATAGCAGAGTGTGGGGGGACTGTTCCAGCAGGCCTCCTCCAGGCTGAGTAGAGTGGGTCATAGTTCATCTCCTGAGAGAGGTCAAAGGTTACTCAGTCCTCCCACACTTACCCCACCCAAAATGCCCCCTCAACTTTGACCCCTGCAGCTCTGTTGCCGCCAGCCACACCACGGAAATGTGAGGGAGATCGGAAAGGTTAAAGTTCATAAGAAAGTGCTGGGTGGGGCCCCTGTCTGTCTGTCTCTCTCTCTCTCTCTCTCTCTCTCGCTCTCTCTCTCACAGACCACCCTCTCTCTAATACCAGATCATAGAGCCAGTTCAGAAGTTCAAAGGCTCAGATAGCACACAGATAAGCGTAAATACGCTTAGCTAGCTCAGCACAAAAATAGCATTACGCTAATCCAACTAACATGAACACACCCCTCTGTCATTAGGGGCAATTTTCTCAGCTTCCTGCTCCTTCATCAGGCCCTTCCTGTGTGTTCCTGATTGGCGGAAACACGTCAAACTCAGGAGTCTATCCATTGGCCAGAGGCTGGGGTCAATGGTTGACAGGCCCCGCCCTACTCCCAGAGAGGGCTGTGATTGGCTCATCTCTCTGCTCTTTGATCACTCGGGAGGAGGAGGTGATAAATGGCTGTCGAAATGGAGCTGGCTTTGCTGAGGGTTGGAAGAAAGATTGGGGTTAACCGTAAATAACACATCCTTAAGGTTTTGAGGGCAAAGTCACTCAGCGTTTGGATAAAAAACATACACTCTCACCTCTGAGTCATAACTCTGAGCCCATCTTAAATTAAACACTTAATAAAGTGCTGAGAAGTGGCTTTTAGAAGAGGTGCACATGAAAAACAGGGTTCACCATTGTAAAAACTTCAGTTGCATTCACTTATTCAGAACAACTTAAAAAATGTGATGTGATGTTTGGATTGAAACAGTAATCTAAATTTAATAAGATTTATAAGAGGAAATCTGTGTATACTGATTTGAAATAAGTAATGTTTTACCTTAATATTGATTCACATGTTTCAGGTAAGTTACAAAGTAATATTTTTTTTATAATAATTCATATTACTTTTCAACTGCAAGTTATCTATTATATTCAGCTACAAAATAAGAACAGGGATAATTAAACACAGAATATCTTTTGCAGATGTGTTGAATTTACTAGAGATCAGTAATAACCCAGCTGGCATTCGACCGACCTTAAAAGTTTAAATGTGGTTGAAATAATGTCAGTTTATGAAAAAACGTTCATTCAACGTCAAAACAACGCTGAATACCAAATGGTTGAAATTGTGTTGTTAACTGGATTCAACATAAAATTTTAGTTGTACGTCAAATCAACGTTGGAATGACGTTGCTATTTCAACGTTGATTAGATTTTTTGCAAAACCTAAACAAAAACACTGACACCTGACGCACCTGATGTTGATTCAATGCTGACTCCACGTTAAAATGGCAGCTGGGAACTGGATCCACAATATATCCATATAGGCGAATGTTTGATCATGTTAAAGTTTTTTGCAGACTAAAAAAATGTGCCAATAAAAATCTGAACAGCTCCTCTGTGTTTTTATTTCAGAGGGTTAACTTGAGGTAAACTGAGACAGGTCGGGATTTTAGGCTTGGGTTATTTAGTAAACCTCTTGCTCCTGATTATAATCCCTTGTGTTTCAGTTAATGTTGGTTTGATGGTTGTGTACCAACTTCACCTTTGCAATATGCTCTCCTCTGATTGGGAGAAAAGACAAAGGAGGTGTGATATGTTCTTTATCATTAAAAAATTCGCTTGTCTGTTTGAGATTGTTATTGTTCTAAATAAAGTAAGATCATAAAGATTATAATCCCTGTTTTTTGTACAGGGCAAATCTGCCTTTGTGAAGACAGACCCGTGTCCTTAGGCTAACAATACTTTGTGTGCGATATTTACACTGTACTGCCACCTGGTGGGGAGGCTAATAGTTCAACAAGGACTGCAGAAATAGTAGATGATAGTAGATGAGACATTTCACCCCAAGAGAAACCCAACTCTGATTATATGTATTCAGCAAAGGGATCACACATAGGCAAATAAATATTAATTTCACAATTATGCAATTTATGGAAATACAATAGTATGCAAAAATATGGAGACCAATGATCAAATGACATTCAGTATTCTGATATATAAAATAAAATATGATATTCTGTAAATTTCAGTGCACAATTGCCTTCTATATTTACACATAAATATACATATTTCCAACAAGCATAACATGTCAAATATGAAATAACATTTACGCAGGGCTCTTTTTCATTGTTTTCCAATTTGTTAAATTCAGCCAACAACCGTGCAAAATGTGCAGAAATCTCCCCACATGTCCAGTGCTCTGGTGTACTCCCACACACATTTGTGTCAGGTTAACTGGAGGTGCTATTTCCCTCTTGTGGTGAGTGTTGGCGTGAATGGGTTTTTGCTTCTCTGATTAATGCTAATGAATTCATGAATTTGCAGAAATCTGTTCAATTCTTTGGGGCAGCTGGTGGCCTGGTGGTTAGGGAGTTGTCCCTGTGTTCAGAATTTTGTGAGTTTGAATCCCAGGACTGCCAGTGGAACCACTGAGCTACACTAGAGCAAAGTACAGACCCCATCCACTGCAACACGGGCCCTGCATCAGTGGCTGTCCAGTGCTTCACTCGGTGAATGAGTTAAATGCTGTGAACACCTTACTCCCACACTTACTTTCATTTGGGCACCAAACATTTTGGAGCTGACTATGTCCAGCTATCCATGATATTATAGTGATGTTTGAGTGGGTTTAGTTATGTGCAAAGCATTAACTCAGCCTCCTCAATCTTGGTTAGAGCTTTTTGGTTATTATTCTGTAATAGTTGTAATTTTCTAAGCCTGAATCCAAATGCAAACGCTGATGATTTGTGAACCGACTCAGGTGAGATGGAACCTTAGATTTGCCACTTGTATTTACAGTTTATGGTAAACTAAGAATTGGTTGTCACGTGCACCTGTGTATTGTTACCCAAATCATACCTTTCATATAAATGCAGTACAGGCAAAAAGAGCAGAAGAAAGAGGTGATTTTTTTCATGTAACAACTGAATAATCCTTTGCTGTTTATTATAATTAGTTTTTATTTCAACACTTCCACACTGTTCTGTTGAGAAATCCCAGTCTTTCTGTCATGAGGTGCTTTTTGAAGGCATTTCTTGATTCTGTCCTTGTTGCACTGTGTGTCTAATTGTCGGTGTTAAAGATAAGTTTGTCCCCTGATGTCCCCATTTGCTTTTATGTCTCATCATTCTGTTATTACATTTGGAAAAGTCTACATGAAATGTATTGTACTCAATATGCAGGAATAGACATAAGTTGTACACAAGGACAAATTGGCGTAAGTGGTATGCAAATATGCTGCAGTTT
This sequence comes from Ladigesia roloffi, assembly GCA_037577295.1. NCBI lineage: Eukaryota > Metazoa > Chordata > Actinopteri > Characiformes > Alestidae > Ladigesia > Ladigesia roloffi. The sequence goes on along the minus strand of JBBKCR010000134.1, from coordinate 5,193,309 downwards.
TCTGTATTCATGGCACAAATCCGTACCTAATTTGAGTAACTTCATACTTTTTGCCCCGCCCCTCGACTTCACAGCTCAAGACAAGACCTCTGCATGCACCCCAAGCCCTAACCAGAACCACAGCCGAGCACAAACATCTGCGTGCACCCCCCACAAACCACAACCCAGTCACAGTGACAATGTTTATTTTGGGTGCATTTGTTCATTCAGGGCCTGCTTCAAGGGGGGGACTTTTGAAGGCATTTCCCTCCCTTAGGGAGTTCCCATGCCCCCCCTTGGGAGTTGCTCATATGCAGCGGCAGACTGGCAATCTGTGCATTCTAGAGTCCATAACGTCTGCCCAAGATCAGCCAGGTCCCCTGCCCCCCCAGAACCACGACCGACACCAGCCACCCCCCTGGGCCATGGCCGATAATGCCTCCCCATAGTCAGTTAGATGCATGAGTGTTATTAGAGCTAATAAATGATGTCCTAATTAATATGACTACCATTAAAATAGCAAAATATAACTTAAAATAACATAATTAATGAATGTAAATGGGGAGATAGTAAGAGAATAATTAATGATTATCAACAGCTATTATCTAGCGATTCAATGTTCTACCCTAATGCATTAATGAACTGGTATACTTACAATTTAGAGATAGCATACAGCTAGACATCTCTTACAAATAGCATTCATGCCATTCATTTCCTTTCCTTTAAATGCAACATGCAGGACAGGAAGTCATTATAATTACTATAATATTATTTGTTGCCTGGCATCACATATTTAACCTTCTTTAACCTAAAGACTCGTTTTTAAAGGACATACAAAAATCTGTTCTATGATGCCTATGTACTGAATAAAGGATGAAGTGAATCACCTGTGAGCAATGAGTGATACTCCGTTACTCAAACTATCCTTACAGAATGCAAGGGATGGTATTTGTTTGACACAAATTGCAATTACAAAATAACTGACGGAGGATCAAAATATCAGGCTATTCAAAGTGTTGACCAAGCAATGATCCAAACAGGTACTTCATTACCAGAAGGACACTCACACATCTATTCCAGACTGAATGCTGGAGGGTTAATTGGGCTGACGGTGTATGTGGCTTCCTCTTTCAGCAAATTTCTGATAGTGATCAAAGGTCATGACCCTAATTAGAACTAATTAGGGAAATGGAAAGCACACACTCTGTCATCATTTTTTACCTGCACCCATCTAACATTCTTTCTTGGTTCTCTTTCATTCACTTTTTTTTTTAAGTGCAATTTCTTACCACTAACTGCTACTCCGTTGCACCTGTATTCCCTTTAGACCTTTAATGCATTCTCACCTCATTTAATCAGTTGCTCCTAGCCTCTCCAGCTTTGTTAGATAAAGTCACCTTTGAAGTCCTTTGAACCCTTGCACACATTAAGACAGGCAGAGAAAAACCCCAATAGCTTTAATGGGGTAGTTAATGTTTTCTTTCTGAGACAAGAACTGAAATCCTTGAGATGGAAGAGAAGGGATCCACCCTGTCAGAACTTACAAACATCATAAGGAAGAAACTCATCACTTTGAGGATGAAGTGACTTCATTGGCATTCCCTTCACCAAGAGTCTACTGTGCCAGAAGATTTCCTCCTGAAGAAAGCCTAAATAGACATCTCTTTCCAGAAGCAGGGAGTGCCTGGAGTGCCTGGGTGCATGGAGCACAAGCTCGTCAGGACAGCACTGGCAGGACACCACGTACCTGGGAAGATCTGCAATCACATCACAGACTATTACAACTATTTCAGTGAAGAGTCACCTCAGGCCAAATAACATTTGCCTGGCACCACCTGCAGAAAGTCATTATCACCGGCTGTACAATCTCAGAGACACTCTTTTCCTTGGCCATCAACATGATAGTTAAGTCTTCCAAGTTCGATGCAGAGGACCCAAATCAAAATCTGGGGCCTGGCAGCCCCTCATAAGAGCACTCATGGATGACTTATCAATGATGACCACATCTGTTCCTGGGTGCAGGTGGCTTCCCCGCTCATTACATGGGCAAAGAATAGCTTAAAACCAGCCAAGTCCAGGTCTCTAGTCCTAAATTATGGTAAAGTTGTCAACCATTTCATTTTTACACTGGGATGGACCATGATTCCATCAATGACTGAAGGACCTGTCAAGAGCCTGAGATAAATCTCTGACATCTTTCTGAAGGATGCAGCGGCATTGCAGCAGACCAAACACGACCTGTCACCTTGGATTGCTGCCATCGGCAAATCAGGTCTACAAGGAAATTTCAAGGCCTGGATTTACCTGCATGGAGTCCTGCCTAGAATAGTCTGGCCCCTGATGGTCTACAAGGTACCAGTGACAACGGTAGAAGGACTGAATAAGACCATCAGTCCGTTTCTCAGGAGATGGCTGGGTCACTGAGCAGCGTTGCCCTGTATGGCCATTCCACCAAGATGACTAAGAGAAGTTCAAAGTGATTTTGATCAATTAAACTGGAACACCATCTTCAGTTAAACAGAACTTAAAGCATGCCTGTAAAAAAATATGGCACTATTACAATCGAGATGGCACCTGCTCAAGCTCAACCAAGTATCAGCAAAGAAAAAGCTGGATTGGATCTCAGATGGAACAAATAGGATCCATACCTGGAATTGATGTAGCCTGAAAAGCACACACACAGGATATCATGATATTATTGTGTGTTTTTCATCCTGTGAGGTAATGCAGTAAGTAGTTTGAGTTATAGCTTTAAATGCTCATCTTAATTGCTTCAATCTCCCCAAAAGTTGCACCCTGCTGTATTCATAAACTAGGCATTATATTATTTAAGCAAAGAGCGAGAACCAGAAAATTGAATCTGAAGAAACACATTTCCAAATATTACTTTTCTGGAGAAAGAAAAAATGCTAACATTTCAATGTAATTTTATATAAAATAGTTTTTACTTGGTCATTTTGGATGTTGAGACATTTTACTGGCCCGTTTGTCATGAAAGCAGCATGTGAAATATGTATATTATCTCAATTAAAGGTTGGAAAGACTGCAAAAAATTATTGAGACTGCAAGAAAATATTGTGATCATACTCAGGGTGATTCTGATTCTGATTTATAAATAATAAAACCATTAACCTGTCTGCTCATGCTGAATTTAATGTATGTCAAGAATCATTACCGACTAAGAAAGTGAAGTTTCCCAAAACTGATTCTAAAAGCATACTGCACTGCACATGTATTTATCACCTACCTTAATTAGCTGAGTAGATGGATCAAGTGTGTTGGGATCACTGAAAACATTTCATTGTGCAGGACACAGTGGCCTCAGGATCAAGTATGGAAAATACTGCAATAAAAGCTCAATACTATAGAAATATGTTAAAACCAACCCAGGTCTACATCAGATTGGAATGGCTTGTGTTTCTTCCTACAGCAGGATTCAGGGCCATTTGTAAATCATTGCAATTAATACCTGCTCTCCAATTAGTTCAACTGCCACCTGTCTTTGGTTGCTATGATTCTCCAAAGAATGCAATTATCAGCTGCAGGAGAAGGTGCTGTTTCTAAGCTGCTATAGTAAGCATGTGATTCAGTGAGTGTTCTGAATGGAATCTGTGTGCGTATGGGGGCAGAGTGAGTGTGTGTTGTATAAATGTATAAATAGTGTTTAAAATGTCTATCTTGACCAGAGGACTGGAAGATGACTTGTTCTGCACTCTTTCTAACACTAGGCATCCTGAGTAGTTTGTTGTTTCAGGATGTCAGCACGGTCAGGCTCCCTCTCACTGGTGACGACCCCAACAGAATCACAAACAGAATCATTTCAGAGGTGAGTGCAACAATTTCTTCCCAATTGCACAGCTCAGAGCTTTCTATTACTATTTCGATGAAGTTTTAAAGAGGTCTCACGAGGAGGTAAATATGTGTGCTATGCATGTTTAAATGTATGTCACTCATTTTTAGATAACAGGCAGAAAACATATGCAACATAAAATTTCTGCTTGTTATTCAAATAAATATGCACACTCATTAATAGACAAACATGAATGTTTATTTTTATTACAGTTGCATGCAAATAATATTTAGTTTCCTAAGAGGAAATATAGAAATGCATCCTCTACAGTGAATTACCTTCCATATTGCATTTTTTGTTTTGACTGGACTGTTGTCCTTAGAATGACTCCAAACTGTAATCATGCAGTACTATCCTCAATTTTGCAGTTTTCTGCATTTTATTCTAATCACTGAAAAAGTTCCAAACATTATAGTTTACATCCATTTTCTTTAATATTAAACAAGAGAAAAACTGAAGATCCTTATTTTTGTGTATAGAACAGTACAGATCTTCATATTCAGACCTTGAATCCAGCTTTCAGTCCTTTATTTCCTTGTCAGAGAGAAATGAGTAAATGGAAATAATGTCTGATCCAGTCTAAATGTCTATATACATCATCATCCAGAACAACCAAGATATTCCCCGAAGTCTAGAAATGGAGGAATTCACTTTCAGTGAGGTTCCTGCCAGTGGTAGAGCAAGTTCCCCAACCATGCTGCGACTGCACCCACTTATGGCCAAACCGTCGCACCTGCATGCCAACCTGCCACTCCGCTTCGGCCGGGACGCTTATATCGAGCGAACGCCCAAGTCCTCCATCAATCTACCGCAGAGGTTTGGCCGATCTCAGGAGGGTGACCTGATCCCTGGGCATCTGTGCAACGAGTGCCGGCGTGCTGAGTCCCCACCCTCTGCCACATTACCACAGAGGTTTGGCCGACGAAACATCTTTTTTGGGGATCCATTCAATCCTGTGGCCCGATTCACACGTACATTTGAATCACCTTTTCCCAGAGATAGGTAAGTAAACAGACTCAGGGTCCCACTGTAGCAAAATATGTTATCGCAAGCTAACCTCTAATGACCTGTGGACAAACCCACCCTTTCATTCCATTGCAAGTTTGCAAAAACGTTGTGAATATTCTGTGCTTCCACTGAGTGGGATTGTGCTTTAAACCTGGGGTTTCTTGTCTCTTGATAGTGATTCATCTTAAAATTGGCCATTGTCCCAGTATTTGGTCCATGACATTAAATTACTGCTTACAGAGGTATTTTTAAGAAGGTTAACACTGCTTTGCCATCTTTCATTTACTCCAATGTACATGCCGGGATTTGTGTAGTCCTCCCCTTCTCAAACTTGCCTGAATGTCCTTATAAATATTCACCTTAATTTGTTGCTTGCTATCTAAAATATCATTGGTTTTTATTTTAAATAAATTGAAATAATATTTCAGTCACCTTAAATGTTTTTTAATAGAATGTTATGTTATATAAGCTAAATATTTTAATGAGATTTTCTGATTTTTTGCAGTTTCATAATAGTTAATTAAGCCAATTGTTCAACTTCAGACTCACTGAATGTTACTGACTGAATATTTCTTGCTGTTCAGCTTTTAAGGGGTAAACCCACTATCTGGAAACTGCCTGCAATTATTCATGCTCCTGTTTGTCTTTAAAATAAGTTTAATACTGATCATTTTAATACCAGGTCTATTACATTGACTTTGATGCCGATTCCTAAACAATACATTTCTTCACAAACTAGTTGTTTTAATATTTAATATTTTCTCCTTTTGATTGTATAGATAACTCATGCAATGCATATCAAGTTTCCCTGAACTTTATGTAATAAAAGGGCTTCATCATACAAAGCACATAAACAAACAACATGTTTAACACATTGTTTCTAATGACCAGATAATAAACTGATGTTTTTTACTCATGAGTGTGACAGTAAAGTAACAATAAAGTCAAAATTGCCAAAATACACTAAGACTTCTATTGTTCCCTTCTCTCTCACAGGACAGAAGACTATGATTACATGCTTGAAACAATACAAGAGGAAGACAAAGCTTTAAAGAGTAAAAAGTACATTGACTTAGATTAAGAATTACCTGCCTTGTCACCAAATAGCATATCCCTGCAAAATGTATGTGCCTTTTTAATTTGTTTTCTTTCGATTGGAATGTACTTGTGTGCTTGTAATATGCTGTGTGATTAATAACCCATGTGAGAATATATTTAGCAAATGCGTGTGCAGCTGTCAGTACCATGGGCAGTTATGTCCTTATAACAAATAAAAACAATAATAATAACAATAAAATGTAAATACAAATAAATATATGTAAGGCTTTGTGAGGATTCTCACTGATTAATTTAACTTCACTACTGTTCCAACCTAATTCGGTTCTAAGCAAAATCATTTCTATTGGCCTAAAATGTCCCTCACAAACCTTTACACAACATGATTATGAATGCAATGCCTGATGTCTGAAACAATATTTTTCAATAATTCTCAAGTAAGATTTGGAAAAAAAGAATAAAATACAGTCTTGCCTGAGTCTTAAACAGAGCACCGTAAAACAAAATATCACAGCTGACTTCTTGCCTAATAAAGAAAGATGATTACTGTAATGCATGAGCTCATATTCATCAAGAAAAAAGACAAACATGCTTTCCATCTATTTGTTTGTGAAAACCTTTGGAATTTAATGACCTCCATTATTAGAAGTCTAAAGCAACAAACGTTGATGCAATTTCTGTTGAGGTTATATTGGTCTGATTTATTTAAAGTACCACTGGACGCAAGCATACCGTAAGTAATGTAAAATAAATGGGCCTGGGGCTGGACAATTCCCATTACCACCACTAGAGGGTATTGAGGCCTGGGGGACGTCCAGTGCACCTTTGGCCTGTCCTTTATAACCAAAGCACGCAGTCACAGAACATACATAGCTAAAACTGATGAACTAGATTAAAGGAGAGCTCATTCTGTAAAAATGGCAGAGGAACAAATGCTTAATCCTGTTCACACACAGCACATCTTAATATTTTTTTGCAATCAGACGGGCTCATTTAAAGGTGGAGCTGTGTAAATAATGATTTAGCATAAATAGCTATAACAATATACTAATTATTATACCCCTTTTTAGCGTTTGCATGTATCTTACTGTAGTTCAAAAATACAATACGATTTAAGTTGCCATGTTTAGCAGGATCCATGGTGGCACAGTGGGGAGAACTGTTGCCTCACACCTCCAAGGTTATGTGTTTGAATCCGGTCCTGACCTTATATGTGAGGAATTTGCATGTTCGCCTTGTGATGGCGTGGGTTTCCTCCAGGGTGTGCATAAGGGGAACTCGGGATTAAAAATTTACCATAGGTGTGAATGCGTGAGTGAACTGTGTGTATGTGTGCCCTGTGGCAGGCAGGTGCCCAAGATGACACCCATTGGCCCTGGAATAGACTCCGGGTACCTACAACGCTTGGACAGAAAATTCATTAATATTTGGGGTGGAACAGATAGAGTGGAGAGAAATATTTTGTCACATGCACCAGTCACAATTTGCACAATAGGCCCAGGAAGTGATGCGTCTCACTGGGTATATAAACAGGAACCATCAGGTTCTTCTTCATCAAGAAAAAAGACGGGGGTCTCAGTCCCTATGTTGACTGTTGGGGGTTTAATAGTATCACCATCATATTTAGGCAGATTTTAGAGGTTTTAAACTTCTCATGCATCTGGCTATTATTACCTCCTCTATGAGCAATTCTGACTAAGGGTATTCAGAACAACTTTGCATCATAATCATCATAAGTAACCTCCTACCTGTTGCAAACAATGTTATGAATTATATAGTCAAATGACTTCGTAAAAACACACACTGAAGTTCAGAAAAAATTAAAGCCTGCCCTTGTCAGTTTGGAATGAACAAATCCAGTGTGACACTGTCTGTGATGCTAATCCAGTCTCAAAATAAAATAAAAAATTCTAGAAAAGAAGTGATACTGAAATCATGACGCTACAACATTATTACAAAAATGCTATAGGGTTATTGAGAAATATTATTTGCCAATACCTGCAGCAGGGGCGTAGCACACATAGTTCATTAAATGACCAGAGAGGGAAACACAAGGCTTCTTTGTTAAAATGTGATTCCATCCCTCCCACTTTTGTCGGATTATATTGCATTAAATTGATTAAATTGTATTTATAACCTGGCATCCCCATCTCAGAACACCCCCCCACACACACACACACACACACACACACACTTTTGGAAAGCTTAATTCGCCCCTGACCTGCAGAATATTTAATTTATGCATTGTGAAATACATTTGATCAGTCTGTAACACTGCCTGTAATGCCTTGTGCCTATAACTCATCAAACTGTCTGGGAGATTCCCATACAAAAGTGGATGTGTTGAATGGGAAGACAGGAAATTGAAAATCTGCAAGAATATATGATACAAATGTCCCAAGACATTTAAAAATGTGAAGTGCTTAAGAATAACAATTTTAGGGTGCAAATAATCTAAACAAATAAATCTAGCTTTGTCATCACACAGCAAAATGGTCATGGATTCCATTCCAAACTGGGGGAGCCAATCATATTTTATTGCCCTTTTTGTGTGGATATTGCATGCTTTCCTGTGTCTTCACGGATTTGTGCTGTGTATGCTGGTTCCAACCTAAAGTCAAAAGGCATGTAAGTCAGGTGAACTGAATATGCTAAATTGTTCCTAGGTGTGACTGTTTGTTCATGAATGTATCTGACTAATTAAATGTCCCGTGATGGACTGGTGGCTTGTCTCAGGTGTTTCTCCCTGTGAACTGGAAGCTAGGATAGATTCCAGCAGCCCCATGACTCTCATCAAGGGCAAGTGACTAAGTGACTTGAATAATGAATGGTCAACAGAGATCAGAAATTACTTGAAGACATTAGTTGACATAAACTGCAGCCTGTTATTGTGTGGTGGTTCAATAAATGACCAGAGAGGGAAACACAAGGCTTGTAACAAAGTGAAGGATGTCTAAACAGCAACAGTGTTGGGGATTCGAATCTGGGTCCTGGCCTTGTGCATGTGGAGTTTGCATGTTCTCTTTGTCGGGGCATGGGTTTTTCTGGGGTCTCCTATATCTTACACAGTCCATTGACTGGTGCGTGTGTGTGAGTGAATGGTGTGTGCACCCATTGACGCTAGGATAACTCCATGTACCCTCAAGCCTTGTAAGGATTAAGCTGTTACAAAATATGAATGAATTAATTGAAACAGCAGCAGCCTTATATGGTGCTCTATAAAAAATAAAGCTAGTTTGCTTTCCACTAATAAGAGTATATTATAAAATACAAGATTGAGAACATGGGAATCAATAACATAGCAAATGGCTTACTGTGGTGTAGTGGTTTCTCACCTCGGCAAGCGGAACCATATGTTACGGTTTTACCAGCAGGGGGCATAATCCATCAAAAATTGTCCTTTTAATCAAATATTTCAAGGTAGAAACCTCCCAGCGAAATACTTTTTGGTCTTGAAGTGCCAGAACCGCAAATGCAAAATATTTTAGCAAACAGAATATGAGCTAAATCTGATATTTCGCTCACTTTAAGTTCATATTCTTATGGGAGCAATGGCTGAATTTTTTATTACCCACAATTAGAACTTTTCTAGAACCCCCTCACCTTCTTTATAAGAGCTCTTTAACAGCTAAATGATTCTGTATACAATACCATAGAAGAACCATTTTGTAAAGAACAACTTTAAACTATATATATTTTTGCATACAATCAAATTATTATTTTGGGGAACCAAAAAATCATCTCATAAAATAAAAGCATTTTTTTTAAGAGTACGGTTGAAAACTGTGCTGTAAAAAACTCTGTTTTTATTGATTACAAACAATGATCTTGATTTAAAAAACAAGCAAGAGGAAAAGATTATTATGAGTGATGGTATGAATATCAAGAGGTTTTGACATATTAATGTTTTTCATCAGAAATTCCTCAGGGACAGCTGGTAGTTTTGACTTTGCAAGGAGATGCTATCTAAACGATCTAACTAAAGGCTAGTATCCAAAATTTTCTGCTTGGGGTTTTAGGGTGCATGTGCTTTTGGGGGATGGACTGGGGATGTCAACAAACATATTTGAAATTCAGTGATCTTCCAAAATGTGGTGGGATGAAAATGGCTCTCAAAAAAGTATGATGGGGCCTATTGTTTTCGCCTATCTTTGTATGAAAAGTTTTATTTTACAGTTTACCTTGTTTAAGTAACAGCTGCGAGTTGTGGAAGGAAACATTTTTCAAACAAGTTGTCCAGACAATTACAACAGAATCTTATACTGAGATTGTGCATGGACACAGGAAAACTTGAATAGCTCATTCATGATAGGCTTAGATATGTACATGGGTATTTTTACCATCACTAGCTTTTCCCATGCATTTTAACTCCTTCTTGGGTAATGATTTTCAGGTACATTATTTTCAGCATTGTCTCCTTCGTTTGATGTCAGAACGTATGCTGTGATCTTCACTGTTTATACAAAGCAGTTTTGTGTAATGCTGTGAAAAAATGCATTGGTTTTAAGATTGCTAATGTTTTACACTTATTTTCTCTCTCAATATACTTAAAAAAAACAGACATGTTTAACACTAATGTTGCATCTCATGTCTCATGTTGCATCCCAATCGTTTAATGATGCTTTATTCAGCTTTTTGGAGATCCATGCCACTGGAAGATGTAATGCCATTGGAACACGTTTCAGATTGGACAACATGGCTGTACTAGTGATTTATTGCTCTCTGTTGGTTTGACATGCTTGTAAATTTTTCAATATCTGCCAGATCAGTGTTTCCATTGTCCTTGACAATCATAATGTCACTTCATAACAGTGTTGTAACTGAATTTTCTTCCCAACTTCATTTACATTAGCTATTATATAAAACTCTTTAGCAACCTCAGCAATAGAAAATTAAAACACTGTGACCCAATAACTCCAAAGTCGCAGGTTTTCTACCTTCTTTTCCTTGAGCAAAACTCAACATAGCTCATGCACAAACACAAATAATTGCAAAGCAAGAAAACATAGCAAAGAATTAAACCATCTATACATACTTAATTGTCAGTGCCATAGAAAGGATTTTCTTGTCTACATTTACATCATGTTTGTGTAATAAATGCTGGTATAAATCATAGTGAGAGGACACAATCAAGTCAAGTAGGTTTTTTTGTCAGTGTCATTTCAACTCACAGTACACACTGAAGCGAAACAACAGGCCTCCATTGAAATGGAACATCTGGCAACGAAAGAACAAAACAGAATTCAACAAGATCACAAGTGCCGAAAGGATGAAAGGGACTGGAAGTCATGAATACTGGCAAACTGATGATGCTGGAAAGATTAAATGCTGTGCTACAGATGATTGCATTACATGAGCAATATGTTTTTCAGTGTTAGTTTTGGGCAAACTGTACATGAGCACTGTTAAGTGAAGCCTGTTGAAATGGAATACAGTGCTTTAACCTTTCTCAGATCTGGATAGTGACAGACAAGGTCTCTTCTTAAAGGGGACCTATTCTGCAGTTATAAAATATCTATTGGCTATACAAAACGTGTTCATGAAGTTCTTTGCACAAAATCCCTCTCATATAAAGATATATCACCAGCTTTATTCTTCACAGTTTCATGTCCTTTCAAAAATTTTAATTTAAACGGAGGGCCCATTGTTACATCCCAATTGGCAAATTTGCATAGAACCACGCTTCATCTTTCGGGAGCCCACCCACTAGATTCGTTTTTGTCTTTAGTTTTACGATTACAAACGAATGCCATGTGAATTTTCCATAATAGATCCCTTTTAACACTTGACCTGTTCTTGTGAAACTTAGAGCCAGAACTGTGAGTACTCACATCTTTATTGAGAGCATCAATACAGAAAAAGAGCATCAATACAAAACTTTTTTTTTTTCAAGTTCCTCAGTTTGGTGAGTTAGAAAACAGGGACCCAGTGTAGAGCTGCAGGAAATCAGTGTTGACTGGTGGGAGAGGGCTAGGGTGGTTGGTTGTTCCCAGGAAGGGCTTCAGAGTATGACACTAATTATGAGGTAAGTAATGCTAAAGAACCAAGGTCAGGTTGTAGCAGAGAAAATAACTTTACATGTAGAGGAATGCTGGTCTATGCAATTCACCAGAAAAACACTCTCAGCCTGTAAGCAGGGATGTGTGTTTGTGATTGCAGACCAGTTAAAGTGTCTCATCCACAGTGCTCTGCTGTCTAATATCATAGTTGTTGGGCCAAAACCTCTTATGTCTAAAACGGCTATTTTTCAGGAACTTGAAAAAACTATGTATATTCTAAATAAATGAATATTGTGTCATCAAAATTGTTATAACAATTTTCAACACTTTTAGTATTGATTTATAAAAAAAACAAAACAAAACAAAACCCAAAAGTGGAGTTATGAGTTTTCCACCAGAGAGCAATGATATGTGACATTGTGCAAGTGTCCAGCACTACAATGAGATAGCAATCAAATTAAGTCCTCTTACCATGGTCTACATACAAACGTTTCTCATTACAAATTTCTCTTTATATGTCATAGCAAATATCATACAAACCATAATCAGGTAACTGTAGTCCAGTCTGCTTGATACTGCAATAGAAAGTATTTAATAACAACAGAGCTGTTTAAAGCATTTAAAATACTGGTCATTCAACATTCTTTTAAGGCCTCCAGCTAAATCCAGAATTGCACAGACAAACCATGCCTGTACATTCCAAAAAATGTTGTACTATTGCTTATGCATAGCTACCATAGTGATAATATCAGTATATATCACTGCAACACATTCACTGCTTCATTTCATTTGAACATGACTTAAAAGTGTGTGAAAATGTGTGTGAAAATAGGCAAGTACATATGGCCCAAAATTACATGAAGAAAAAATATTTGACAATAACTTTAATTAATTTACAGATTAACTAGATAGATAAATAGATAGATAGATAGATAGATAGATAGATAGATAGATAGATAGATAGATAGATAGATAGATAGA
>JBBKCR010000134.1:5166071-5180336 GCA_037577295.1 Ladigesia roloffi | reverse complement strand
CCAACCATTTTCTACCCCTTTATCCCGCACTCCGGGTGTGGGGGGGTTGGGGGGGGGGGTAGCTGGAGCCTATCCCAACTGCTAGGGGTACACCCTGGACAGTAGCCAGCATGTTGCAGGGCCTCACACTCATTCACACTCACAATTACAGCTAAGGGCAATTAGAAAAGGTTCTTCCAAACTTTGTCCACAAAGTAGGAAGCATGACATTGTCCAAAATGTCTTGGCATACAGAAATATTAATATTGCTTCACTTGAAGTTCTAAAAACAACACAATGTTTTCCCTATACATTTGCCCCTACAATGCTGCGATGAAGTAGCAAATATTGGAGAGTGTGGTGGGCCACTCTTCGCTTGCCACACTTCCATTGCATTGCATCCCCAAAGCAGGATCTTTGTCATTCCAGGTTTCAGTAAAATACTTTCTCATCCCTACCTTTGATCACAGCATAGTGCTGCACAGTGTGCTGCCTGTTAACAGCCTTTAGCCTTTTTGACACTTCTAGGAAGGTTTGATTTAAGTGATGTTTAGGTTTATCATATCTGGCATTAATCAAGCCCAAGTGTGTCTAGTCTTTTCATTGCAATAATTATTTGGGAATAGTAATGATCTCCACTGAATTTCATTGATTTATTGAATAAGTAAACAAAATTATATTTTCACACAGACCCAATTTGTGACATACTATTATTTCCTTAAAACATAATTGATCAATTAAAATATTTAAAAAACATAATGTTTAATATGTTTTCTCAAGTTGTCTATTTCATATAAAATTTTCTTTGAAAGACAATTTATGAGGGAGAGAGCAAATACGTTTTTCTTGGCACTGCACACATTAATCCACTATAAGATCCAATATTTCTGCATTGTTAGATTTTTTAGTTAATGAAAAGTAGCATGTGCATTAAATGTAATATATATATATAGTTCAAATTTATTAGTAACATGTATCAAATGTAACCCCACGGTTTCATTTATCCCAAGACTGCTTAGAAGATATCCCATAAATCCGTAATACTAGAAACAACTGCAAGGGGATAATTGTGTGGTGACCATGTTCTGTTTATTTCTGCTTATGTATAGCCATCAAACTCTTGTTAACCATCTTACTTTGTTAAGGACATTAAAATTTTATGGCGATATCCACACATGAACTTGCACATTTTTGCTCGGAGTATTTCTGAACCAGTAAAGCAAATAGTCTGCAAATAAGAGATGCCATTTATCTGAGAACAGGTATCAGAATTGGTCCAGTATCATAAGAAAATACTGTATTGGGTTTCAGGGAATGAATCCAAACGGGGTTGAGCTTATTTTCTTTATGTTTGAATGAAATAGAGCTAATCTGATTGTTGTAATCATATAATAATTCATGAGTATTAATGGGATTGTTTGTGTTAATATCTATTTTTGTCTATGATTGCATGTCATCTTACAGTGCTGGAGAAAACCGAGTTTCTAAAGTACAATGAAAAGCGTGAAGGTGTATTTGGTGGATCTTTGGAGGCAGAAATAGCTGGATTCAACTTGAACTCACATGGGCAAGGGACATCCAAGTTTAGCTCTTCTCTTGGAATGCTTTGCAAGGAAGCTGTAAACATGCAAAACCTCATGAAGGACTCCAAAACCAGGTCAGAAAAAGTATTAAGAGTATTATGCCTGCTCATACAAATCAGTACTACTTTATCTCAACAAAGAAAAAGCCAAATTAGAGAATTACTCTGCAGTCTCTAAGAAATCAATCATCAAAATTTGGTTTTGGCTTTGTGTTTTGTTTTGAAGTGCTGCAAGTTTCCAGCTCATTTCAGGAATTGTTGCGGTCATTTGAAATTGTGGCGATCATTTGGCTGCCATGACCATTAAAAATATTTCTTTTGTGACCCTGAAAAATCCAAAGTTATTGTAAAAACAAATTTCTTTCATTGGAGAGTTCTGATGCATTTGACTGGATCTGAGCTGTTAGACTTGAGAACACACCCTTCTGCTTCCATCACTTTGTCTATAGATAAGTGAGCCAGTTCCACAGATCATGTTTATATGGTTGCTGGTTAAGCTACTTAAGAGAATAAATAATTTAAATTTTCTCCATATTTCTTTCATGTTATTAGTGACAATGAATGTTTATTTCATTATAACAGGTCTAAGAACTACCAACAACCACCAACTGTAATGAGGCCCTTCTGAAGATTATCAATGGGTTGCAACTCATGCCACAAGTTGCAACCCATTGATAACCTTCAGACGGGCCTCATTACTGAGGTTATGTTGGTGAATGATATTAGATAAGAGTGTTCGTAGCCTTCTCTTCTGGGTCTGTTTCAGGGTTGAAAATTTCATAATGATCTTTGATCATCTATTTTTATTAATTATGTATCTGCATTTATCGATTTGTTGTGATGAGACAGATAATAGATAGTTGAGGCTTCAATGACAAGGCAGGCTTCACAAAGCATGCAGGTAAAGACTGTTGTTAGTTACAATTCAGACTATGGAGGTCTCTTAAAGCAGAGGATTTAAGACATCTTGAATCTTATATTATATATTTTATGCATTAACTAGATAATCAGTGAGACAGCTGGACAAGGAACATGTGCGTATTCCGCTAGAAGGACGTTCTACAAAATAAGCTTAACGTATCTACATACCTACCCTCAAAATGTAATTTGGCAGAATAACTTTAATTATTGCTTTATTTAAAATGCCACTGTCCAGTTACTTAGCATTGATTGTTGTGGAAGGTTTGCAGCAGGGGTGTCTATCTTCAGTCCTGGAGGGTTTGAATTCAGCATAGCTAGATGGTTTCTCTGCTTATACACACCTAATTCCGCTCTCCATTTACTTAGTAGTTGTGCTTGAGCAGGAAAATCCCTTCACTGTTCTGGACTCTGACCCTCTAGGACCAGAAATGGAGATATTTTATTCGAAAGCACTGGTTTAAGTTATCAGATTCATGATACATAATGTTTGTGTGCTTCTTGGCTTATAGCATGGTGGACCTTGACCACAATCTGATTCAGCAGACATGTGGCAAACGCCGGATGGCATTTACTATAGTGGTGGAACGGATCTTCACTACCTGTGAATGCACCATTGAATACAAAGGTGTGGAGGAGGGCAGCTGTAACACCATACTGAAAACACTTGGCATCTGTCCTGTGGAGGTGTGTCTTGTCAAAATTCTTAATGGACAAGATAATAAATAACACAGACCATAAAGAAGAACCGCCTCTATATTTTTCTGCTGTACCTCCTTTTGTTTTCATTGGTAAGCTAAAGAGGAGTGTGCACACCAGACAGACACTATATAGTTGTACAATGATTTATTGTACATCTGCATTTATGCATTTTCAGGTGTGTCTGACAGAGGCCAGTCTACATCGCGACAGAATCATTGATATTGAGATTCCTCCTGAGACTGTCTTGGCTTACAGTGTCCTTAATATGGACATCAAAAGTGATGGCCATTATGGTTAGTGGCATTTCTCACTGTTTAGGATCATTTTAAGATGTACTACCTCTGTATAAGTACACCTGCACAATTTGTACATAATTGTTGTTTGTGATTTCAGAACTTTCTCCATGGTATGATGGCTTTGAATCAGATTATGAAGATGCAAACAGTTTATTTTTAAATGAGGATCTTATTGACGGCTTAGTGGAATTAACAGAAATGCACAAGGGTTCTTCACTTATTGTCCTGAAGAAAGGTGAGAATGTTTTCTTTAAGAAAAGAGACAAAAAAGTGATCATACATTGCCAAAGTACATGTCTCCAAACTGTCATCTAAATGTAGACCACCAAGAGCCTGTAAAAAACTAAAATTTTATGATGTAAACCCCCCTAAAATTAAATATTTCTACAACAAAATATAGATAAAGACATTACAAATAGTGACTAAAAACAATGTTTTTTTTCTGTCGGATGTCAGTCATCACACACACGCACAAACATTTTTCCTACCATTTACATTTACATTTCCAGCATTTAGCTGATGCTTTTATCCAGAGCGATGTACTTCAGTGCTCAAGTGCTCAAGTAGTCCACATCTATATATCTCAGTCCTGTAAAGCTTAAGTCAATATCCACAATTTAACCAAGATTCTGCACGCTTGGTACACCTAAACAAAACCTTTCAAAGAAAGTCACTAGTTAGTTGCAAGTGTACTTTTTTAAAGTAGTGATACAGCAGTGAAATGAGAATGATAAGAGACATCGTTAGTCACTAAGGTGCTCCTTAAAGAGGCGGGTCTTCAGGTGACTCTTGAAGACAGTGAGGGTCTCGGCAGCTGTGATAGGATGAAGGATTTCACTCCACCACTGTGGGGTTGAGACTGAGAAGAGTCTTGATGCGTGTCTCCCTTTTGAGCAGCGGAGGCTCAAGACGAGCTGTGCTTGAGGCCCTAAGAGGACGAGAAGAGATACGTTGCTTGAACAATGCTGTTATGTATGAGTGTGCAAGACCATTCATCTCTTTGTAAGCAAGTATTAGGGATTTGAACTTAATGAACAGCTACAGGGAGCCAGTAAAATTTCCGTAATAAGGGTGAGGTGTGAGTGAATTTAGGAATGTTAAAGACTAACCTTGCAGCTGCATTCTGAATCAGCTCACATGGTTTGGTTACCTTAATATTAATATATAATAGGTAATATTAATAACAGATTATATTAATAACTGTTTTACAGTTTTAGCAAGGGATATGTTTAATTATTCAGTATTGAAATTTAACTGGTGGAATTTCAAATGAATCATGTAAAACCTCATTTGTCTGTGTGGCACACTACATTCAGTGCTTAAAACTACATGTCTGACTTAAAAATAAGGGAAATCATTGCATTTAATGATAAGCTATTCGCTGTAGATCGTGATGTTGGACTTCATGCACATACTGTAGTATACATACTTCAATCATTACAGTGAAATTTTATTTGTCAGCTTTTTTTGTTTGTTTTCCGCAGAGTGTTTTGAAATAGTTTTGTTTTGGCTAGGGATTTTTATTTTAGTACTATGCTAATTGTAATCACTACATTAAGATTTAAGTTTAACTGAATGGTTTAAATTAAATTATCACATTAGTATGTTTATGTGTGACTGTGTGTGTTTGTTTTCTCTTTGCTGCAGCGCTATCATGTGCAAAAGCGATTCTGTCTGAGTTGACTAATATGCCAGCTCAGTCTCGCTCATCGCTTTTACTTTTATTACGACAAATTCTACCAAACCAGACACTGCTGTCTACTTTAGAGGACAAGGTGAGCAACAAAACATCACAAAGTGGAAATATGTTACTTAATGAAGAAGTCCATGGATGCCTGAAACAGTAATAAAATTCACTCTTTCTCCTCTATTTTCTCTCTTAGTTGAAAGATGTAATCCTCATGTTACAAGTTGATGAGACTCATTGCCTTTCTCAAGAATCCAAATCAGACATGATAACTGACCGTTTCCTAGACTTGCTATGTGACAAATCTTTGCCTGAACAGTCCCATCAGAATGGGGCTCATACCCAACCAGTGAATGGCTCCTCATCTAAAACGTCAGATGAGAATGGTTATCACTTGGCTCAGTCCAGTCAAAATGGGGCTTCTGAAAAATCAGCAAAGCTGAGCAAGCCAGTCTTGACTGCCATGCACCTGCTTGTCAGTGCTGCGGATGGTGAGTTGACTATAACTTTCTCAGTGTTTATGTATGTTACTATATCATTATACTAAAGTTGTTTTTGTACACAGTCACAGTTGATGAAATTCTTGTTGTGTACCATGTGATTAGGACTGACTGACGATGGACTCATCTTGCTAGAAAAGCTCTGCTCTTCAAACGTACTCAGTGGGTTAAAAGATTTAGTAAGTTTGAATATTTGAATATTTATTTTTACTTGCATGTTCAGCTTGTGACAACTGACAACAATCTGTTGTAGTAGTTCTTTACTAGGTTGGCACAGGTCTCCTGAGGGATTTTGGCCAATTCTTCCATTGCAGACCAATATAGCTGCTCCAAATTGCACCACTATAAGTGCTTAAACTTTGTGTAGATCCTGTATGTGCCGACAGTATAGCTCTGACCTATCAGGGCAGGTTTCTTTTGTCCTGCCTCCAGCAACAACTGACAAATGAATGGATGAACAGAATGCCAAATCTTAATTTGGAAGCATCAGTTTCACTGAAGGAAAACAAACAATATAGTATATATGTGAAGTTTGAGTTAAATTGTTTTTATGATCTGGAGATTAACCCACAAAGAAGCAGTAGGTCTGCTGTTCTGTACTGTATGTGCACTTTTTTATTTTTTGAAATGTATCTTAACTGACACCGCTCTGCTTTTTCAGGTGAATCTTCTGACTGACCATTCACTGCCTCTCCCCATCGACAGTCTGCCAAATCCTCTGCAGAACGAAGAAGTGTTCAAGATGGTGGAAAAACTGTTCAGCTCCTCCAAAATTATTCTGAAGAGAGAGGGAAAGTTCTGGGCAGAAGCTGAGGCTAGCTGTGAACACCTCCCTCTAGTGTTGTGCATGACCATCCTCGGCTTGGCATGCCTGAATGAGGCATAAAAATCGGTGTGTTGAGAATGAACTTAATACGTTAAAGCACATGTATCTTGCATGCATTTTAAGCTAACACTCCATACTTTTCTGCAGGCCATTTATTTGCCAAAGAGTAGTAATTTGTAAAACTCTACAATTTGTAAAACTTAACTACAGTTGTTTTAATCTTACCTAGATATTGGAACCATTTTATTACTGATTTAACAATGTTTGCTATTGACATTCTATTAGCAAAATGCATCACCAGTACCAGCAGACACGCCTGTCGCAGGAACTGGTGCAACAAACACAATTACACCAAGACCAAACTATAGGGTGGGTAATCCGTTTCTTGTTTGTAATCGTAACTATTCATATTTGCATAGCACTTGTTCTAGTCCTAATGCATACGTTATATGCATATTGTGTTCATTTCTGTTAATAATGTTACGCACTAACATTTGTATATATTTGTAACATTTTGAACTAGGCTATTTGAATAGTATTTATCTTTGCATATGTACAATTATATTTGTGTGTTTTTTGTTTGCATTGTGTACACATTTAGCACATATACAACAGAACCCAACCTGAGATCTGTAATAAAAAACAATTAAATTTGTTGTTGTTGTTTAAGTCAGGTATTGTTCAGTGAAAGATCAGTTAATACAGTATGAACGCTCATCATATATCTGTTATTTCATGACGAAACTATAATAAAAAAAACACTCTTGGAATCAAGCCTCTGTGGCACAATGGATCAGATGTTTGTATGTTTATTATTCTCAGGGTTCTTGTTGCACGAAGCTGAGATTCTACTGAAAAAAAACCACTTTGCTTGATGTGGGAGGATAATGGAAGATACACAGCTAGTTTTTTCTACAGATGAAGGGCATGGTCAAAACAACCTGAAAAACAAGCTGAATCTGTTTTAGTAAAAACCAACATGCAACAGATAATTTGTAAATTAAAAGTGAAAAAAAACAAGACTATACATTTAGACAATGTCACTGGCTTTGGGATTTAAAGGTTCACAACACATTATAGATATGTGGCAAAAGACAACACGAGTGGAAATAGTCGAAAAGGTTTGGGTGTTTTGTAAACAGGTTCTTGATGTCACATTCCACACTCAGTAGCCTTTTCTCAGTCTCCATATTTGTGTACGCTGAGTGCAGCTTACGACTTTGGCTAAGAGTTGGTCTAGTGGTCTGAGTGCAAAAGTACAGAAATGAGACTACAACCATTGTGTTCTAGTAGAGCCCTTGTCTGGTACACTGCATTTACAATCCTTTATCTGAGTACACATCAAATTAAATAGTGTACGAACAACCACAAAAACAGACAAACAAACGAACAATTAAAAAAAAACATAAAAATGAACCAAAACAATAAATTAAAAAATATGGCCTCTTAGTTTGCATGGCCAATCATTTGCATCATTTTTTCAATTTCAGAATGGAGAGAATAGAAAGTTATCCTTGAAAATGTACAAATATCAAAATAAATAGGTACTCTTCCCTTTGAGTCTGAGTAGAAAAATTGCATGGCGTACACAAAGAGAGGACGGGGCCTCAAGGAAACAGGAAGGAGGTTGTGACTCACACAGTTGGTCGGTCCGAAAGGGTTACTTCCCTTAGCCCTGCCCACATCAACTCACTCTCTCTCTCTCACACACACACACACACAAACAAACAAAAAAATGAATAAAACATTCAATCACACACTAAGAGCCACCTGGACCTCAGTAGACCCAGTTGACAGGAACCCATTGTGGTTCTGAGCACAGTTTGTCTAAAGCGGCTTGTAGTTTTTCAAACGCAGCGTCCAGGTTGTCATTGACAATACTGAGGTCAAAGTAGTGTCTGTAAGTACGCTGGATCCGAGCACTTTCATCCACTGTCTTCTTTAGGTCCACATCCTTAGAGAGATTAAAACAAAAAAGCATTGTTTGCTGAAGCTGTTCAAGTTTTATATTTCAGCCTCTTGAGGCCAAATCAAATACAAATAGACAAATAATGATGGGTGAAAAGGGAGGGTAAAAACCCTTTGCTGAAAAACAACTGCAGCTACCTTAATATAAATAAATAGTGTCTAACTGCACGAATAAAAATTGTATTTATGTTAAGAAAATCACAGTGACTTCCACTTTTGTAATTCATACATATTTCCACCATAAAGATGAATTCTATTAACATCACATATGGACAAATTTCATAGCTGCACTGAGGGATGCCCAAAATAGATGGAGGGATTTTATATGGGTACCTTTAACAATGTAAGGACTGAATAATGCAGAAAAGTTCAGCTAAACTAATCAGTCTCCATTTGAACATACCGTGAGCTGTTTTGTGGAGATTCCAGCATCAACGACAGTTTTGTGCATGGCTTTCAGAGTATCAAACTCAGGAGCTGCGATGAACACGACATATGGCATAAACTCTGCTGTTTTTAGCAATTTTAGGGCCTGCACCAGAACACAAGAGGAAGAATTAGTAGAAAAATCCTGTAGCAAGTCTTATTTAGGCACTTAGTAGCAAAAGGGGAACAACAGTAGAAGAGGAAACACCCCAAGAGTAAGCGGAAGCAACACTGAAGCCCAGAGAACATTGACCCTACAAATATCAACAAATCCAAACATCTGCTGATACTTCTTTGTGACAGTAGATATTTCCTAGAATGTCCCACTCCAATCACGGTTCTAGAATATTCTTCCCATTCACTGTTTAATATGTTCTCTTCCAGACACTGTGGTGTAGAATGTTCTACCAACGCACAGCTCTAAAATGTTCTCTTCCATACACAGTGTTCCAGAATGTTCTTCAGTATTTACATTGTTTCACTCTGTTCTCCTGCAATCAATTATTCAAAAAGAATATGATTTTCATTTTTCTACAAATGTTCTGCCCGCCCTCTGTTCTAGAATGTCTTCGACCAATGAACGTTCTAGAAATTAACTGCCCTAGAGTGTTCTCCCCCAGCATGTCCCTCTCTTTTCAGACTTTTCTAGAATCTCTTCCCCATTGTTTTTTCTGGAATGTTCTCTAAACTTCTTCAGAAGCTTCAGAATGGTTTTACTCCAAATCACCCTATTGTAGGGAGTTCCTCCATTTACTGTTCTTGTGTTTTCCTCTATTTAGACTGGTGTATATTAGTTTATTGGCTCTTACTCTAAACCATTATAAGGCAAGCAACCACGAATATGTTGTTTTTTGTTGTGGAATGTTGGGTCAGCACTCCAGGGGGAACTGAAACTTTAAAGAGGAACACAGCTACAAACTGTGTATTTAGAGGACATTTTTATAAATCATTCCAGAAAACAGGGGAGCCTTAAATATTAAAAAGAGTGGCTGTGTGTGGCTTTCTGTTCTCTAAAGTGTGGAGACCTGAGGGTTGACGTCCAGAATGCAAGTGCGTCCAGTGTTGACCACTTCATGGATGGACTCGATCTTGGTGCCGTACAAGTTGCTGTCATACTCGCCATGCTCCAGAAAGCGCCCAGCCTTGATGTCCATCTCCATCTCCATCCGTGTCACAAACTGATATGTCTGGCCATCACGCTCATCGTCCCTCGGCCTCCGAGATGTGACTGAGAGACATTAATACATGTGATGGGACTCATATTCCCAAATTTCTCTCTCTCATTTTCTGTAAGTGCCTATTCCTTACTAGGGTCACAGGTATTTGGAGCATATCCTGGGGTCTTTGAGCGTGAAGCAAGGACTCAGCATTCACACAAACACCCACACACACACACACACACACAACCAGGACCCGGATTCAAACCCTCAACCATAGAGGTGTGAGGCAACATTCGTTTTTCAAGTCCCACAGCTTTTTGGGTTACAAACCACAAACATTATTTTTTCTTTGTTTTTAAAAACTTTTTTTGTACAGCTTTTAGGGTTTTTTCAGTCTCTCTTTCTCCCTTAGAATTAAACAGGCTCTTTGTGTAACTGACTTTGTGTATCCTTTTGAACACAGGGGCAACTCCCTAACCATCAGGTCAACAGCTACCTCACAAGCCAAAAATCCATAAATCTCTTAAAGAGGGAAATTTTTTAGTGATGTGTGTTTACACATTTGTGTGATTGTGTGTGTGCCTGTGTGCATGTGTGTGTGTTTTTGTACACTCACATGGTACTGTGGTTCCATAACGTGTGGGATGCAACACCATCAGTCGGTTCTTCAGGCTGCGGCGGCCCACTCCCTGCGCTCCAATCAGAACCAACGTTTTCCTTTGGAATGGGGGCATACATGCCACCTCCTCATAAATCTGCAGCTCGTGCCGGTCAAACTCTGTACTCCAGCCATCAGAAACATGGACACAGCATGATCAGCCAGTCACAAACAGACCCAATTAGCCAATCAAAAAGTTCAAGAATAACACTAATGGATTACTGAGTATCAGAAGGTTGGGTAGCTCACCTGCATTCCTAGCAGTCAAGTACATCATCTTTTTCTTTTTTTTACTACTCACTGTTCCACACAAGATTCCTAACAGTGAAGAAATAAAACGTGTGATTCTTTAATTTCACCACTAGAGGGCACTTCATACATAGTTTACAGGGTGCCAATGAGTTTTAACGTCTGGAATACGTTAAATATTTTCTGTGCGAATTGGATTGTGTACATATTATTTTATAATGTATTAACTTTCTTAATATTAAAAAGTGTGTGTCCAAGTGTGTAACACACAAAACTACAATAGCTTTCTTGTATATTTTATATTTTCATGTGATAGACTGGCCGCAATACCCAATGTATTCTGCTTTCACAGAAGCCAACCCGACGTACCTGTTCCATCCCAGTCCTTTGGGACAAAAGCTTTCCTCTTCTCCTCCAGAAACTGACTGGGAATGAGTCCTGTGGCTCCTCCCACCATGTGACATGCCTGTCAGAAGGAAACATTGTTCAAATGCAAACTAGCAAGTCAACATGAATTGGAATTGTAATCAAAAGACTGTGAAATCCCACCTGCCACCAGTTCGGGTCTTCTCTGTTGACTATCTGAAGAATATCCCCCCTCTTGAAGGCAAGCCCTGCCTCTCGGCACGGGATCAGATTGTCATTAGCTGGATTATAGTCAAAGTGTGGCTGCACATAAACCTGTCAGGCACAGTTAAACAGTTTAGCAGTGATTTAATATGGTCCATGCATGTTTAACTTACAACTGACCTTTGATGGACCTGAAATGTATTTGATTACCACAATGGTTAGACTTAACACAACATAGAAACAGACACAACACCAATTCCACTCACTGTAAGGCAGGACAAACTACAGGCACCATTTCAGGGCCTTTTCAGCAACATTTTACATTAATGATGTTATATCAGACTAGTCACAAGACCAATTAGGCACAATATGGTATATTAAACCTCTATAACTCACTCCTCAGATGACAAGATGTCCACGTATGTATTTTCATAAATAATATTTCTCTCGCGCTCTTTATCTCTGCAATACCTTTTAAAATGACATTTTTCTTTCAACTAACAGGGTGACTGGTGGCCTAGTGGTTAGGGAGCTGTCCTTCCAATCAGAAGGTCATGGGTTCAAATCCCAGGACTTTCATTTTACTGTGACCACCAAAGGTTGCATTTCTCATTCTCGTTACTGTATACATTTAGTTTAATTGTAATTATGGAATCATTTACAAACATTATTTAATAATGTATTTCAGTTACTGAATAATAAGCTTAAGACCACTAACAGCATAATAAGTTTGCAATTTAAGGAGTTTAAGGGGCTAAAAATCATGTATTCATGAGTATTAACAGTAACAGTTACTTGTAGAGAAACTTACTGACTTTCTACAGTGGTGGTGACAGGAACCAATAGTTGTGATGTCTACTGCATGAATGTTGCCATTATATATTTATTTTTCAAAACAACTAGTAAAAGTATATGCATGCACATATTTTTTATATAATCCAAAACTGATAGTAAAAACAGTAAAAGGTAAAGTAAATGGTCACAGGTAATATAAGAGTAAAACTGAAAAAAGTCTGTATCCTGTAGCACCATTTATGTTCCATCTTCTATAGAACACTTTAAACGATCAAAAAAAACCCTTAAAACTATCGATGTCTGAGGCGCACAGCAGAAAATTAGAAACATAAAATAGCTGGTTCCTGCCGCCACCCTGGTGAACAATTCTGACTCACGCCAAACCAATCTGGATACTTGCTTTTTATACATTCTAACAATTTAATAATTCAGAAACTATAAAATACCCCACCACACACATGCGCACAATATCAGATGTTGTGACCTGACTAACTATACCAGTACTGCAAATATTAACTGTGATATACAGCTGACACACAGCTCTGTGTGTCCTGTGGAAATAATCTGTAAACATTAAGATCAGTAAAAAGTGAGAAACAGTGAGTGTGTGTGAGCATTTGTGTGTGTTCTGCCCTAGAAAGCATATGGAGTGTAATTAATAGGGCTCACAGGGACTTCTGAGCACAAAGCATCCTGGGATACCACCAGAGTGGCCATGCCATCAGTGCGCATGTATGTCTGACGGAATGCTTAAATGTGTTGTTGTCCAGTGCATTCTCAAAAAAAGTTCCTAAAATTTATAGATACGTGTCTGTAAGGTAATATTTTCAAGGGTATTTGTTCACTGCCTTAACATAATTGTACCATTTTCTGCTGTACTTTTACTATACTACTTTTTTTAAGTTAGGAAATCAGACTACAGGGGGTTAATATACCTTTTCCGTGCATGATCTTTATCACCATGCAACCACTTGAATGCTTGATGTACCAGGTCAGGGCACCCCCTGCTGGCCAAATGATGAACTAATACATAATCGATGCTATTTAGCTTTTATTTTGCTTTTATTTTTCAACACCTGATCCTTTATAGCAGGGGGGGACAAACCCACCACATTTCAAATCAACGTGAGTCGTTATGATTTTGCTGATTATTCAAAATGTTAAATTGTTTCATCTGCAGAACTGTGCAGTAGTTATCTGAGAGTGTGACCGTGTCAGTCTCAGTGTTCTGAGCCCACGATATGAAATTTGTAGAAACATTAGTTAAAATGGACAGGAAGTATCCTGAGAAAATTATCTCTACCTGACATGTTATACAAGTAAGCAAGGATTAGAGGAAAAGTGACAATTATTTTGTCTGGGGTGCATTTCCAGTATAGTGTGTGTTATAATTGAGTTACTAACCTCAAAAAAGCTTGTTTATATTGTCTGTATTCCATTAATGTGTATTTCTCCAATCTAAAATAATATTTTGAATCACATCAGAATAATCCAGCCAAATCGTGGTGAAGTTTGTGATTTTGTGATGAAGAATCCTAAATGAGACATCTCAGAGGGCAAACCAACCACTGAGGGATATACAGAAAAACAACCAAAAAGATGAGAAATTGGTGTGTGTGCCACCTGTGGCGGGGATGGAGCATCTCTGTAGCTGGGCAGTATTTTCAGGGTGATTCCTCCACTGCAGTCCTTCAGCATGTCCTGCAGCTCTGTGGGGTTGTTGCCCACATCCTTCCCGTTCACCTCCTTGATGATGTCACCCACATGCAAAAGCCCTTGCCTGTCAATCATCCCTCCATGAAGAATACGAGCAATGACCAGGTCGTCCTTCTCCACCCGGAATGTAACACCCTAGCATGAAGACGCACACATACATACATACATACACACACACACACACACACACACACACACACACACACACACACACACACACACACACACACACA
>JBBKCR010000134.1:5143948-5165971 GCA_037577295.1 Ladigesia roloffi | reverse complement strand
AGTTCGCTGACCACAATTTGCAATCCGCCTTTGTTTTGTCATCTTCATTCACTTTGAAATAGTTCCACACGGCTGACATTTCTCCCCTCTCCCTCTCCGTGCTGTGAGCTGCAGCGGAGCCTGGGGGCGGGCACTCGGCGCCTGTGATTAACCCCGTACACGCCGCTCAAACACAGACATTTCTCAGACCGTGGTATCGGTCCACGGTATCGGGGACTTTTAACGAGTAAGAGTACTTTAGAAAATGCGGTATCGGGGCCGATACCCGATACCGGTATCGGTGCATCCCTACTATTATGTGACAGGCCTAAAGAGAATGTTGTTCATCTTTCACTAGTTTTTAAAACACTTGTTCTGAATGCAATTTGTTCAAGCCCTTCACTCAGAATTATTAAAAGTGAATTCATTAGTTCTATGAGAGAAGATATTTAAATGTATAATATTTCAGCTATCCTGCCTTTAGGCTGGTTGTGAGTGGGGCCAAGGAAAATAATTTATTTAAAATGTTATTTTATATTGTGCGTTGTCTGAATGCAATTCAAATTTTGTACAGATTTATTTTTTAAATAATTTAATAATAATTTCTTTCGATTTTCAGTTTCGGTTTTCGGACAGGGTGTTTACTTATTTTCGGTTTCGGCCCAAAAATATCCTTTTGGTGCATCCCTAGTTTTAATCGATGAGCTTTGCCTGTTTGCAAAACTGTAACAGGTTTAGAGTAGAGATATTCAGATCCAGTAATTTCTCCGTGTAAAAAATACAAACTGAATGAGCAGCTCACAAATGTACTACCTTCAAAGAAATGCCACACCTTAGAGAGGAGTTTCCAAATTTCTGTCTGTCCTCATGCTAGGCACATGTTTGTACTTTGTCTCATCTAACAATCCCTGATTCAGCTAAAACTCTAAATATATGCCCTTTGCAGGTTGGGCCAGACCTGTAAAGTGTGGAAAAACAAACCTATACAAAGCTCTAGATCATCAGAACAAGTTGCAAAACCCCTGCCCTCGACAATTTAACTTTTTGTGACTTCAGCAGTCAGCAGTGACCTTTTAGCTGTTTAACCCATAGCTTCCCAACAGAAAGGACAGTGTAAATAAACCTAAACATAAAAATATAAAGTATTATAAATCCCACAACAATGTATATATACATTTCTCTACTCTTTACTCTAGAGACTAGACACTGTACATGTCTGTGTTAGATGTGTTACTATAAACTAAAATACCAGAGCCACTAGGGTCCAGTCTCAGGTAGCCTTCTATTAATGAGCTGAATCCAGTCAGACCACCCATCGCTGCATATGGCACGTCCCTGCCCACCGGCAGCCCCCGCGCCTCCCGCTCTTCTCTACTCTCTACCAATGTCTCATGGGCATGACCTGGCTGACCACACCCGCATGTATATGGACTCTGAAAGCCTGTGCAATTATTACCTGGAAAAAGCAAACATTTAATTAACATTTACACAGATTAGAAGGATGTCTATTATAATTAATATTGTGGCTTCACATTTCAGCTTTAAAAGGCAACAGCATAGGGTTTACTACATCTGAGTTGACCCCTTTTAGTTTACTAGCTTTGCAGGGAACTGGATTACCATATTTTCGGCCTATAAGACGCTCCAGAATATGAGATGCACCCAATTTTCAAGGAGGAAAATCTGGAAAAAGGCTGTCCCAAAACTTTTCTCCACTCTAGATACGTTATGTCTTGTTTTAGTCAACGAAAATGAAGAGACACTTTAGCGCAGTTTTTATATTGTAAACCACATTTAGTCTCGTTCTTATTCGTCAACAAAAATAAATTATAGATTTCATTTCGTTATCGTCACATGACCAGCATTAACGTCGCGTCTCGCCTCATTTTTGTCACAAGGGTCAGAGAGTCTCCACAGCCCGCATTACACAAATCCAGCCTGCAGCACACACAGCATAAAAAGAGGACTGCAAGCAAGCACTACACAAACTTAGGTGTAGTTTTAATGCAGGCAAAATGTATATTCGTCATATAAGACGCACCAACTTTTCCCCCCGTTTTGGGGAACAAAAAGTGCATCTTATAGGCCGAAAAATATGGGTAATACCACTGATTCATGTGTGCGATAAAGGAAGCTGATAATTGGGGTTTTAATGCTGAACATGTGAGTTCAACATTAGATTATAATGGACAGCAAGCAGTAACAAAACTAGGATGCAGAAATTAATGAATGGGACACAAAACAAAACTTCAGTTAATAATCAAAATAACCATTCAGTTGCTTGATTACTTGCAAGATAGTGTAAAGTTAGTGTTCTGTTGTAGGCTAAGGGCACTAATGCGTGTTGATGCTTCTTCTAGCAGAAACACGTGTGAGACTTACATTTCCTGCATAGGTGGTCTGCTGCTTCACTGTGCTCACTTGGTGAATGTTTGCACCGGCAGCGCACAGCCTGAGAGCCCTGGCGGTGTACATACTGGTAGAACCCGCAGCGACAGCCCTTAACTCGGCAGGGCAAAGCAATGGGCCTCTCCGTTGGCAGCTTCTCAAACTCTGTCTCATGCTGTTTATATCTGTTGGTTAAATATTTTGAAACTAAGACTGTTACTGAAAAACAAATAGCATACATACATTTGAATATGGATGTGTATTTCCATGCATACCTGTGTGAACAAAAACAAGGTGTTTCAGGCCCAACAAGTTTGCAGTCTGTTTTCCCAGGGACTCCAAAACTCACATAAAGCCGGTTACGCACTCTGGTTGGCACCACCTTCCTTTTGTACTCCTCATATTCAGCATCTGAGAAGAGTTTTCCGCCATCATCCTCTCCTACAATCCTTTCAGGCCGCAGAACATCATCAAGTATTTTTTAATTATTTACGTGTTTGGTGCCTACAACCTTCACAGAATTCCATCTATATTTGGATCTACATTATATGTTCAAAAAGTAACGTTAATGCACTAACTGCTCGCACTGGTACTACAATGTGCACAGCCACACAATCTACATAGAAAAGCATTAGAAGTAGAATGGGATGCATTGGAAAAATGCCCAGCTTTTGAATAATGAGCGGATCTCTGTCTGTCTCTATGCAGCTTGATTTGTGCACTGGGGCACAGTCATGCTAGAATAGAAAACTGGGTCCACAAAATTGGAAGCATGCCGATGTTCGATATGTCTTGGTATGCTGAAGCATTTACATTGAGCCCTTCAATGGGAGTGAATGAACCAAACCAAATACTGTCCCAATACTTTTGTCCACATATTGTATTAGCTCCAGCTTGTTAGCTTGTTATTTAACTTGTGTCAGAACTACCTGTAAGAGCATTTCGACGACCACGCATTTATGTCAAACATGTCTCTACCTTCTGTATTCCACATAGGCATTCACTGCGTCCATTGCTGTCTTGCCAGTGGTTGTTCTCTCCATCTTCGCGGGTGAAGTTGAGGCTAAAGCGACACAGCTAAACTAGCACAGTGTGTCAATGGAGCTTCAGCGTTGCTGGGCAACAAGCACTTGAGTCTCCGGTGAAAGAACTAAAGACACTCAATAGAGTTGGGGAGAGAAAAAAAGATTTTAAAACTTCATAAATTTGTGGAATGACTACCATTAATTAAAATATAGAAATGTATTTAACAGATTTTTTAAACATAGGAAGCAAATAGAAATGATATACATATATTTATTTCCTTTGTTCCTCTTTGTAGTCGTAAGATCTCATCTTATCTTATCGTACATAATACAGAATCAATAAATTATATGCCACACACCTACATTAGAGCATAAAACCTAGGACAGATGTTATCAATTTTTCCTTTGTTGTTAATAATCGTTTAATTACACATGCTTTACATTCCTAATGAAAACGAAAATGTACATTGAAATATTTATATTAATATGTATATTATATTTGACATATAAATTGTCGTAGTTTACACAAAGGAGGCGTAAATGTTAATTTTTGTGGGGATATCCACATTATTAACTTATAAAACATAATATATGGGATGAGAAAATAATTAAAATCATTTTCACTGAACTATTAAAAATTGTAAGAACACCGTAAAATCCTCAAATGACATTCCGGCAAATAAAAAGCTTTACTAATGCCGAAGGGCTCTTTAGCAATTTCGCATATAAGATCATTTTAATGTTCAGACAGTTTTCAGTTCCTAAATTATGTTAAAGCAATTTTACAGGCGTCAATAAGATTGACGTAGCACCACGCAGAGTTCAACGACACCATACAACGTTTTCTAGTCCCTTATTAACGTGTAATCCAGTGCTACAGATGGCCTTCCTAAACGTAAATGTTATGTGTATGTGTTTAATCTGATTTACGTCTTCATATTCTAAAGACCTAGATCAAATTCATCCAATTTCGTGTAGACTCTTTTAACCAAATGTCCCAACAAACTGTGCACTCTATGAACAAAATTATTCCAGCAGCTGGGTCACTCATGTTTTTCAGAGCAAGGCCCCTTTCTTCTATTGAAGAGTAAACTTAATATTAATTGAATTAATTTAGGTGTGTTAAATCTACGGCCTGCGGGAGCAAACTGGCCTGATAGTGGATTCAATCAGGCCCGCTGACTGAATTATGACATTTAAAAAAAATCATAAAATCAAAACTTGTAATAAATTACAATTCCTAAATCGTTCATAAGGGTGTTAGTCAGAGGAGAGAGGCACACTCACAGTGATGGGCACAGCAGTGATTTTAGATATGCTGAATCTCTAGAATCAATATACGTTTACTGAATCATTCAGTTCTTCCTGATCTGACGAGTTGAGCTCACGGCTTCCGGGATGTGTTGCTTTGACAAACACATTTGTAAAAAACTCGGCAAATTGGTATCAGTTTACTGAATGAATATCCCACAGTATATGCTCCCTCGCAAACTGCCACTGACAGTCATGTGTTTTCTCAGGTAGTGGGTAGCTACACCTAAAAAACTAAAGGTAATGACAAAATCGTTTAGCATACTGTAGGAACTATACATCATACTGCAAATAGCCAAGAAAAATAAGTATGGACAAACCTACAACTTTGAGTCCAAAACAAATATTAAAAAAAAAAACTAAATGACAAGATTAAAACTCTTGTAAAACAATCAGAAGAAAATATCAACTTAGTACAAATACTGTGCATTCAGAAATATTAAGAAAATATCTACTTAAATGTCCAATAAAAAAAAAATTGCCCAACCATAGTGCAATATAATATGTCAAGGAATACCCTACAAATGAAATCCAAACAGGCTCATCGTGATAAATGTGGTCTTATACTCGTTAGGTTGGCATTAAGGATTATCAGCTGGCTGGACTTTATAGAACTGAGATTATTTCATCGCTCTGAAATGATCTGGCCCATTTTACTGAAGACCCTCTCCAATGGGACAGGTGTGGCAACAATGCAGAGTCTCTTCATCATCATCTCACAAAGTCTCGGATAGACCATTCCTTAGTCTTTTCCAACAACTGGAGGGGGTTTGAAGACCTCAGTACTAGAGGTTCTGCCACAAAACACAGACTTCCAGTTCCAAATCCTCCGTTGGATTTCAAGAAGTGGTCATATGAGCAGAGACACTCTGGTCAAAGTCTTTCCAGAAAGCCATGTCCTGAGTGGAACTCCTTCCTTGTGCTGCTGCTCTCTGAGCGCCTGATGGTTGGGGAATGTTACCCTCACTGCAGCCCATCAGCACCTTCATCCCTCCTAAAGGCCTTTTTCTTGAACCTGGTTTTAAGTCCTGCTGCCACTGAGAGCAAAATATTTTACTCAATTTTGTGAAAACAGAAAATCTGCTGGCATATGCTCACCACCATTTGCTGTGTGTATAATTTCTACATTATTTTTGTAGTTCGCCTTTCTGTCCTATTAAATGATACAACACAATGAATGATGCAAAACATCATTTTGGTTTAATCATAATCTAGAGGGCTTTGCCTTACTGAGCTATTTCTAATTCCAACTGATTAACTACAAGTCATTATTTGTTTTTCCTACAACTTAGTTAAGTGACAAGGCTTTTGTCAGGCACAGCCCACTTGACATCCAATTAGGCTGTATGTGGCCCCTGAACCAAAACGACATCCCTGCATTTATTCTTCAGCATACCAAGACATTTTGCCATCAATGCCATGACTCCAGCTTTCATGTTGAGGAAGGCCCTTTTTTCTGTGGAAAACGATGTGCCCCACTGCACAAAGCAAGATACAAAATGACATGGTTGGATGATTTTGATATGAAAGTATTCAGCTGGTCCACAGAGAGACCTAATCTCAACTCCATCCAACACTTTTGTGAAGAACTGGAATGGAGATTACATGCCAGGCCTTCTCACCCAAAATCAGTGCCTGAGCTCATAAATGCTCAATGGGATACTTGGGCACAAATTCCAAAACGAAACTCTCCAATATGTTGTGGAAAGTCTCCCAATAGGTATTCAAGCCTATGTATTTGAAAGCAATGTCTTTACTATCTATGTTGGGTGGATTTTGGATTACCGTTACTTTTGCACATATAGTGTATGTAGTTCAATCACAGTTAATATAAAATAAATATTGTACATGGAAATATTTCATGTTTCAGTCCCTGTTGATGTAATGGTCAGTCGTCGCAATTCTTTTGTTCATTTAAGTGTAAATCCATACAAAACAACGTGTCGAAAACCTTTTGATACAGCTTGTGTTGAATGCGGCATGGTCGTTGGGTGGTCACCACATGCATAAAAGTCCCTGAAGCAGTACGCTGCTGCTGGTTTGGTCTTCCTTTTAACCAAGGTGGAGGACCCCTGTTGATCACATGCTTCGTACGTTGAGTTTTTCGGGACTTTTTGGATACCAGAGTCGCTTTTGCGGAACATTCAGAAGTTTTTGTTTCAGTAGAAACCTACAGCTGGAGGAGCCGTGCTGGAGCTGGAGGAGACTGTTAAAGCGAAGATGTGACAGACACCAGGATTCCGTGGCATATGTCAGCTCCAGCATTCACTCTTTTAAACACAGTCCAGGTAAATAATGTTCGTTTAAAATGGTTAACAATGGCAAAATATGTTATGCAATTGTTTACAGCACTGTAAGCTACTGAATGC
This sequence comes from Ladigesia roloffi, assembly GCA_037577295.1. Lineage (NCBI taxonomy): Eukaryota > Metazoa > Chordata > Actinopteri > Characiformes > Alestidae > Ladigesia > Ladigesia roloffi. Next base: position 5,158,899 of record JBBKCR010000134.1, on the reverse strand, counting down.
ATGACTCCGCTGTATTTTAGACAGCTAGCTGGTTAGCCTGCTGGTTAGCATCAGCTTTTTATGATTTTGTTTACATTCAGCCAGAGAGCTGGTTAACCAGGTCACCACACTCGTCACCCTCCTCTCTAGCTTGTTTAGTCAAATGGGCGGTCATGCACATTTGAAAATGGTGGTCTAAACTGTGAAGTCTACCATGTGATTTATTTTTTGTAGCCTGAGAAGAGAAAAGGTTGTATTATAGCTGTAAAATGTAATTTTGTCAGACATGAACACACCACAGCACAGCACACATTCTTTTCTGCATGTAATTTATTAAGTGAAGAAGTGGCAGTCTGTAGGGGAGCAGTGTGCAGCGACGGTAACTTGCTAAAATTGAGCTCAGTGGTGCTACTGGCAGTCCTGGGATATGAACCCACAACTTTCCGGTTGCAGCTGCAACTCACTTAACACCAGACCACTAGCCACCACATTTAGTTAGGTAGCCCTCGCTTCAAGCGTTAAAGCGATCCTGTTTGTCAGCTGCGGGACTCTTGATCTTAAAGAATAACTTTAAGACGTGTTAACTCACCTTTCCCATTCCCAGTAAACATAGCAGAGAAATGAAAAGGCATTATAACGGTTATTTAGAGCTACAGATTGAGATCTAGATAACCCTTAGGAGGCATACAGTTCTGCATATGCCTTGGTTGCCAGGTTACATGCCGAAATGCTCATTCAAACAACAAATGATATTAACCGAGGAAATGGCTTTTTTTTTTATCTTGTTGCCCTGCACTAGATTTCTGTTTCTGGAAACAAACCTGGGAGGTGCCTACTCAATGTAAAAAAATATATACTTGGTATACTTGGAAGAAATGATAGTATGTCTTAATAAAGAGTGATGTACTGTGGCCTCCTTTCCAGCTCAGGTCCTGTAATCATATCCACTAAACAGGTTTCTTTGGTTGCATGATGAGCGTTCTAATCATTTATTCAGGTTTGGATGCCTATTGTAATGAATGGGTTCGGTTCTAGAATGAAATTAGAGCTCTTTGATTGGATTTTTGCAAAAGTCTGTGACAAAACCTAACATTTGAGACTTGCCTGGCGAATACATGTTTCTGGTGAGATTGTAGTGATGACAACACAGTGGGGTCAAACTGAGTGAATGTGGTCATATTTCTTTCTCCTGTATAATTAATGTTATTCAGTAACACTGTCATTCAGTGATTTACGGCTGGGTGACACTCTAAAGTTGCTAGCTTCAAGGCCCAACATGCTTCATTTAATTGTAAAATTTCATCAATGTTGTGTACAAACCTAAAGGGCTGGTTTTGACCAAAAGTCAAATTTGTGATGATCACCAGTATATTTGATTAGCCAGTACCTGTTTGACTAAAAAGCTGTCTGTTTTAGATTTGCACTAAAGCTACAAGCCTAAAGTGGCTAATGTAGCAAACATAGGATGCTTATATTTTAATCTGTATGTAAAAGTCTAATCCATCACACACTTGCTTTAAACTGCATAAATTATGTTTCCCTGTTTTTTTTCTAGCTAGAATGCAGTGTTTTAAAAACGGGTCTGATTTTTTCTGAATTAGTATGTGAATACTCTTTTTTTGTAGGGGAGTTTTGTGTGAGATGAAATAAGAGATAATTTCGTTGCTTATGTTTCACTGTGTAAATGTTTTAGCTGCTTTTAAATCTGCTGGCTTCTGTCTTACTTTCCTCACCATTAGCCTGAGCTGGCATGAAATCTTACATAGTGCACCAGGCAACAATTAGTTGTGGGTCACTTAGTTTACCTTCTTAATTTTTAAATCAGCTGTACTGACATGCAAGTTTAATGTTTCTGCTATGGGTTAATAGTACTTAGAAAGCTCTTACACCTCCACCAAGATTGATAAAGCACCCAAAATAATTATTTACTTAAATAAGGCACTTCATTCTAATTATTGCCTCACATCAAATATCTGCCCATGGCTAGTCAGAAAACATATTCGTAAGGCTACTTGGGGTTGGGGCAGCTGGGGGTCTAGTGATTAGGGTGTCGTGATGGTGAACAGGTCATAGGTTTGAATTTCACGATGGCCAGTGGCACCACTGTTGTACCCCACTTCTTTACTTGGTGAAGGGGTTAAATGCTGCAAAAGAATTTCTCACAGTTCACACTGTGCTGTGTTGTGTTCATGCGTGATTATTAGATGCCACTTTACTTAACAACATGATCAGATATACCAGCATGTGGCCACAGAGTAATTACATAGTAACTTACAGTTTCATGGAAGTAATTTGAGAAATCCATGTGCATACTAATGCAAAATATATATATATATATTTTTGTACGTATACCTTGTAGGCAACTTCCTGAGTGGACCAAGCCAAGAATGAGAGCTTTAGACTGAGGCTGATCGGAGGTTGGCTGCTCTTCAAACTTCTCCAGCTCTGACTCTTCTCTCATCTCACACCAGACTCCATAAAACACTTCTTAGCAGTCGTAAGCAGTCCTAATATAATAATTGCATCATGTTGTAACCTGCAACCCTCTTCCCCCATCTCCCCTACCCACTCATTTTCACCACCAGAAGTCCCACCCCAAACCCCCCCACCCATCACCAGCTTGTCCATATCATCCTACTCGCCCCTCAGCCCATTGTGCTGGCTCTGGTGGCTTTGGGTCATCGGCGGGGCTGTCCTTCAGGGATGCTGGCCTGTCTGCTGCGCAGGAGCATGTCTCAGAAACTAAGTGTCTTGCTGCTGCTCTTCGGCCTGGTTTGGTGCCTGCTCCTGCTTCACTACACGGTTACACAGCCGCGCCGCCAGAGCAGCACAGAGCTACGCCAGCAGATCCTAGAGCTCAGCCGCCGCTATGTCAAAGCCCTCAGTGAAGAAAACAACGACCCCTCAAGGCCCCAGGGCCCCTCCATGGCTGGATATGGTAAGTTATAATTAACTGTTAAAATGTTGGTATAAATGTTGCCTGCTACTTTGGGGAGCCCTAGCTTTTGAAAGTAATAAATACGAATGAAGATCTATACTGTCCCTTCTGTGTGGTGTCCAAAGTTTGCTTCTTTAATATTGTACTAGAGCTTAGGAGACTAACTTGGCTGATAAGTAAACACGCTTACCTCAAACCAGGTCAAACCGTCTTCTGTATTCTGTGTTCTGTAACCCACACAAAAATGGCCACAAGCAGATCAGACATTTTAAAACAGTAGTACCTACAATAAAGCCTGAATCACGTCCATACTTTTAAACATGTAAATTGTAAAAAACCACAAGACGTCTGTGTAGACTTGTTTATGATTTAGATTTGAGTCACAAATGTGATTACTTGCACAAATTACTTGCTCGAGACAAAGTATAAAATGTTGGGAGGCCTCTTTTTAGGCATTTTATCCATAGGTGTTTGTGTTGATTCGTCTGTCTTAATCAATTGAATGTCCTAATCAAGAGATTCATTTTTATGCCTTTTCAGAAGTACCTATAGTTTCATGTTGCTTTTGTAGTTTGAAGAATGAGTTTAGGTGTCCATGTTACTCCACCTAAGAGCAAACAAACTACACCACACAGTGGCAGTCAATAGCTAATCCTGATGATTGAGTCAAATAAATGTAATCCTTATACAATCAATACGTGGCACATGATTAGCATCTTCTGTTACAACTTACAACTTTGTATGAATTGTTATATTTAAAACTGTGATAATGAAAAACCACTTCATATTTACATTTTATAATGTATGACAATTTACAGTGGAATCAATGTACAGTGGATTTAACGTACAGTGGATTTAATGTACAATGGATCAAATGTACAGTGGATTCAATATACAGTGGATCAAATGTACAGTGGATCAATGTATGCATGATAATATCAGCAATGTGGAGGCTGTGCATGCAATTGTTAAAAGATAAGACTCTTTATGCAGTCGTTGCTTTTAGAGTGTTTACATAATGCTAGTGTAAAAGTATACGAACCCATGACCTATATTGAGGTATTATGGTGCAGTTTCTTGTCGTTTCTTTCCATGTCAGTGCATTAAAATTCCTTTGTTAAAGCACAGTGTACATTCAGGTCACCTCCAGGCACATTTCTGGCCATTACATTGTTTTTACTGTGTAATTTCAACAATGCATTAAACCTGCTTGTCATGTAACGCCGGATCAGAATTTGTGTTTTTAAGCTTCAAGGTTGTATTTGCCAAAGAACTGTTTGTTCGTTCTGTCAAGTTTTAATGTGTGAACCCAGCAGCTGAGAGTAGTCTAGCACTTTGCTGCTTCTTATCACAGAATGTATTACAGGGAGGTCCAACCAGGTCAAAGCCTGCATCCTTTTGAGATTCACAACAGAAGTTTATAAAACAGAAGAGAAGAAAAATTCTCAACAAGAGAGATTTATGGATTCCTTTTTCCTGGCATTTCATAAGAAATTCATTTATCAATTTTCCATGTATAACTGCGAATCTATTAAAATGTAGTAAATTTTGACTGAGAGGGTTCGGTGGCTTTGACAATTTGCGTGTACGTTTATAATATGTTGACAATGTACAGATTAAACAGAGTCTAGACTAAATTGATATTTTCAGTAGTATAATTGTATTTAAATGTCCCACTTTTCCTCAGCTGATCTGAAAAGGACCATTGCCGTGCTGCTGGACGACATTCTGAACCGATTAGTGAAGCTGGAGGGCAGAGTGGACGCCGCAGTGAACGCTTCCACGCACAACAGCTCACACACTGCAGGTGGTTCTGTCCTCGCTGCGGCAGCCATTATGCACCGGCCCACTAAACAGGACAAACCAGACAACCATCCGGACACACACAGCAACCAGCCCCAGTCACTGCCACTGCCACGCCCAGGAAGCTAATGAGGAGCTAAGGGAAGCCACGGACAGTCGTTGCAACACACTTGTTGCAACACGGTTACTAAGACTGAAGTATATAAATATATATATATATATATATTTTTTTTTTTTTTTTTTTTAAAGCTTTTTTTTTTTTTTAAAAACAGTTTTTCTTTGGCATCTGCACCTTTGCCAGCATAAAAGACAAAATTTAGTGGAACAGTCCTGCTTTTTAAGGATGCTTCTGATCAAGCTATCAGTGGAACTTTCTGATGGAATTGCATTTCTGAACATTTCATAATGGATCTTCACCTGAATTTGCAATAATTGCATCACTTCAGCCTGTTAACTGAATTTCTTCACTTAAAGCTGTATTTCTTCTGACTGAGTACAGCCCTGCCACATTAGCTGACCAGGAAAATCTGTTTTTAGTGATGCCTCGACTTTTCACATGCTGTGCATTTGACATTACCCCACAGAGAACATAAGGAAATCCAAAGAATATCACTTAAAGCTTATTGCACATGTTTGACATTGAGTGATGTGACATTTAATGCTACATTCTGAGTGTACTTTTTATACTATGAACCTGAAACGGAACCTAACTCAGTTGTTCAGTAGAAGGCATATGAGCAAAATGTAGACTTGCAGTATGGTTAGGTTTTATTAGGCTTAGTTTGCAGTCGTGCAGTTGCCAAAACTGGGCCTCAGCTGCCCATTCAGGATACACTGTAACTGTAGTGGATCCTAGCGCTGCTCTAAATGAAGGGAGGGGTTTGAGTGGGAGGGATATAATATATTCATGATATTTCTATACATTGTGCATTAATTATGTATAAATATGTAAATTAATTTGGTGAACCCTGAATTCAACCTGGTTCAAGATGGGCCTTCACAAAATTGTCAGTGTGTTTGATCATGTGAAGGCTTTTATTCATCCAAGCACTCTCAGAAAACCCTTCTGGGGCATCTGAGGTTGTTCAGGATGTTCACAACAAAATACATTTAATGAAGGGTTAGAATCTAATTTGCAAATCATTAACCTTCAGTGTGCTCAGTGGTGCGAAGGCCAATATTGCAAATGTCAAGCAAGAATTACTAATTACAGCCAGTTTTGTTTTATTTATTAAATTGTTTTGGAATAACCTGTGTCCCCTGTGGTTTAATTCTGCCACTTGGGATTTCTGACTGGGGCTTTAGGGTTGCCGAAGTGTACTCACCTCACACAATGTGATTGTTACAGTGGAATAAAAGCACACGCTGTGGGAGGCTGGCTGTCCCTAAAGTCTTCTTTGTGACTTGACTTTGCTTAATTCAAAGTGAAAACTGCAGCAGCTCAGTAGATGAGGCAAATCTAGTGTAAACACTGCTTTCATACATTATCAGTGCAATGGTGTCATCATTATTTTTGATGAATATACAATATATTTGAATGTACTGGCCCTCAGATGACAAGCTAAACGTAGCAAAAGTGAGAAACAAAACAAAAAGGGGGGGAAGAAAGAGTCAGTATGATTATTTTGTCCCAGTGAACACAGCAGGGGGGTGTTCCAGAAAGCCATACCTGGGTACGTTTAAGGGTAAGTTAGTGGATAACCTCAACTTTTGGTTCCAAAAAAGGAGGTAGCTTTCTGGGTATGTATGTCACCATAGCAACGTCAAAATTACTTTTATTAAATTTTTGGCAGTGGTCTGCTGTGCAGTTCGTTCCTTTATTTCCTGAAAAACAATTAAAGTAAAATGAAATGAAATGTTTTTATTACACTGCTTTATATACACACCACACATTTAACATGAAACATATTAATATACACACAAGTTCTCACCTTAAGGCGATGCTCTGGTAGTTCAATTTTTAGTGATAGCTTTTTTATTGATAGTTTTTTTCTCCTCCATTTGAAGCTGTATAAGGTCCACCTCCATGTCACTTTTCTTATCTGTATTTGAAAATGGACCTTATACAGCTGCTTTGTTGGTAACTAGGAAGTCAAATAAAATGATACACATGAGATTTTGTCAGACAATAAAGTGTAAATATGGACAACTATACACAAATTCTTACACTGCTTAGATTGTGCATGGAGGTTGATGAACCTTCATCTGTGGGCAAATCCCCAGGAAAGTACTGTGAAAGGAAAATTACAGTCTGTTACTCTAATGTAAAAAGGGGGGGTGCATTATTATGGTATGTATCATACCTCAGTGGATCTACCAGCACTGTCCACTTCTCTCACAGAAGACGTGGTCTCTTCATCCTCATCTTCATCCTTCAGTGGAAATACGCATGTAAACATTATCTGGCAAAAAGAAGAAAAACAATATATACTAAAGCAACTGAAGTTCCCGACAACAAAACACAACTATGACAGACTGTGTTCTGTCTGCAGGGTCCAATAACAAATTTAATCTTTCAGTATCTGTAAGAAAAGACAACCCACAAAATTCTCATTATTATCAAAGAAAAAAAATGTAAAATTACTACAGCTGAGATCACAGTATGCTATACATCATATGCAGTTAAATAACACGTTGAGCATGCTCAAAAAAGCCTTTAAGTGACAGAGATATTAATTTTTTAAGTCATATAACGAAAACAAATTGAAGTGGTACATTTACATTTCACCATGTGATGCATGATGTGTGTTATGAAGTGCCCCCTGGAATGCCAGGACCACTGATTGCCCTCTACACAGCCAGCTCCTCAAATGGTGTGAGGGAAGGTGGTGATGGGCTCTCACCAGTTAGATGGTCTTCAGCCTTCTTTCATTTAACTACACGACAGAAAGAATATACCAAATCATGTTTACTAAAAAGTTCAGTAATTGTATAATCAAATGGCTAGCTCATAGATAAAATGTAACCTTTTTGTTGAATGTTTTTGTTTTGTTTCATTTTGACTTCTGGCTCCAGAAGGATTCCGCCTAATTATTCCTAGTCAATTTACACCGTTATTTTAACCTGAAGAAATGAATGACAGGAAAAGTAAATGCTTTCAAAGGGATTTGTTTAGCCAAAAGGATGCGGAAGGGGTGTTAAATGCAATTTAATACACTCACGCATTAACTCTGTCCGTTATTTTTTGCCAAGCCAACTCTCTTTCTTTAACCGATGCAGCCGTGTCACATTTCTTCTTTAGTATTGGTTTAAACTCTTCGTACCCGTGCAATAAAACTTCCAACTCTGCCTCTGTGAAGCATGCCGCTCTTATTTTTCATTTGATTTTCCATTTTGACTCGTGAAATCGGCGCTCCATTGGAAACGTCTTTTTGCACGCGCCGTGCACGTGTATTAAGGCCCAAACTGACGGAACAGTACAGTGCGATGAAGTTCGGTGCTGGCATTAAAGCACCATCTACTGTCTTGATATCGTATTGCAGCACTGAAATTTACTGAATACTGGAATTTTAAGGCACTCTAAATCTGTCGCCTACTGTAAAACCAGGACCATTTTAAAACAACCTAGGTCATTCCAAGTTAACAAAAAATCAGAAAGAACTGATGCAATTAGAAGTTACTGTCCTTTGCTTTTAGGTTAATTTGAATGGGTTACCGTGATGTCACATCGTGCACAATATTTGGACAAAAGAATTGGGAGGTCTGACCATTACACAAACAGAGACTATAATGGCATTGCTTTAAAATTGATAGACTTTAAAGTAGAGTTCCCCCCCACCCACCCACACACCTTTTTAGCAGCTAGAGCAGCTTGGAAAAGATTTTTTTTATGTCTCTGTGGGAATGTGTGCCCTATTCATTCTGTAGAGCATTTAGGTCAGGCAATCTCCATTCCAGTTCAACTTGAAGGTGTTGTATGGGGTTGAGGATAGGGCTCTCTGTGGGACAGTCAAAATCTTCCACGCCAACCCTCTCTTTATGGACCTTGCCCAAACCCTGAAAAACGGATGTCCCAATACCCTTTGTTCATATAGTATATTTCTAGGAGTAGCATTCAATGAGTGCCTATTCAGCTTGTACTAATGTCCTCAATAGTACCTGTGGGACACTGTAAAATGTTTGTTTGATATTTATTAGAGTGTCAGTAGGTTTAGGATCTATAATTCGTAAGGTATTACTTTGGCTAAAAGGCTTTGTGAACAGCTTCTGTGCACCATCAGCACATGATTCGCTGATTTCCTCCCCTCATCCATTTATACCTTCATATGATTTTGTTACAGCCAATTAGGCTTGTTATAATAAAGTACAATTAAGACATTTTTTTCAATGGTTCATTGATCTTTACTTTTAAAAAACTTGTTCATTGCAATCATTTTTTAAAGTATGAAAGGATAAGAAACACAAATTATACTTTCTTTGAAAATCAGCTGACAACTGGTGCAGAATCTGCTTTATAATGAAAATAAAACTGGCCAGATAATAAAGGCCTGCATTATGTAAAATAGCTTTTTGTGAAATAATTAAAAGAATCTACTATGAGGAAAAAGACACCAAAAATTTGGAAAATGTTCTGAATAATAGGAATGTTAAAGTGTTTTTCTTTCTTTTCCCATTGAGTTATTTGGATCATGATGAACTGTGTTGTGAAAGAAGCATTATTTATCTTTTATTTGTATTAAAAAATATATTAAATCACTCATACAGGTTGACTGTCCTACCTCCATAAACCACTTTCTGAAGATAGGATGTGAGCTGTAAACTGAGCAGTAATGAAGTAAACTTGTTGTAAAACGTCACACTTTACATGCCACACTACTAAACACACCTGTACTGATAGAGCCCAGATGTATACACTCATTCCAACCTATTGCTCATGTTCTCTCTTTTGTCATATTCATGTACACATCCTGTTTTTTAATTCGGTAACACACTGCACAGCTTGCACATTACATATAAAAATGTGTATTTTTCAATTGATTTTTTTTGGTTGCAGCAACCAACAAATAAAATTAAATGTGTGAACATATATGGCAGTAGCCTAAACTAAATTTTGCTTGTAGTGCTGTAGTGAGGGGGTTTGAGACGCGGCCGGTTTGGTCAGGCTGTTGTGTTTATTGAGACGCGGCCCCTCCTCCCTCCTCGCCTCCACCGTCGCGGCCATTTTCTGAGTTACCAGGAGAGACTCAGGGAGCACTGGAGACAGCGCTTAGGTTTCACTTTTTGTGTAAAAAACCTGATAAATCACCAGTTTTAAATTTGTACAATGAGTGATATAGAGGACGGGAATTTTGAGGGTAGAGTAAGTAGACCTTTGTTATTAATATTTACAATTTCAATCGTTTTACTTATTTTCCATCTTTTCTTTCGCTCAGCTCCTCTGTTCGTTCTGTTTGGCTAGCTTTTACTATCTTATGTATTCAAACTCTAATATCTCGCGCCATTTTTTTAAACTCCGTTGAACCACTAAAGCATTCTTTAAATAAGTAAAAAACGTTAGTTAGCTTCGCTAGACCAGTTTATCATCAAAATATATCCAATCCGTGGTGTCGTGTTTACACATTTAACCTGTTAGCTTAGCTTTTAGCTCTGGTGGTTTTAGGTTTCGTTTTGATCTCTATAGCAGATACTTGACTTCTAAGTGTTAGTTATGTCTTCTAACTCTTGTATCGTCTTTATGTTGAACATGGCAGTTTTAATGCAGGTTTAATCCTGACATTAACGAAATGAACAGCTCCAGCTCTAGTGCTGGTTGTGCTTTACCTGGGCCTACATTGAGTTTAGTGTTTTTTTTTTCCCCTTAAATTTAAACATGTCTCACTGCATTAAGAGTTGGATCATTAGCTTATATGAGGTGTCTTTAATTAGCACAAGTAACAGAAAATAACTATTATTACTAATAAAATTATAAAGGATTAGTAGGACCAGTTGCATGTATGTAGGACCAGCATATATGTGCTACTAAATACAATTAATCATAAGTAATAAGTGGATAGTGGTGATGTGGTTATTGTTGTTTTCCCATATGAAATCATTTATTTTTAAATTAAACCCTTGTCTCAATGTGCAAGTTTATATGTCCTAGAGCTAATGCATAAATACACCAAAGTCAGCAACCTAAAGTTACAACGGCCATGTGTATGTGCTGCTTCTAAGCTCTTTCCGATTTCTCTCAAGACCTCTTCTTATTCTTATGTTTTTCTAATATGAATGTTGATTTTTAATGCATTTATTGGAATGATGAACAGTTGCAGTTTGTGTAAATTACAGTATGTAAAATGTATTTGAGGAGGAGTTGGAAGAGCTGAGTAGTTCAGGACTCCGTTTTCCAAATCTTCCATGATCTTAATTGCTCTGAATGTTCTTTTTTCATTAAGGTTATTGGTCGTGAAGGAGTTGGAAGAGTTAAGGCCAAGAATGTGGAAGAATATCCAAGATAAAAGAAGGCTTTTGAAAATGTGTACAGAGCAGACGGTTAAATGGGAAGGGGAAAAAAGAACGGAAGATCGAGTCAGATAGGAGCACACTCGTTTTATGTGTCTAAGCAGGAAAAGAGATTTCAAATTTGGGTGAAGAAATGAAAAGCAAGGAGAGGAAAAATGAAAACTGAACAAATGAAGACCGAAGAATGATAAAATGCCCGAATGAAAGGAATAGCGTTAAAAGAAAACAGAAGATTGAATGTGTCCATAGGTTAAGTAAACGCCCAGTGTATGTTCCAAGTGTCTGTTCCACCCTGTTTTTTATTTGATGTGCATGTTGATTGTGCTTTTTAATTTAGTGATCCAGATCAAGAAAATGTTAAGGAATTAAGAATGTTTAATTTTATAGTTGATTGTAATGTAATTATAATATATAAGATATTTGTTCAGTCTAATGCCAACACTTTTCTCCGCAGCTGTAAAAGTCTGTGTAAGTGAGTGTAGAAGAGGCAGGCTGTTTTGTAACTCTTTGTTGTAAATGGCAAACCTTCATTACTGTAATACTAGGAATGCCACTCACCTTCCAAGTCGGAGCAGGGCAGCCCAGTTCATGCTAAATCTGACAGCAGGTCGGGCTCTCCCAGCCCATCCCGAGCCTCCAAGCACTCGGAGTCCAGATCCCACTCCCGCTCCAAATCCAGGTGAGTCCAGAAATTAAAAAGTTTTGTTTTTAAAAATATAGTTTATTCTGTTCTGAGTTGAGGATCAATAAAATAATGTGCTGGATATTGTGTCACAAGAAACATAATCCATTAATACGTTTTCTGACTTTCCTTGTTGTTAACAGATCTCATTCTCGCCGTCACTCCAACCGGCGTTACAGTCGCTCCCGCTCTCACTCCCACCGGAAGAAGTCCCACTCGCGCTCCTACAGCCCGGACTACCAGCGTAGGAGGAGCCAGAGCACTTCGCCCATGTCCAACCGCCGACACCACACAGGCAGCCGGGTGAGTGTGAAAGAGGTCCCAGCTCCGGCCTTAAAGAATCTCTCACCTTGTCCAAGAAGTTTTCGTTCTTTGCACAGATAGTATTGCTTAATTTGTACATTTAGATCTGTTGTTAGTATACAAAGGCTGTGTATCTAAGTTTTACACACAATGTATTACAGTCACATTTTTACTTATAGTAGCCAGTGTCTTTTTATAAGTTGACATCAGGTAAATCATTTTTGCCAAACCATGCTAAGAAAAACTATTTTTAAAATTGATTTTGTATTTATGTAATTGATTTTACTGCTCTTTGGTTACTGACATAACTTAAGAGCCCTGACATAACTTAAGAGCCCGAACTTACAAGGCTTTCAACCTTAGAACTTTGTGGAGGTGGTGTATTAGGCTAGTGAGAAGTCAGATTTCTACTGGTTTTATAAGTACTATTTAAATTACTACTCTCCATTATAGTGTTGGAAGTTAAACCAGTGCATCAAAGCTTTCTTTGATTATTTTAGGCAAAACAAACACCACTAAAATAAAACAGGATTATAATTAAACTGATTGGAAAATAGCTGACACCTCATGTATTGTTCCAGTTTTGCTAGTCTAATTGATCACTACATACTGTTGTACCTTGCACCCAGTGTCTGATTTTCTAATTCAATGGAATGTAAATGAGGCTTTGTACCAAAATACATTGAGTTGCTATCCTGCTTAGAGTACAAGATTATGTTAAGTGAAAATCTATTGTTTTGCTTTTAATTATTAACTATTTCATTATGAAGCCATGCTGTGCGAGGCCGTCGTTAAGCTGGCGGCTTTTTTGGGGGAAATTGCTTTGTGCGGTTCCAAAGTGCTTGTTTCCCGCCAGTGTCCTCTCCCTTTACAACAGCACCAAGATCATTGTGAGTGTTTAATAACCCCTTTTACTTCCCTCTGATTATATCAACAGAGCTCATACAGCCATGACTTCAAAAAAGATTCGGTCAGTCATGGTGATGCCAGGGTACGTGAACATTTTATTAATCTTTGAATGTTAGCACTAGACCAAGTTGGTCTCATTGTTGCAGTGTTCTCTGTAATGGGGATAAGAGGTTCTTCCCATAACCTCAGCCACATCTTTATGTTGCAGACCAGTAAGTGCAGCTAAATTAGTTGACATAGTGGAAGGCAGGGGCTAACAGTAAGGATGACGTTGTCACTGTAAAATTTGTTGGGTCATATTGTCTTCTCGTTACAGTGATCTTTATTTTAAATTTTTTACAGGCAGCCTAAGCCCAAAATCAACCTATACCTCCTTCAGAAAAGTTATATTGCTGCCTCTGAAGGGGTTATTAAATGCCCTTGGAGTTACCAGAGATGTTTAAATAATTGCATTTTACTTACCAGTCCACCAGGGGGCGTAATGTGACATTTAATTACACATTGCTCATGTAGTTTAGCAAAATGTGAAGCATAAGTTTCTGGCTAGGACATAAAATGATCTTACTCTGTGAATGAAGACTGAATTTGTTACATTGTTTCCTCACTTGTTGTAGTTATTCATAACAAGCAAGAATACTTATGTTTTAGTTAGATGTTCTCCTTTAATGAAATTATTCTCATAGCATGAATTTTTGAATGCATAGTAAAACATCTAGGTCAAGGCTTTAATGTCCAAGGGGTCAAACAAGCCTGGATCTTATAAACCAGTGAGGACAGATCTAATCAAGAGAAATTTCCAGTAATGGATGTTATGGGGAAGAAAAAGTGCGTCTTATAGGCCGAAAAATACGGTAATTTAAATAAATATGTTAATATTCCATTACAATAAAAGAAAAGGATTAACTCTGTAAAGTTAACACTTTGGAAATATGAGGCATTGTAATAGCAAAAGTTTAGTGTACTGTTGGGTGATGTTTTTTAGTAAAAGTAAGCAAGCTTGTAGAAAAATATTTGTCTTTATGATGGTTCTTGATACTCTTTCTCTCCACAGGCAAATCCAGACCCCAGCACATGCCTGGGTGTGTTTGGCCTTAGTTTGTACACCACAGAGAGGGACTTGAGGGAAGTCTTTTCTCGTTATGGCCCTCTTGCAGGAGTTAACGTAGTCTACGACCAGCGCACAGGCCGCTCTCGGGGATTTGCGTTTGTGTACTTCGAACGCATTGATGATGCCAAAGAGGTATATTCATAGCTGAATGGACATTTTGTTTTTACTTCTTTGATTAAAGTATGTAATTAGTCTCTGACATCTTGAGACCTTATTGTTTCTTCTAGTTTTTTGGCTGTTGGATACATGGCATTGAATCAGAATTATGCATACAAGTATTCGCGAAAAATTTAGTTTTATTTTCTTACTTTGTTACAGGCTATGGAACGAGCCAATGGGATGGAGCTTGATGGTAGACGCATCAGAGTGGACTACTCAATCACAAAAAGGGCACACACCCCTACCCCTGGAATCTACATGGGCCGCCCGACACAGTGAGTAATATAATACAGGACACGTATTACACACATACAGACAGAGTGAACTTGTGTGTATTAATCACTGTGAATTTCATGTCATGTTACAGGAATGGTGGAGGTGGAGGTGGAAGCAGCAGCGGTGGTCGCAGGCGAGACTCCTATTATGATCGTGGATATGACCGATACGACCGATATGATGAGTATGACTACCAATACAGGTAAGCACAGACACACAAAGAAAATAAAACCGTAAAATTCCTGAGCGAAAACTTTTTTGTTTTGTTTTGTACCAGTTAGGGATGAGCCGGATACTCGGCTGAAACGAGTATCCGGTACGGATACAGCACTTTTGACGAGTACGAGTATGAT
>JBBKCR010000134.1:5121404-5143360 GCA_037577295.1 Ladigesia roloffi | reverse complement strand
TACAGATACAGATAATTCATCTGGTAAACAGATACAGATACAGATACAGATAATGCTGTACTCGCTCATCCCTAGTACCAGTACAAATTCAGATTCAGAAAATAGGGCAATGCTGCTCTGTAGTACAAGGCAAAACCGCAGTGGTCCTATCAATCTTTTATTAAGCTACAGCTGATGAACTAACTCAGCAGGGCTCAACTTAATGTTGCAGAGAACATGTATTTGAATGTGCCAGTGGATTAAAATAACAACCTGCAGTAATTTTACATTCTGAAGTGATTGTAATAGTAAAAATGGCAATTAATTAAAAATACATATGTATATATTTAAAGTGTAAATGAATAAATAATAAGATTAAATCATTTTTGCAACCACATGTTTTCTAGTCTGGCAATTTCAATTTAGTGTTAGATAATCTGTATCATTAGAACATCAGTAATTGGAGTCGACTGAATGTAGAGTGGTTCTAAATGACAGCTTTCTTTCTATAATTAACCATCCTAATGTGGTGGTAAATTTCTTTAAAACCGTTTTTAAGTTTTATGTCCACAGGATGCATAGGTATTATTTGTTGCTAAATCATTGTTAAGTGATTGTAATTTAGAAATGTTTAATTGGCTTGTAAATCCCTTTTCTCCAAAACACGACAATATTGTGTGACATTTTAAAATTGAACTCCTGCAAAATACGGCTAAATTATGCAACTAAATATATATAAAACTGTGGCCTTTAACAGTCTTCATTGTATGAGGGAAGGCAAAATGAACATGTTTAAGAAGGATCTTCCTCTAAAGGTGTATTTTGTTGAATTTGGAATATTATTTATAGGTGTCTAATTAGACTGTATGGTTTAGATTGCCTGTATGTTTTATGCACTGTCTTTAAAGTCAAATTATTAGACAAATCAATTGATAACACAGACAGTTTTCACTATTTTTGGGGAATATTTCAGTCATCATAGCTGCGGTTTATTTCAGATGCTTGGTTTATTCCATTTCCCAGAGGGGTGGCTGTTATTCTAAAGTTGACTGCCCTCAACATTCAAATCAATTTGGAAAGTGTCGGGCAAATTATAAGATTAAGTCAGTGTTTCCCCTACCATAGAAATCAGTTGGCAGGTTCATTTAATCTCAATCACATGCCCACTAATTCCCCAGCAGTTCATCGGTGTGTTCGATTACTTTTGGGCTATTCCTATTATTCCAGCATTCAGAGAAACAACACTCCCAGCAGCACTGGGAGGTCTAAAACATACACTTCTTGGGGAGCTCTTTTTTGTTTGTTTGTTTGTTTGTTTTAGATTTTATCGTGAGATATAGAGATACACTCATTAATGAGAATGTCACTCAAGCACCTAGTTGTAAGGAAAACTTGGATGTGGGTTTGACTGGTGTCAGACTGAGGCTTGGAGTCAAACAAATCTTTTTTGTTTTGTTTTTGTTGTTTTTCCTTTTTCAGCAGAAGGCGTTCTCCGTCACCTTACTACAGTCGTTACAGGTCTCGATCACGATCTCGCTCCTACAGCCCACGTAAGTAACCTTAAAAAAAGTTACGTTGTTTTGGGTGACAATGTCCAGCACAATTTGACAGTTTCCTTGTTCAAATACACCAGATTCAATTTACTTTTCCATTACCAGTTTTAGCGTGTGTATTTTGAATAAATGCAATATTCTCTGGGACCAGATTTACATACCTATACACTATAGCTGACAAAGTTTCTGCACTGAATTAAAACTATCTTGATCAGCTTTGATGTAAAATTACTTTGTGTAAAAGAAGGTACCTGTTAATGTTGTTTTTTTTTTGTTGTTGTTTTTTTTGGAAAATGCACTATTTGGTCTACAGCTAATGTCCAGTTGTTCCCCTCTGCAGGACGATATTAGGATCCTGAACCTCTGTTTGGTTAATTGGAATGGATCTGTGAACATTACAAGAAGCTACTACATATCTGTAACTTCCAAGAAGGTGTAAAAAAAAAAAAAGGTTTAAACAGCGGTTCTATTTAGGAAAAGACTTGTTTCAGTTCAATAGATGTCTTCATTTGGTGATGAAATCAGGACTTCCAAATAGTCCTCAGCATGGACATGACAATTTTATTTGTATAGCGGTAATGTGTTTTGTATGTATCATAAATAATGATGTTATGAATGTGTGAATGACCTTGTTGTGTTTGGTGTGTACTAGTGAGAATTTGTTCAACACGACTTTCTGTTGTGTGACAACACCTTTAACTGTAACTTTTCATTTAACATCTTTTTCAAAGAATAAAAACTCAAGTCTGTATCTGTATGGAGGTCACGGATGTCAAACCAATCAGGTTCGAACTGCTTGGGTTTTGAATCGCTTAAGAATTTCTTATAAGATCAGAAGGTAATAGTAAGTGTAATAATAAATACTAATACAATACAACACACAATGAGTCATTTTTTTGTGCTGAAACAGGATTTTTTTCACAAAGCTCATCTGCCAAAACTGGCCTGTGTATGTCTTTACATCCCCTATTTTTAGGGGTTGAAGTTAGGGTTATTCTGTTCATGCTGTTCTTTAAGTAGCATCTTGAACTCAAACACTTAAAAAAACCTCAGTTATCAGAAATACTTGTTTATGTGGCCTAAATTAATTATTAAAATAATTTTCAGCTCTGCTGTCATCGCATGACCTTATTTGTTCTTAATGTGAAAGTACATTAATGCAACAAGACTTTCACAATTATTTATGCCTGAAGTTAAGTTCTGATATCACATCAATAGTTTCAGATACCTTGAATGATGGTAGAACTGACATTCTCTAGATGTTCTCTAGTCCTGGTATCCACTGGCCTACACATTTCCAACCTCAATTTCCAATAGTCCTAACTGGGCTCAAAGGACTTGATAATTAATTGATCAATTTGGTCAATGGTTTTGGGTAATGGGGTACTTAAAACTGCTGAAATGGGTCTTCAGAGATCACAGTACTGAAATCTTAAAGAATTGGTGCACTGGTGCAGATTAGTCCTTCTGACAACGGAAACAATATTTTGTCATCTGCTTCTTTTATCATTTCTAATGAGTTTGGAGTGATCGGTATCAACCTGAATGTTCTGAATGTTAATGTCAGTATTTTAGATTAGGGGAGCAGAAAAATAAAAGAAAGCAACAATTTAGATGAACTTAGATCAGGTTTGATCCTGTCATGTTGGATTGCTGATTTCACGCATCATATGAAGTTCATCCACAGTAACACAAATCAACAGAAAAATGACCAGAATTGTACATTTTGACAGCTGTCTAAAAACGCTCGCAATTGCCATAAATGTACCCGAACAAACACACATCTAGTTTACCCAAAAAGAAACTCCAGTTCAATACGTTTATCCTGCACACTCATTTATCCAGGTCATCACTTTTATACTGTACATTTTTCAACCAACATGACATGCAGCTTTACAGAGTCTGAACCTGTGGTCAGCAAGCCTGGGTTCCTCCCTAAACCTGGAAGAAGAAACTTCAGGAGGGACCAACATTTAAAAGAGGAACCAAGATTTAAAAGGGGAACCCTTCCTCCTCTGGACGACCTGGTGAGTGAGAGAGTCTCTGTGGAGAAAACCTAACAGTAGAAGGTCTTTATGTAGAGGCTTCTGGACAGTTTGCTTTCATTGGCTAACAGAGTAAGTATATGTAAGAGTCAGTTGTTTGAGTTGTCAAAACTGAGACGAGAAATCAGAGTTTGAAGACCAGGGATGGTTAAGGAAACCCGCTTCTTACTCGGCCTCAGTACCTAATTATAAAAGACAGAAGTATCGATAAGCTTTAACGTAGAATTAGGGTTAAAGTGTTTATATTCTGTTCTCAATTCATTTTTAATGAAAAAAAACCCCAACAAAAGTAGCGACAAGAATACCGATAAAGTTACGAATCGATAAACGGTAGAGATAAATCTAGTAATACCGTTAACGATACCCATCCCCGTTGAAGGCCTCTTGACTCCCACTCAACTACAGTAGCAAAGGCAACAACTATAGTAGGAAAGACAGTTCATAAATCTGCTATCGTGACACAAAAAAACAAGTGCGCAGCATTTGCACTGAAATGGCAGTGTGTAAGTTCTGCTGGAACCATCATGTCAAAATATACACTATCCAATTGCATTCCAAATCTGCCCCTGAAGTGGTATGTTCCAAAAAAAAAATAAAAAAGGTTCCCAAAGCTGACTGACTCAACCATTTCTAGCAGAGGAAAATATATCTACTATGACCTACTTAACTCAATATTATTGAAATTATTGTAATATGTATTCAAAATAACATTTGTCAACAAACTACATTTCCTTGCTAATTAGTTAGGTTCCCACACATCTTTCTAAATAATTCTGTCAGAATCATATAAATTAAATACTTTCACAAGTGTTAACTCTTCTGCTCACATTGCTGAAATGTGCAGTGTGCTGCTGCAGCAGGACAGATGTAGAGTGAGGGTTCTTCTCAGAGTGTCTCCTCAGCATCCTTCTCTGAACACACTCAGAGTCTCTTCTTAACATCCTCCTCCCAACACATTCAGTTTCTCCTTAGCATCCTTCTCCCAACACACTCAGTCTCTTCTCAAAATCCTCCTCCCAGTACACTCAGTTTCTCCTAAGGATATTTCTCCCAAAACACTCAGGAGTCTCCTCAGCATATATCCAAACCAACAGAATCTCACATCTCTGACTTTCCCACTTTAACATACCTGCTATCGGTGAGAGAGAAAATAGTTCTTGTACATTGATGCAGTAGATTGAATCTGAAGCATTAGTGAGCTAGTAGGCTACACTAATTATGTCCACATTTGGACACTCAATCAGGTTAACTACCTCTTTTCTGAACAAATGTTGGCTTCCTGCACCCACACAGATGTTACACATCCTCTTATGCAAGGCCCCATCTAGCAATTCCTACTCTCAAGATATTGTTGGAATACAGTGTAATGGCAAACCATGTTTTCAGTGGTCCCTTTTTATTAAAGTACAATAAGACAAAAATTTATTAGTCCCACAAGTGGGATCTTGCATTGCTATGGCAGAAAATAAGAGCAGCAGAAAGTAGTAAACCAAAAGATTAAACGCCATAAAACACAAGATAAAATAAAATATTATAAAAAAATAGACATTATTATGTAAGCTATAAAAACCTATATATGGTTGATGTCGTGCGGAAACTTCATATGAGAAAAATTACTATTTTTCAGGTATCAATGTATATTCTAAATAAAAGACAATGCCTTACTGAATAATACCTCAGTGGTGCCACTGATAGTCCAAAAATGTAAACCTTTGAACTTCCAATAACAGGCCAAACTCAAAGCCACCAGACTCCCCAGAAAGTTGGTGGACGGAGACTTCACTTTGTGATGTACTAATTGAAAGAAACAAATTTACAATCTAACTCTGTATAAACACATAAAAACTTTTATTTGTGAGTGACTGCATATATAGTATTTATTTTTATATAAGAATAGCAGTCTGATTGAGAAGGGTTGTTTTTTCACAGTAACTATTCCACTCATCATTTTAAAAAATAACATTTTAGTGTCTAAAGAAGAGTGTGACCACAAGATTACATCAAATTCTGAACCAGAGCAAGATTTTTGTGAAAACTAAATCAAACAAACAGGTTCTGCAGATTTGTGAAGCACATATTGACAAAACACGATGGGCTGTAAGAAACATTATTGGCTGATGATTAAACAACATTTAGCTAAATCTAGCAAATACTGAAGGGAAAAAACAATTTCATTTTGCAACTATTACACTGCTCTATATATATATATATATTGCCGCTAAAATGACTTATTTAGGCTGAGGTAGCTGCCGATACAAAAACATGTTTGGACACAACGTTTGATACTATTATGATCTATACTCAATTTAGGTTTCTGCCTGTGTCCTATTCCCAGCTGTGACATCATTAATGATAACACACTGCCATGCTGTAGTACTGCTTAAACTTACAGCATCATGTTCACTTAAAACCATCTCAGTCCATTTTTTCTCTCAAGTATTTATGAGGTCTGGCACTGATGTTGGATGAGAAGGCCTGGCTCACAAACTCCGTTCAGGGTTCTGTGTGTGTCAGTCAAGTTTTACCACACCAAAACTCATCCAGCCATGTCTTTATGGAGCTCACTTTGTACACTGGGGCACAGTCACATTGGAATAGAAATGGTTCTTCCTCAAAATGGGTCCAAAAGTTGAAAAGCTAAATGTCTTTAAACACAGTGGATATTATTAAAAACTCGAACTCAAGAGGTCCCAGTACTTTTGTCCATATAGAGTGTGTATTTCATGAAAACAACTGCTATAATCAATATAAAAGTATAAATATGTTTCATATCTCAGGCATGGTTGCATATACATCAGTCTGTTTGGTCAAGGATTTAAAAAGACTTAGCAAAAAAATGCATACATTTAATTTGGAATGTCAAGCACACAGAGTGATCAGCCACAACATTAAAACCACAAAAAAAATAAGTAAATTATATGAATTGTCTCATTAGAGTGGCACCTGTTAGGCGGTGGGATAAATTACACATCAAGTGAACAGTCAGTTCTTGATGATGACATGTTGGAAGTAGGAAAAATGGGGAAGAATAAGGATCTGAAAAAAATGCCAATCGGTGCCAAAATGTGATATCTGGGTCAGAGCATTTCCAAAATGGCAGATGTTGTAAGGTGTTCCCAGTATACAGTGGTCAGTACCTACCAAAGTGGTCCAAAGTAGTCAAGTGCTGAACCAGCAAAAGGGTCACAGGCACCCAAGGCTCAATGACGTGCACGGAGCGTGAAGACTAACACATTTGGTCCGATCTCAGAGAAGAGCTACTGGAACACAAATTAAAGTTAATGATGGCCACGAGAGAAAGAACACACAGGACCACAGGACTAAGGACTGTGTAGACATAGATTGGTCAGAATGCCCAGGGTACACTTTCCACCACATAAAGCACCCAATGGGTTCATGAGCATCAGAATTGGGCCATGGAGCATTGGAAGAACATAGTCTGGTCTGAATCAGCTTTTCTTTTATGCCATGTTGCCTTTTGTTTGTGTGTGTCACTCATCTGAGGAAGACAGAGCACCAGGATGCACTATGGGAAGAAGGCAGTCTTGCAGAGGCAGTGTGCCATTCTGGGAAACATTCTGCTGGGACACCTTGGGTTCTGGCATTCATGTGGATGTTACTTTGACCACCTACTATTTGCCACCTACTTAAACATTGTTTCAGACCAAGTACACCCCTTCCTGGGAGTGGTATCCCAAATGACTGGCCTCTTTCAGCAGAAAAGTGTGGTGTACCACACTGAGAACACACATTTTTTGAGGAAAACAAAAAGTTCAAGGTGTTGACCTGGCCACCAAATTTCTCAGATATCAATCTGATCGAGCATCTGTTAGATGTGTTGGACAAACCAGTCTGATTCCAGGAGGTCCAATCTTAAAACTTACAAACTCTTGCTAATGTCTTAGTGCCTGATACACCAGCACACCTTCAGAGGTGTAGTGGAGTCCATGCCTCAACAAGTCGGACCCATTTTGGCAGCACAAAGGAGACAATATTACCTAGGTGTTTTAAATGTTATGGCTGAACATCAAAACAAGTTAATTTAGCCCTTTTTCATCACTATTATTTGACCATGATCATAAAAATTGTCATGCACTGAAATCATTTACTTTGGAAACACAGAGCTTTATTGTGCTTAACATTTTGGGAAAGTGTTGTTAGTAAAGAAACAAAGAAAATATATGCATTACTTCTGAATTCCTGTAAGTCACAAATTCAAGTGTGTGTCTTACGGTAATACTGTGTTGTTGTTCATGTACTTAACATACTTGCTCTACTTCTAAAAACCATTAAACTGATATTTTTAAAACCTACAAGAATTGTATTGTCTTGAGTATCCTGTGTCGGGGAATAATAATTTGTCTTAATACAAATTCATTTTGAATTTTATTGTCATCACTGTTCAAACACAGGACAAAAGGTCCCAGGATACAGAACAAATGAGTAAAAGAACATGGATGCTTATAAACAGGTAAATTAAAATAAGATCAATACATAAGTCACATATAGTACTGCACAAATATCTTTTCCCACCCATTTATTTCTTTATATTTTACTTCTAAAGAGCCAGACCATCTTGTATGTTTAGTGTACTCTTTGGGAACAGTTATCCAGGCTTCCTGTCAGATTTTCAGAGACTTTCACTTTCAGTCCAGTCCCTGAAACTGACCAATCTCAGAGGAAATATTTTTTGTTCATTAAGCCACATAGTGACCTACAGTTGAATCATTCAAGCGTAACAAAGTCATGTAATGTACAGCCTGAACTGATGAAGAAACTGGAGCAGATAATTCCACATGATCAGGTGGTGATCAGCATACTATTGGTGCTAAATCCTGGTGAGAGTGGTTGAAACTCTTTTATATATTATACCTTGTATTTTGCAGCCTGTCTCACCAAATTTATTCTTGACAGATTCAGTCTCTTTCAAAACGAGCCGTTTAAGGGCTTTGTCCCTTCTATGCAAATAAGTTGTTGCTGGCCACGCCCCACCCATTCCTTTCTTATGCTACACATTGACCACACTCGAAAATAGCAGAAAACAGAGGGCTATATGTTCGACCCTGAGTCGGACCCAGAACAAGATGAACACAACACTTGTGTGACTTGCCTTTTGCCTGGAGCTGCAGTGCCCAGTAGCTTATTCAAAATTAGCAGATACAAATGGCGGATCTTTACCTAATGAGGGCTCGACAGGTGAGAGGTGGTTCTATGTATTTACTCATCCTGATGTCAGGATATGAAAGCCGTCCAGATGCCTCATAGAAAAACAAAATCATTCAGTTGACTCACAGAACAGGATTGGTAATTTTTCACGCTAGAGTGTATAAAGTGAGTTTTGCATAATATATCCCCTTTCATTTAATCTTCTCAGTATGCCAAAGATTAGACAGGTTGACAGGCAAAGAACAGTATTTTTGCAACAAAAAGTTTATTCAAAACTAAATATAAAGAGTGGCTCAAAACATTTGCAAAGCTCTTTATAACAAACAAACAAAAAATCCCCTTTACTGGGAATCATACTCTGTAGAATGGTTTTTAATTCATGAAAACACTATATGTAAACATTTTCAACAGTAAAACCAGTAGCAAACAACTTGGAGGGTAAACAATTTCATGATAAACCTGATGGGTAAGTCCAAGTAAATACTGAGACTTAAACAAAGCATGTCAAGATCAAGACTTTGTTGTAAAAACTGAGAAAAGGCCAAAACCAAACATTATTTTAAACAACAATAAGAAAAAATATCCATTCAATTTACATGACAGATACAAATAAATAGTATTATCACTGAGTATTATACGTTTGCGTTCTAACTTTGAAAACAAACGATAATTTCATAAATCATGAAATTCAGTAAAAATATACTTGGCTGGATGCTGAATGAGGGAATTGGCATCAACTTTTCCCAAGTGTCCAATAATTGTTTTGATCTTGAATGTATACCGAAGGAGAATGCAATCATGTGAACAATGATGTTTGGGTTACTTACATTGCAGTATAAAGTAGTACTAATGTATTACACACTTCAATGTTTATTTAATACTAATATGTTAAGAAAAATAATACTAGAACTGTAATTATTAAAATGTGGCTTACCTAATGCACAACATCTGTGATTAAACCTAAATATCAACAGTACAAATTAAGCACTTTTGTAACACTTTTGGGCTGAATTCTAAATGTATAAAATCCATAAAAAGATTTGTTTCAAAACAAATTGTTCATGAATTGTTTAAATGTCGCCCATTCAGACGAAAGCACTATTCACACTGGACACAATTAGAAAGCAGATCATTTCTAGATCATTATTGATGGTACTTTAACAAAACCAGACAGTTTAAGAGTTAAAAAATGTTTCACAATGTTGAGATTTTAGTAAACAAACCTATAAAAACAGCAGAGAAAAAATGTAAGGAGTTACACTCTTTACAGAAAAATACATATCCCCACTCAATTTACAGATTTTGGTTCATTTTCTCAATAAAATCAAGTACACAAACAACAGAGAATTCACTTCTACACATTTTAATACACATTATTGTACATTTGCTGAATTTAACATACTGAAAATAAATTGTGGTATGTACAAAGATTCTAAAATATTTGTGTTTTTGCCTTATATGTTAAATTCAGCAAATAAACAGAAATTGTTCTTTAAAGTAAACGGAAATATTTATTTCCTGTAGAAGCTTAGAAAATGAACAGTTCAAACTTTTGCACAGAAATTCATCTTCTAGTCCTTTAATCAGCTAATTAGGAATATGCCAATATTTGCTTTATATTTTCTCAATAATTGTTTTACGTTTTATTAAACATAATCTTTTTCAAGTGCTATTCACTTCTTTCTTCTAACAAGATACTCAGGTTTTCGTTGCTATTAAACTCCATATATGAAACAGTTCTTAACAATTAAGTTTAAATAACATGAAAAAGGATGAATAAATGTATTATACCAATGTATGAATAAATTAACTCACTAATGGTATAATCTCATGTACAAAATACAAACTAAATCTTTGAAATATCTAAAAATAACCAAGTAGAAATAACAGAAAAATTATAATTACTATAAATTATTAAAAATGACAGTTGATTTACAGTGATACACAGTGACTGTTTAAACTATAGGTGATTTTAATTCTAACAGTTTTGAATTTTATAATCCTGCATGGTGCTGTATGATACCATGCCACATCATACAACCGATTTCAAAATAAAAGTCCCAAAATGGCTTTTCTTGATAGTCTCGCTGAGTAGTAATTTCTAAAACTCCAGATAAATTGTATTGTATGTTATGAAAAAACTATAAATGCAAATGCTTTGCAGTTTTGGCCCTGTCATCCAGAAATTACTTAAAAGATGGCAAAATATGAAAGTATGAAAAGGTTTGGAGTCCTTTCAATCGACTTTTCAAAACAGCAATAATGGTGGGACAGTTACACCAAATAACACTTTTTCAATAAGGAACAAGGCTACACATCTGAGAGCAGTTCAATACATGTATTTTTGGGTGGGAATATTATTTGTTGTTTTTTAAAAGCAAAAAATATAGTCAGACAGAAAAGAAATGCATCCTGTCACTGATCCAATCTATATTTAGACAGAGTTCTCAAATGTTTTGTATACTAAGCAAAATGTAAAATCATTTGGTTTGCTCCCCTCAGCTAGGACCATCATTAAGAGCCACAGCTCTAGAGAAGCACAGGGCAACAAATGCAGGGTAGCGTGGATGCTACATAAATATTTTATGCGAATATCCAGCATAAATGCCGCATGTTCCTCCGCACATCATCTGCAAATATTCACAATGAACAGCTATTTATCCCAATTTATTTATTTTCTCACTTTAAACACATCTTTTAAGCTAACAAACTTATCAAATAGGGTCTATAGATCACTGTGTTGTATGAATGTCAGTGAAGCGTAATGAGAAATAATCTCTAAATGTCAGACATGTTTTTCACAACAAATCAAAGTAAATAGAAAAAAAGATGTCTAATTCTCTTTAAGCAAATCCATAAAGCATTGTTTATTCACAAATTAATGAAAGTCATTTTTGTCTCCTTTTTTGTGAAATTTAAAATAACCACTGCTCTTTTTTTTTTACATTTATTTTAATGCACATATTTTGTGCATTGTATGTGCACGTCTAGTTCAAACCACACAGAATTGTATTAAATTAATAGTACCTGTAGCATTTCACCAGACATTTATTCTAAAAGTTACAAGTCACTCAGTCTCGTACAATTAATCTCATCTATTAGGAAAATATAAAATAAAAAATCTGTTCGATTTTGGCTATTCATGATTGTATTCGTAGCAGCGATGTGAAGGTTTTTGCTCAAGGATGTTAAAAAGTATTAAGTAAAATAAAAACAAAAATGCATGGTAGCTCTCTGCCCTATCCATATATTAACACAATCACAGATCTTCAAGCCTACAAATACCTAAGCATGCAAATACCTCCTAAGCATAACACTTCGCTGACAACTCAGCCGTAAACCATATGACTGGTCCACTTTTCCTTTATTTTTGTCCATAGCTTATTTATAGTGTCCACAGCTAAACACTATAAGGTCTCATTTTGTGAAAAATCAGTCTTTACACCTTTAGGTTGTAAATGAGTTGCAGGTTCTCAAAAACACTGAAAGTGTAAAAACCAACCACATTGTCTATCTGTGGATGTTTTCTTACAGCCTGTTTTAGGTCATAGTCCCTCATGGTTGTGACATCACAATGAAACTTGTAAATTTGCAGGTTCTTTGGCATTTACCAGATGGGCAGAGCCAGGTTCCAGTAACAAATAAATAAAGTGGAGTTCACTGCCCAGCTGGGACTGGTTTTCACTGCCTTTGTGTTTCAGTGAGACATTACATGTAAAAGTGTCATTGTGATCCTGAGTCTGAGTGGTCCGCCTGTAGCTGAGACGTCAATACACTGTGGGCTTGTAGGCTGTTGCTTCATATATGTTATCGCTCAAAAAGAGACAAAGTTTGGAAATGAGCGTCGCCGGAATTCCACAGAACACTGAGCACATTTCAGCACTCATCACACACGCTTATCCACGCAGAATACAATGCAGGATTTGTCAAGACGTTCATTACTGATAGAGACAGTGAGCTTTTTCCTAAACTGAAGTGTGGTGTAATGGTTGAACAGTGAGTACAAAATACACATTTGTAAACAGTGCTCTGATAAATACCGCAGTATCTCTAACATTGCTGGTGAGCATTTATGTCCACTTAAATGTTTTAAATTGTTTACAGCAACATACATTACA
This sequence comes from Ladigesia roloffi, assembly GCA_037577295.1. Classification (NCBI taxonomy): domain Eukaryota; kingdom Metazoa; phylum Chordata; class Actinopteri; order Characiformes; family Alestidae; genus Ladigesia; species Ladigesia roloffi. The sequence goes on along the minus strand of JBBKCR010000134.1, from coordinate 5,130,499 downwards.
TTCAAGCTTGATTTAATCTGCCCACTTAGGATATATTACTAGTAAAAGGTGTAATCCATTGCATTTAACATGAAGTCTCAGAATTTTATTGGCTGTTCAGCCCAATAACAAATGGGATCTGCTCACAGCAGTAGTTAGTCTATAAGTTCGGGTGGTCATGTGAGTATTGGTGCTTAATGTTTTTTTCTGACAGACCTCCCACTCCCTTGCTGAGTATACGAGTACATTTCAAGCATGTTTCTTCCTAGCAGGCTTTTGTTTTCCTCTTTCCCTCCATCTCAGCTCTAGCTTTACCCACTGATACAAATGACCCTGCAGGCATTTTATGGTTTTATTATTTTGTGTTGAGAGAGTTTTGTGTTCAATTCACCACTGCAGCCTGTATTGCTGTATTGTCCGACCTAAGACATCTTAAACCTGGATATCCTGATGACCATATGGGCCTGACCACATATATGTTAAGCTTTATCCATTAATAAATCCTGTGCTAACGTCGGACTTTATTCTACGACTGAGTTCCTTTACCCAGAGGCTCCCTTAGACCAGGAGGCCCCAAAAAATCGCTTGGTCTGCTTGCACTCTAGTTTAACCCCCTGTGCACAGTCAGCCAATGACAACAGACATTCTTAATATTAATACGCTCAAAAGACACAGTAACCAAAAAATTTTAATGTGGGTTAAAATGGGCAAACACATTTGACTACCTCATTAAATCAGACTTTCAGAATAAATCTTTAAAAATCAATTAAACAATATTACAAAAGCGGATTAGATGCAAACCCATTACATTTGATTTATTGAATTTGGATTGTGTTTAATCTGTACACTGTATAGCAGTGCACCTATCTATTCAAAAATAGTCTACTAGCAAACTCTAATTTAACATAAAATGTCAGATTGACTGTAAACAGAAACGTATCTTAGAAGCAAATCTAGGAACACACACATTCCTGTTTTAAGATTTACTTTTAGCATAACCACATAAATCCAAAAACATCTCTCTGTAGTATATTTAGTAAACCACTTTTTTTGCTGTTTGGTGAATGTGAGAGGAACGTCTGATGAACACTAAATAAACTCTGGGAAGAGGGTTTATTTATCATGAGTAAGTTTCAATAAGCAAGATATTAATGCTGAAGAGGGAATGTTCCAAAACAAAGCTTTTAAACGTATCTTTACAATGACTAGGCATCATGGAGTGTCGTTTTGACTTCACAATACTATGTATATTTCTATAGCAATTTACCCTTTCTGAAACTGTGTAAATTCACCCTTTTACTTTAGGACACCTTGTAGCCCCTCCCGCTACCATGAACAGGAAGTGACATGAAACAAACACAAGGCTGCTTACTCCCTCACAGGAAATGTCTACAGTTTCAGACCTGGTGCAGGCTTAAAGCGTCACAGAGCTACAGTCGTTTATCTACGTGTGCTTTGTTGCTGCTCAGACATACTGAAAAGAAAAAATGAAGCTGCTCAGAGAAAGCGGGATACTATCATTAGAATAAACCTAGCAGCCTCTAATCAAATTAGGGAGCGAGTTTGTTAACCCATAATGTTCACAAGTAAATTCCTAGCTTTTACCTTTCTCCTTCAACCCAAGACAAGCATTAGATTCCCTCTCCATTAGTCCACATATATGTCAAGATCTGACAGATATGTCAAGATCTGAGACCTGGGATGTGCTAGCATTTCACAGAAGGACAAATTGGTACAACACATCCGATTTTAAGACTTTGTGCCATTATGTGTCCATAAATTAAGCAATTTTCATTTGGCTCGTAAATCTTGGCGACGTTGTAATCATTTTAGATTATTTATTTTGTTACACCCCATCTCTATATATCTGTTTCAAAAAGAACCAATTGAAAATGATGAAAACATGATAATTGACTGATTCTGAATTTTCTGCTGAGAAATATTTTTCAATTACAATTTGAGCAACACACAATCAAACAGGTTATTTCACACTATGTGTACTTTTCTAGACAACAGCATAACACCATTAATACACTATAGCCTTACTTTCAGAAGTATGTTAAATATTTAACTCTTCCTATACGGAGGCTTCATAGGTTTGCCCCGCCAGACCCAAAGGGTCAAAAAAGAGGGTCCAAATGGTCAAAGCAGAACCAGCGCTTAGAATGTCATTAGTCTAACTAATTTCACTACTGATTTCAAAACCTTTTAATCCATTTAGAAACAGCTTTCAAGATAGCCGTGATGAAAGAGATATGATGTATTTTTCCCCAGTGAGTGTATTTCTCATATATTTCAATCTAAGCATGTACATGTATCAAGAATACTCTACTGAATGCCAGAATATGAGAATAAAAAATAGCTGCTAAGAAAAACTGTTGATTGCAAACCCAAAGCGTTTTCATTTCTTTACCAAAGACAGGTGCTTTATATAAGTACTGCAAAGGCTATGCATTTTTTTAAAGCATTTGCAACTTTGTCACAACAGCAGTGTAGTTGACACTTAAAATATGTATTATTAAAGGTGTTCCTTAAATATATTTTAGCAAAATTCATTGAATTTACTCACCTTAACTCAAGATCTACTTTTCTTAAACTTTACTCAGTTTCAAAAACATGTGTATCAAAGTCTTTAGATGCTGAAGCAAAACTGTACCAAACAAACATTTTACCACACTTCAAGAAATGCTAGGGAATTTATGTACTCGGATACAATTTATTAACCAGATATATGCATTTTCATATCAGTCCTTCAGGCTGTTAGAACTTTTCAGAAAGAAGCTGGATGCCCACATCCACTATAGGAGGGGAGGACAGATGGAACCCTGTAGGTTACATAACCTGTTTTGGTTCCGAAATTAAAACAACACCGTGCAAAAATCTTGCTATTTGCTAGCAAATCCAGTTGTATACTTTTTTCTCCATGCTTGCACACAACAGAAAATGTAAAATACCCCCTATATTTCTCAGAACAGGAAGAAAGAAAAATGGAATAAATCAATTAATGACAAAAAGCTTAAGCCAGTCTAAAGTGTACATTAGAAGTAATAAACTAGTGGATAGGACAAATCCAAGTGAAATTCAAGTGAAGAGCAAAACACAGTTTTAAAATTCCATGACCTACCTTTATTGGATAATGTAAAATGTTTGACATTTTCACTTGTAATTAGAGGTGAAATTCACAAACAATTGTATACATTAAAGCAGAAACACAGTTCTGCGTGCAGTGTAGCATAAAGAATTTGACCTAACCCGCCATTTTCTGTTGTAAAGCTATTACATGAGTACAGCCTATGGATCGGATGAGACGAGGAGTCAAAAACGGAAACGGGAGAAAATGTCTAAAATATCTGCCTAAACAACAAATAACCTTTGTTTGAAATCAAAAGGAGTATGCAGAGGATGTTTCTGGTTGCTTTAATCTTTATTTAAACGAAGTAGGCTATCGGTTCCAACATAAACTACTATAAAACTTCTCGGAAACGTTTATTTATGACAGTTAATTCTCCTCAACATGGTGTTTGGGCTCCCGGACCCAAACGTCCATACATTCAAGCGCATCTATTGGGAGCAGGCTGGGTGTCCAGGACGGAAAGAAAATCTTTTGTTACAAAAAAATCGTTCGACTTACATAAGGCTTTAGGGCTACATCCAAACTCCCAAACGGAAAAGGCAGGATACTTTAGCTGCACTCAGAAGTCCGCGGTGGACCTATAGGCTCTGTGCAGTTTAAACTCTAGTGTACGGAGTGGCCGAGACGCCTGAATGCCGTTTAATTGGTCTAATGCGTAAAAGCGGTTTACGCGCCTGAAGAGGGGAAAAGAGATTCTCCCCACTGAGCCCCCAACGTTAGGGGCTGTATACATAATGCCAGCCTGCTCCTATAGAAAATGTCAGATGGCGGGCGGAGCAACGCCTCACATTCCTCTCTGATTAATGGAAGTCGCCTGTTGAAGCACTGCAGACTTTGCAGGGCTACAAGTAGCGCCTCATGCTATACAAGAGAGATTTACTCCATAAATATACAGTTTCTTTGAAAAAATATTTCTTCCGACTCGACGTAAAACCAAGTATGAGTACAGCGGTGCAGTCCTACAGAAATATTTCACTGACTGACCTGCACAGTAATAAAACACGAACAGTATATAAACACAGTTTGAATTTAAATCGAGCACAGATTACATGCGTTAAACATACGTTCTGAAAAGTGAAAAACGCAATTACATTAGGAAGCACGGCAAAAAAATACCTCCATAAGAAGTTCTAAGGAAAAAATCATCTGGAACAAAAATGAAACAAAAAAAACGAATATGAGGTGCAAAACACCCGATCCCTGTGGTGAAATAAATGTACCGGTCTAATTAAAGTGTGAAATAAGGAGCTCTGCTGTGTGTTTTTTTTCCCGGCCGGATTTTGTATCGAATATCAGCTGAAGAGAAACCAATGAATGAAGAGTAGTAAGGGAAGAGGAATGCTCGCCTCTGATTGGACAATCGCGCCGACCAATGAGAGCGCCCCATGCGAGCCAGCCTACTGTAGTATTTTGGTTGTGTATGCAGTCATAGCACACAGGCCAATATGAGCTCAGAAAGAAGCCAATGTATGTTCGGAGGAATATCATGACAATTTAGAAAACATTTATGGTGGAATTGTTCTTATCAAATCTGAGAAAACATGTAAAACACATTATGTTGCCTGCAATGTGTTCAAAACAGCACGGATAATGTAAATGTGTTTGTAGGTCATTAGGTAAGGAGTGTGTCTATATATATAGATATAGATATACACACCTTACCTAATGACCTACAAACACATTTACACTGATTTCAGTGCCTTTTTGAACACATTATAAAGCGTAAAATATCTGTTAAATCACACAGTAATTTGAAAGCACACGAAAGCTCTTGATTTTATAAACAGTGTGAATATTGATGGTGTCCTCATGTCAAAAGATACATGTAAATGAGATTTTGAGGAGTTTTATTTCTGTAGGACTTGACTGTTGGATACGAAGTGTTGACCGCAACGAAGCAGTATTTCATTACGGCCACGTACGAAAATGTATTGTTTCAGTCCTTCTGAATAAATGTTCAAATTCGCGTACATTTTAAACATGATGGCACGACGTATGGCCAAATATAAGAGGCCTGTGCTCGCTGTGTGTCTGGACAAGGCCTGCCCTAAACCATCCTCGGCATCTCGTCTCCTCCATGTTACATGACCCTCCTCTTTTCGTTTAAGGACCGGAAGGAGAGAGATCTTCTGGGCTGGACACATTACAGTGACCAAGGATGCATCAAAATCAAAACGGTATTAGACTGTACTAGATCACACACACACACTGTTGGAACATGGAGCTGCCCTCGAGCCGCAGAGTGTGGTGTTGTGCTATGTACTGTTACATAGGCACCAGAAGTGCAAAGGATGTTTTTAAATAGGCCCTCTTTTCCTGTTAAAAAAAGTTGAGATAATATTAGGCTGAGTACCACGGTTTCCACGCTTCCAGGGAGAGCACAGTCGGCTTCATGTGCTTTATGAATGGCAGACACTCCCCTCAGCCCCCTATACAGCAAATCACCATAAGCACGGCCGCCGCTGCTCGTACTATGAGTTACTCTCGTTACTCGCTCGCTGCCAGCCAATCAGGAGGCAGGACGGTGGCCGTGGGGGGTAGTGCACGGAAAAGCGATACGAGTGAACGGCCCGACTAGTTCGCACGGAATCCCTCCGTGCACGTAGCCAGGTTTTACCCAAACCCTCCCCCTCCCATCTCCCCATCCTTCTCCCTCGACCCCACCCCAAATCTCTCTCTCTCTCCACAAACCCAACACTTAATTGAGCAAACCGGGACTTCTCACGTGTGCGGCTTGATTTGTAGTTTGAACACGTGGCTTATTTAAAAACAGAACAAAAAAAATAAAAGAAAGACCACGGGTGTGGTGTGTTTATATATATATATATGTATGTATGTGTATGTATATGGACACCCACCCAGCCTCCACCGATTTTTGTTTGGAGGCGGTGCCTACATTAACGTGTGACATTTTCACTCGAACGGCCAAAGAAGCTCGGGTGAGGACGACGAGGGGAAAAAAAGTAGTTTCCCCCTCCCTCCGAGCCCTCGGCGTACCGGTAGAGAGAGAGAAAGTGGGAAAGCAAGGAAAGGGGAGAAGGGAGCAGGCGCGGAGAGCCCGTCCATCAAATATCAGCAGCTCGACTCGGCTCGGAGTGAGGGAGAGACCTCCCAGCCCCTCCGCCTGGTGATAGCACGCGTTCTCTCTCCCCCTCCTCTATAAACACTGCCCATCCGAGGGCTACAACCCGGACGCGCCTTCTTTCTTTCAATCTTTTTTCCTTTTTTTTCCTCCTCCTTTCCTCACATGCGAGCAACATGAATAAGCTGTACATCGGGAACGTGAGCGAGCAGGCGAGCGCGCTGGACTTGGAAACTATCTTCGAGCAGTGGAAGATCCCTTTCAGCGCTCCCTTTCTGGTCAAGAGCGGCTATGCTTTCGTGGACTGTCCTGACGAAAAGATCGCGATGAAGGCAATCGACACTCTTTCAGGTGAGACCGACCACCTCTTCATATTTTATTGTTGTTGGTCTTTTCTTTTTGTTTGTTAATATTCTCCTAGTTATTAAACCGTGCCATCACCCTCTACGCGCAACGGAACTAGAGGCCCTAAGGAAATTACTGATTGGTACATCAGTACACGAGTGTCATGACGACTCATCTCGTGTATGTGTCTTTTTGATTTGTTCTATTTCAACTATAGGTTTTCCACGCCGAGGACGTACACGAGTAGCCCCGTTCTTTTTCAGCGGCGAGCCATTAAAGCCGCTTTTGTCCTACCACGAGTCAAACAAGTGTAAAAATCAGTTTCTATTCAAAAAGTCGGAGCGTGAAGCCAGTCCATGCAGCACGTTGTGTATATGTGAGTGTGTGTGAGATAGTGAGTGTCTGTGTGTGGTGTGTGTGAATGAGTGTGTGCAGAGCAGGTCTTCTTCCCTCACTCCGCCTGAACATTCAGCTGGTCCCCATTCCTATTGTTGGAGCTCAGTTTCGGGTTTAAGTGCCCTCCGAAGTTTAACCCGAGTTCCTGGTCAGTCTGGACCACTAAAGCCGTCCCCCAGGTACATGGGCTGGGCTGGCTGGGCTTGGGTTGCATTGGTGGCATGTAGGCCATACGAACAGCTCTCCCATGTTCATTGTTTTTAACACAAACAAGTGTCCCTGCAATATTCTGCATACGTGATTCATGTTCAGGGTTGTATGTGTGCAAGCTTCGCCAGGCTCAAAATTCATTACTCTCCTTTGCAGTTTTTAATTTAACAAAAGCCCATTTTTTGTCGCCGAGCTCGACTGAGGCCTGCTCGCAGGCGGAGGGGCAACTTAGTCTTCCATGTTTAACCTCTAGGAAATCAACGTGGGTCTACTTGCAGCTATTTTGAGAGATTTTTTTATTCCTATAATTGTCTATTGTTATTTTTAAATACTTTACGATGCAAACGAAATCCTCCTTAAGAATTATTTTTGCAATTTTGCAGAGATAAAAAAATAAATTAAATTCACGCCCTTCTAAATGACCCTCGTTGTAAACGGTGCTGATAAAGATTTTACAGTTTTGAGTGATTGAAAAATATATATATTTTTTCTTTCTTTTCAGGAAAAGTAGAACTGCACGGAAAACTTCTCGAGGTGGAGCACTCGGTTCCAAAACGACAAAGGTAGGAGTCTAATTAAATGTTACGTCATTGCAAAAGTTGACTACGTCTGGAGCGTGTTTCGTTGATTTACACAGGGCTGGTGTGTGTGTTGGGGGTCTTATGTTGTGTTCCAGATTTTAATTTTCTTCGTAGGTTTAAGCTCCACCCTCGTCATGGCTGCAGAAACGGTACATTATCCGCCTTGCGATACGAAATAGCACGCTGTCTGGGTGATTTTGTTTTGTTTAGTTTTTTTGTTTGGCAAAAATGTGAACTGATGTCACCAGAACAGGTACACGTGTTTTTTATTAACTAATTAATTAATTAATTTAATTTAATTATTTGTAGTGTATGTAAACAGCAGTGAACTTTAAAAGTCGGGGGTTAAAATTTCAAATCAGTGGTTCCAAGGCCAGGCTTTGTGTGGTGTCCATGTATGAAGGAACTGCTTCTCCCTTGTAAGTCACTCCTCCTCCCCACTTTCATATCCTCGCTTTTTTCCTCTCCCTCCTCCTCTCCGCGAGGTGGGCTCCTCAGGTTCGAAGGCCTTGTCGTGAACCAGCGGTTCAGAGGGGTCCTGAGACCGGTACTGCTTAGCTCGACCGAGACATTAACCGTGTTTCGGCTTGGTTATTCGGATATAAAGCGGCATATAAACCAAGTATTTTCACGTGAGGTAGTCGGGCGTGTTCCTGTGTGAATATTCCGCATAACGCAAGGTCCAAACCGAAGTACTGAACGCTACATATCGTGACTTTAAAAATTCTCACCCTCTTCTCCATGTCCCAAGACAGTGCACGCAGCTACACATTACGGGGCAAATGGAAATATAAATATTCTCAATTTCTGGGTAAAAAATACGCTCACGAGCGGCCCATTTCACTAATGTTCTCACAAAGGATACATAAAATGGCGATTTAACTGTTGGGGGGGGCGTGATGGGTTTTCTTTAGTATATCATTTATCCGCGTTTCACCAGAAGTCAGTATGTACACTGCTAATTGATATTAATGCCTGACTTGAACTTTTATACGTATTGACCCAGTATTAATTGTGTAAATCTGTTAATACATTTTTACTGTCCACCCTAGAGGGGGAAAACAATGAGGCCTAATATAATCTCTGCCTGTGTGTGTGACTTTAATGAAGAGGCCTGTCTGAGGGCCATGTCAGGGGTCATGTATATAAAGTAGGTTTGAATGTTCAGCCAGTAAGAACAAAGTACAGCGAGATGCATGCTGGGAGTTAGATTACATTTCTTTCTGAGAGAATCTGAGGGTCTGCCCACCCTGCTCCACACTTATTTCCGTGACTGGCCTCTGCAGCCCATGCTTTTGTGTGTGTGTGTGTGTGTGTGTGTGTGTGTGTGTGTGTGTGTGTGTGTGTGTGTGTGTGTGTGTGTGTGTGT
>JBBKCR010000134.1:5100262-5115968 GCA_037577295.1 Ladigesia roloffi | reverse complement strand
TGTGTGTCCGTGTGTGTGTGTGTGTGTCCGTGTGTGTGTGTGTCCGTGTGTGTCCGTGTGTGTCCGTGTGTGTCCGTGTGTGTCCGTGTGTGTGTGTGTGTGTGTGTGTCCGTGTGTGTCCCCGTCCGCTCTCGCAAGTTAAGTTGGCTAATGTGAATGAAATGGGAGCAGATGGTGGCTTCACTTGCTTGCTCAATGCCATGAAAAAAGTCTGTATTAGTGATCTTTGCTTGAACAGACAAACCATGATCTGTTTTTTGAGACTGAATATGTGGTTTGCTTGCACACGTTGGTCATTTGTAGCTGCTGGGGAGTGAGACTTATGTTTGGAGCTTGATGTGCTGTTTTGTGCATTAACTTTACACTGTCTTCCATACTATGAGGCCTACGTGGTTCATTTTTCCTAAATAGTCAGTGCTATTGACTGAATATGATTTATGTTGGGTTACATAATAATCTGGATTAAATTGAACAAAATTGGCAAGGATGACAGCATATTTTGGCAAATTTCTCAAAATACAGTGTTCCAAATATTATGCATACAAATTTAAAAATGTTAAGTGAATGGAGATCTGCCATGTGTCTACGTTGATAAAAAAGCAAACGACATTTATGTAAAAAAAAATCTTTACTCCTTGAGCTACATGTTAACATAAGAGCCCATCTTTGATATCACTTAACAAAACTCTCATTTGTAGAAACTGAATTGCCTCCCAAAGTGTCTGTTTGGAGGTTTACTGCCACCCACCCTCAGATTTAATGATGCCCCACAGGTTCTCAATAGGGCTGAGGTCAGAAGATGGCCACACCATGTTCTTCTCACCTATTGGATGGTGCGTTATCCTGCATTAAAAGTTATTTTACTGCGGAAGACTTGCTTCTGCTTTTTACACCGTCGCAGGAAATGGTCAGTTAGAAACTACATATATTTTGCAGATATCATTTTGACTCCTTTAGGCACTTTAAAGGGGCTTACGACCTCACTACCAGCCCAAAATATCACTCCTTGCTGACTTTGCAGCCTTCTTGGGACACGGTGGCCATCCACCAACCATCTGGAACCCCTTTTATCTGGACCATCCAGGGTAGCCCAGCATTCGTCAGTGAATAAACCGGTTTGAAAATAAGTCTTCATGTATTTCTTGGCCCACTGTGATCAATTCTCCTCTTTAGTTAGGCCGTTTACCCTGCATTCAGAATGTCGTGCGATTTAATTACCCAAACTTCTAGGCACCTCTGGGGTACCCTGAGAAAAGTACTGTCCCCACACACTGCTCCCTGGGCGCTGTGTTCCTGGTTGCTCACTGCTTCTCTTGATGAATGGGTTAAATGGAGAGGAAGAATATCATGCTGTTCACACTGCGTGTTGTGGCTTGTTAACGTATAACATAATTGTCACTTTCCTTTACACCTTGTAGCCAAATCTAAGCCTATGGAGAGTCTTTCACCGAGAGGCATCAGTGGCTTAAAATACCCTGCTTGCTACTCTCTAAATACGGGACGGGAACTTTCCTTAACATGCCTTTTTCTGAATTAACCAGTTTCCTCTCTGAATCACTCAGTTTTTAACAGCTCAGCGATCTCAGTTTTTTGAGAAATGATTATGAAAACGGACATTCTCAATAATGTAGAGCAACTTTCTTAGGTAGTTTCCCTTTAAGTAGGCTCACCTGGGGAAACTAATTATCAAACCTGTCTGAGATTGAGATCGGTGCTCTAAACCGACAGAATGAACACAGGCAAAAACTTCCACAGAAAAACTAAAACCCAGGCCCCTCTGATGTAGCTGAAATTAAAGCAATTCTGCAAATACTTACTTCAAAAATGTCTGAAGGTTGGTTACAGACGTCACTAATAGTGGCCAGAACCTGTTAAGTTGGCACATTTTTCCATTTTTTGGGTGATAGCTTAAAAATAATTATTGCCAAAGTAAAATAAATCAGGAAGCTTTTTCACAGCACTGTAGTAGAATGTTTAAGTAATCTGATAAAATGATCTCCTTTTAAAATGATTCTTAAATGCTGAAGATAAACATGGTTAATGTTTAGAGCTCAGTGGGTAAGAGCAGTGGCCGGTTCTAGACTAAAATTACCAGGGGGGCCGAGTGTGAGCTACAGTGTACAAAAATGTCTGGTAGGGGTTGTGCCTGTGTGTCTGCGCACGTGTACCACTTTAATGCCATTTGTGTTCTACATGGACTACTTAGTTTGTTCTTCGAGCCAGCGCATGTCGAGATAAAAAAAATTATATTTAAATATTTGGCTGTACAGAGCAGGGGGGGCCATAAGGGTTGGTGTAGAACCGCCTATGGGTAAGAACTTTTTATCTCTGTTGTCAAGTGTCGAAAGGTGTGCCATTTCTAGTGCGAAGGCTTTTCACCTGAAATTGGTTCCAAGGGCACATCTGTTATGTAACAGCTAAAATCATCTGTTTGTACATTCCAAGCAGTGCTAGTTTGGTTGTTTTAGTATGCAGAGGTGTTCTTCAGGATATAACGGTGCCTGGTGGTCTGGCTCAGGATTTCTTACATCTTTAGCATAGAGCAGGACTCCTTTAGCCCAGGGCTTGTATGCATTTTGCAACAAACATTTTGTGAGAGTCTGAATAATACATTAAAGGTTTTACCTCTACTGGGGATGATTTGTGTGTCCTGCCCAAATGTGCAAGTGAATGGTTGCAGACTAGAATGAGTAGAATTATTTTTTTAAACTGGTAGAGAGAAATACACATGCAATGGCATTTAATAAGTCAGGGAACAATTGAGATTAATTCTAGTATGAAACCAACGGCTTCTGTTATTTAAATGAATAAAGCGAAATATCAGGATCTTTAAGGCAAGCCGTGCCTTACCTAATGTTCTAGAGTTTGTTTGTTCACAACATAGCAGGATGAGCTTTTCTCCTTATGAGTGTAACTTGTTTCCTCAGCAGCAGCCGCCAGAGTCGGAGACGGTGTATCTCTTCATCCCTGCCCTTGCAGTGGGCGCCATCATCGGCAAGCAGGGCCAGCACATAAAGCAGCTCAGCCGTTTTGCCGGGGCATCGATCAAAGTAAGCGATGTATTGAAATAAGGTTTTTTTTTTTTTTCAGCTTTGTACATGTGTGTAATGAAGAATCTGCTGTTTGTGGGGAATGTTATGAATTTTCTCTTGTTTTTCTCCTGGCTAGATTGCTCCAGCTGATGGAATGGATGCCAAACAAAGGATGGTCATTATTGCAGGACCGCCTGAGGCACAATTTAAGGTACTGGACCAAAAGTCTCTTGTGGTGTGGGGGGTGGTAGTCGCCTGGTGTGAAACACTTGCCTGTGAACCCAATGACCACAAAGTTGCACGTTCAAACCCGCCCCCACTTTCTACCAATGTGTCCTTGAGCAAAACACTTGACCCTCAGTTGCTTCAGGAGGACTGTCCCTGTAACTAAAGTTTGTAAGAGTGTCACCCTAATGCCCCCATTACCCTTTGTAGATCAAGCATTTGAAGGATGTCTCTCCAAGCTGGATGAAAGTCTTTTTGCAAAGTCTGTTCCCTGATGGTTTTAATGGCATTTTCAGTAGAGCAGTGAGAGGACCACCACTGTGTGAAATTGTGACATGGTGCTTCTCAGCTTTGCTTAAAAATCTATTTTAAGATTCTATTTCCTTTTTTTTCTTTGCAGGTTTGCATTTTTATTCGTGTGAAATATTATTATGCCACTGCATTTCAACTGAATATTGGGAAAGGAAGAGTGCATTCTCATTACATTATCTTTTAAGCCAATAACATAAGCAAACACTTTCTGTGAAGTGTAGTCCACAAAATTTATTTTTGTGAAAACGTCTACCCTAAAGATTTTAATCTAAAACAAAAAATATGTGACTGACATACAAGCCTTTAGTAGACCTATTGGTTTCATGAAGTATTCACTATGGGTTCTGATGAATTCCTAAGAGATGGTTAGCTTTAGGGAGTTGGAGGACCTTTCCTACCAAATTCTTATCTGGCTAATGTGCCTCAGACCAGGTGAAAAATAAAACCTTATTTGATTTTATACCTGCGTGAAAGGGTTTGTTTCCAAGCTGCTTTCAACAAATTAAAGCCCCTCCCAGTACTGTGATTGTGTCTCCCCCTGCTGTTGTGCATATGGGCAAAAGAAAGCCCCCTGGACTGCTCTCACTTAACAGAGGCATCTGCGCGCCTCTGTTCAACTCTAATGTGAGTTTAATATGGTAGCTTACTATGCCAGATGAGTAAATTAGGAATTGTTTGTACACACAGGCTGTTGGTGTTAGGAAATGGTATGTTAAAGATTTGTGGTTTTCCTTCGAATAGAACAAACACTGGAGGGGGAACACACAGTTGTCTGTAGCATGTGAGCTAATGTGCTAGGAGCTGCCATATTCGAGTTAAGCTGGATACTGATCACTAAACCTGGTTTAAATGTGGGTTTAAGATTCATCCATGTGTTCTAATGTCTCCCCTCCTTCCTCCTCCTCCTCACCCCCTCAGGCTCAGGGACGTATCTTTGGAAAACTGAAGGAAGAGAACTTCTTTGGGCCAAAGGAAGAAGTCAAACTAGAAGCTCACATTAAAGTGCCATCATTTGCTGCTGGCAGAGTTATTGGCAAGGGAGGCAAAACGGTACGGTCTGACACAGTGAAGTTGATCCTTATGAAATTAGCCTTTATGAGACATTTCACAAATCTTTTTGTTCAATTCTCAACCTAATTGCATGACATGGAGATATTGCTTAGATTATGGATTGATCTAATTTCTTAGTTGTTTGGTTTTAACTACATTTGTTTACCAGAATGTGTGTGGGGTTTTTTTCTTCTCTTGACAGCAGAGCCGCTCACGTAATTGCTCTCTAAATAAGGCTAGTCAATAACTGGTTCTAAAAGTCCCTGACTGAGTTTTGCACATGTTGGTGTGTTTAATAAATGTTATCTCCTATTTGCTTTTATGAGCCATAAATCAAGGTGTGTATTTGTGCCTTAACCAGCTCTTCTTTGTTCAGATCGTTTCATTGCCAAAAATGCAATTTAAGGGTTCTCTCTAAAGCAGAGTATCCTAGTCCTGGAATAAGCAGTGCCCTGCACAGTTTAGCGTTTTGAAACTAGCTGTCTCAAAAAGCAGTAGGATCATTTTCATTTTTTTGTTTGTGCCTGTGCGTTACCCGCATCTTTCTCCAGCTTACACTTAGTGGTTCTGGAGGGAGAAAATAAATGTGCTTCAATGTGCCTGGTCATCTCCACTTGGAAAAATTAAGATGTTAAACTGCAGTGTTATTGAATAGCTATTTTTTCTTGACTCGGCTTGTTTGCTTGCTGCCTTGCTGGCTGTCTAAATGAACTTAAAAAGGTGGATTTTATTTAGTTTTAAAAATAGTAAAATTTCATTTACTACAGCAACCGTGGTCCATCATCGGAGGTGAAATATAATCATGTAGCTCAATTTGTGTAAAAATGTAAGACCGAACCAAACTTTTCGACTTTGTTGATTTGCTACTGTATTAAGGTCCCACTGCTTTGTTTTGCCTTCCTGTCTAGGTGAATGAACTGCAGAATCTGACCAGTGCTGAGGTGGTTGTCCCACGGGATCAGACACCTGATGAAAATGACCAAGTGGTAGTGAAGATTACCGGCCACTTCTATGCAAGCCAGGTAATGTAGCATCTGGTGGATCATGTTTAATTGCAGGTCTAGTCTAAAATTTGGTTATTATCACGGAGGTTGGGCATTTACAAAGTTACTGAAACCTCCTCTATTTTTCCATCTGTGTTCTTAGATGGCTCAGCGAAAGATTCAGGAGATTCTTTCTCAGGTGAGGCGGCAGCAGCAGCCCAAGGCCTCGCCCACTGGCCCACCAATGGCCCGAAGGAAATAGAGCCACCGCATCTTCCCGGAGACTGTCGGGACGTGGGACTTGCCCATCTCAGGGGTCATGGGTTGTTCCAGACCACCCCACCTGTTTTTACACCACCTCCCGGCGTCTCTGTGAGAATGTATTCAATCGCACATTTTGTTTTTCTTTTGTACTAAACATGAGAAATCACGGCTATGAAAAATAGTCTCCCCTTCACTGCCCTAGTGTGGTAACTGCACAATTACATTGTCAATTTTTTCATTCGTTACTTTTTGTTAATTAGTTGAGTTTTTTTATTTTTTGTTTCCCATGTAAAAGTAAAGGCATTGCTCTCCTAGCCTGGCTAGGGGTGGGCAGGGCTAGGGGTGGGGCCTAAGGGCTCTGGATTCGGGATGGGACTGAACGTGTCAGGGTTGGAAGTATTTTGTCCCAGTATTGATAGTGGCATTTTATAAATTCGGATGCATTTTATAAAGGTATAAATAAAAGATATAAATATATATATAAAATTGTCATATTTTTTTATATATATAAAAAAATATGACAAATATATAGATTATGAAAGGAGGCGGAGCAACACTGCCACTTATGACTGAGGGAAGTGTTGATTGGTGTTGGCCAGGAAACCAAGTTAATATGCATTTTACTGATCTACCTCAGGCTAGAGTACCTCAGAATAAGAAAATGAAAAATATATATATATATATGAAAAAAATGTTCCTTTCTTTTTTTATTTTGCTTTGTGGTATTTTGTATACTTTATAAAGCTAATAGTTCTTGAACATTTTTATTTTTTTAAGAAAATTTGTTCTGTCGTTGACAAGCGAATTCTGAACCCCCACTTCTGTTATGCTGCAGACGCTGAATAACTGTACATAAGAATGTCTGCGCATCTGGGTATGAGTGGGGGTTTAGGCGTGTCGCTGTTGGCTGCAGATGGGAGTATCAAAAGAAAAGCGCCTCAGTGTTGCCGAGGAGCCACCATCCACTGAACATCAAAAAGTAAGATATATAGATGCCGAAAAATGCCAACCGTACATACTGCAGCAATGCCGTTTAGTTTAGCGTATTCTAACACTTTTGGCCGGTACGTTTTTTGCGTACGTTTCTAACGCGTTCAGGGAGTGACGGAAGCTGGCGTTAGTGGTCAGGGATAACAATTATGTCCTGCTGTAACCTCTCTGATGCTCCTTTGTCCTCCTGTACGCAGTTTCTTATTTAGCCGATTTAACATTGTCCAGCCCTTTGTGGTGCATATGAGTTGTGGGATTTTTTCTCCCACCCAACCCCTCCTCCCTTTTTTTTTTTCCTCTTTCTTTCTTTAGTCCCCCTCCCCCTTCCCTCCCACCCAAGATGGTGCACTTCAAGTTTTGGAAGGCTTCATTTTTTCCTTTCTTTCTTTCTTTCTTTCTTTCTTTCTTTCTTTCTTTCTTTCTTTCTTTCTTTCTTTCTTTCTTTCTTAATGGGCTGGGCTCCATCACACCAGGCTTTTACACACTGCTAATATCCGTGTTGAGTGTTAGTCACTGCATGGTGAGGGTCGGGGAGTTACACTGTTCAGATGCTTATTGCGTTTTTGCTTCACTTTACAATATTAATGGATGCGTCCGCATAACCAGCAGTAATGTAGAAATGGACGTGAACAGTTGCTTTTTTTTTTCTCCAATCGTGACAAAGGCAAAACAGTATAGATTATGAACCTTTCACAAGGAAAAAAAATGGAGAAGTTAAACTATTGAGAAACTATTCCTTTAGTTTTCATGCCGAATGTAAATATGAGTTGATTGTGGTAAGAATATTCATGCTTCCACACTAGTAAGAACGTCTACCTCAGCTGAGTCAAGGGTGGGTGGCGGTAAAGCTCACACCTCCATCTACACTTGTAGCGCGCGCAGCGATACCTCAAGTCCCTCGCGAGCACTCGTCTCCTGCATTGGGTCTGTGCGTAGCGCCTAGCGCTGACAGGAGGGGCACAAGTGATTTTTCTTTTATTTTGTTTGTTTTTTTTCCCCCTCCTTACACCATTTTGATCTACCTCTTAGACCTGTATTTGAATTAGAGGCATATTACTATTCGTTAGAATCTAGAGTCACAGCTCTTGGCTCCTTTCCCTACAGAAAAATAAGAAATATTAATTTAAAAAAATCATGTATGCTTACGTTTGAAAGATGTGTGACTTTAAAAGTATTTCATTTTGCCTGCCTTGTGTTCTCTAAAAACTGACTTAAAACCTCAACTTGTTGCTTTTTTTTCCTGCTTCTTGGTTTTGGTGGTGTGGCTTCAGTGTATTGGGCTTTACTTCATGCATAGGTATTATCAAGACATTTATTAATTTGGAAACTGATTAGCAATGGATTTTTTTCTTATTTAAGATGGGCCTGCCTTCTTTCTGATTTATGAACTATGAATGAGTCAAAAAATCTCCCCGTACTTGTCTTAAAAGAATGCTTTTCTTTTAATTATTTTTTTCCTTCCTCCCCCCTTTTGACTGGGATCTGATTCGATTTCTTGGCTGTGTTGTGTGGTGAGTCGTGTTTCAGTGGGAACGTGATGTGGAGTGTCAGGAAAGTGGTCCGATTTCAGCATGATCAGCAACAAACCCTCTAACTGTGCTCGTGCGCCCTCACACACTTCCACTTGTCAAATGCCTCTGAAAAAAATTAAAAGTCAACATGGCTCCTAGCAACTGTTGGTTATGGCTCTGTTTTTATTTCATTTAATGCTACAGTAAATGGTAATTGGTAACTCTTTATTTGAAGGATTCTACTTAAGGGTGACTTGTAACCTGCATAAGAATGTCCTGCTCATTGACCAAACATTATATTTATGACTGTCATAACATCATTCGGTTTTTGGAATGTCAAGATGACCTTGTGTGACGATGTCTTTTGTCATAACTTGAAAATAGCCAATAAAGAAATGCAAGATATTTGGTATGATGATTTCAGGAACATTTGACATTGTTAAATTATTATATGAACCAGTTCAAGTGTGTTTGGCATGACCTGTGTTCTAGATATGGGAAGTGATGGGCCTGAACACATTGTAATTGTGTTATGAAGTTTTCTCAAGTTGTCATAATGACACCCACACAAAGTCATCTGAACAGTCAAAAAAATGAATGACACATAAGTCATATACATCAATATGTGCCATTATTGTGCATGACATGTGTCCTGGCATTCTTATAATGTTTGTCTCCCTTATGTAGACCCCTTTAGGTAAAGTGATTCCCATTAATTTCTTCGAGCTTTAAATATGTACTTTATGTAAAGGTTGCAATTTTTTTTTCCAACTGTAGTTGACTTTGATCTGGTTTTAAGGAGAAGGCAAAACAAGACAATGTACTAAGAAAAGGGCAAAAGCTGGTTTTAATGGTATTTTAAAATGGTCCAGTACTAACACAATCGCGTGCATTCATAGTTGCTGGAAATGACATGCTTATAACATTGGTGTCTTTAAAAAAAAACACAAAAAAACATTTTCCCCCCAAAGCCACATCTTAAGAAGAAAATGTAAAGCATGTTCCCATTAACACACTTTTTTTAAATGTATTTTTATAACCATTAAATTGAATTTAGAGGCCAAATTTTAAGTCATTTGACATGAAGATTAGAGAATACATTACATAAATGAGGACACTGCAGGCCTTCATGAAACGGGTCATATTTCTTTTATAATCGAATAGTTTTATAATAGTTGTGTTATATATTGCTTATTTTGCCCTCAAACATGGGGAGGGTTACAAAATGGACATGCATTTCTCCAAACAGTGACATTTGTAGATTTGCAGAAGAAGAGGACCTAACACCATGGAGGACCAGGAGAGGTTTCTCATTGCTCTGTATTCTCCAAACTCGATGCATATTATAGCCAGATCCTTTGTTGTGGTCAAATAAAGGCTGCACAAATCAGTCAATATAGGGGGTCCAATAAATGATATGGTTTTGTTAAATGTTTAGACTTTAAGTTAAAGATTAGACATATCAACAACATGATTACATTCTCACCTTATCAAAGATGTCAGTAACTTTATATACAGTCATTAAACAATTCAGAAGTTATTAGTCCATGCAAAACAGTGCTAAAGAAATCATGGTTACAATGATGAGGAAAACATTATATGATTATCCTGCCCTTCAAAAGTACTGTAAAAACAAATCTCAACTCAACTTTTCCAAGTCTGTTTCTGTTATA
This sequence comes from Ladigesia roloffi, assembly GCA_037577295.1. Taxonomy (NCBI): domain Eukaryota; kingdom Metazoa; phylum Chordata; class Actinopteri; order Characiformes; family Alestidae; genus Ladigesia; species Ladigesia roloffi. The sequence continues at coordinate 5,105,928 of JBBKCR010000134.1, read as the reverse complement.
CTATTCCATCTATTCTGTTGTTTACAAATTACAATGTTTCGCTTACGTTAATGGAGAACAGGCAAATTCTGATGCATTACACAAATATGTCTAAAAAGGTTTAGTTTGTGTGTGTTATTTAAGTAGATGCACCCTGGGTGTTCTCCCCAGTGAAAGCATCCATGCAATATTTTTTGAGCTCACAATGGCCTGTCAGTCAACAGGCGGCTTCTCTCCTCATTTGCTGGAAACAGTGCTGCTCTTAGCTTGCTCAGACGACTGTGTCCCACTCTGGCTCCCTCAGCATCCTCCAGCATGGAGCGCCTCACTGGACGATATACCTTGTAGCGCCTGTGAGGGAAGGAAGTGAAGAAAGTACTATTGAACAAGAAAGAATTGAGTTCATGCCTTTTAAAACTAAGGCAGAAAAAAAAAAATTCAAATTTCCAGGATGTTATTTTTGCTGTGGTATTATTTCTGTGGCTTTTATGGACCTTTGTTACTTTATAATTTGGCTGGACTATTCTTTACCCAGCAGTGGCTGAATGTGCGAACTAGCCCAAGTAGAAAGAAGTAAACTTTGTAGATAAACTGAGTCATAGAAGCAGAGATGAACACATGTATCTGAGATGTTCTTTTTTTAGCTGGGTAAATAGGAGCCTACAATATTGAATCAAGATTCCCCATTCACACAGAATTGTACTGACACATACAGGCTGATAAATTTCAATTAGTAATTGTTTTCATGACCCCCAATTCCTTGATATTCATGATGTGTCAAAAGAGTCTGGTTCTAATGATAGTTGTGAAATTTCATGAATTCTGAACCTTTCCACTACAAGATATTGGCACAGACTTGTTTTGGCTGTTGAATTTGTTTGGTGACCATTTTGTAGAGAGAGCCAAAATGAACATAAATAATGGAGATTTTTAGCCTGTCGATATTGCAGCTTACTGAAGAGAAATGAAAGGCCCAGTAAAGGTTTAAGTTTGCTTATGCCCCTTTCCGAGCAACAAGAAGATAACATTTAAAGATCTTGTCTTTTTTTCTGAACAGGTACTAGCAGAAACATTTTCTTTTATCAGGGAGCAGCATTAGTGTCCCTGTTCGCATAAGGTGAAGAAATCAAGTACGAAAAAGTGCTTTTAAAATTTATTTAAAAAAATTATTTAAAAAAAAAACCTTCTCAATGTGCATTACAATATTTGTAAAATAATGCATTGCAATTTCCTTGTAAAAACTTAACACCGGTATACTTGATTTGTGTACCAGTTCCACAAGTATACCATGCCACAACTGTTGGTTTCTGCACTGTGCTGAGAATCCACTAATTGGGTGGTCCCTTTCCACTCAAGGATGAATAGAATCAAAAATAGAAAACCTTATGTATCTCAGAGGAAATTGTCAGAAACTGTACAGCCACATCTTACACCTATATAGTAGATTCTATGGCCAATGAGCATGTGTATGTGATGTTTCCATTTTTTTCCCTGAACACCAAATTGGATGGATTTTAGATTTTACTTACTTGTATACCATGATGGCGATGAAGGCAAAGATGGCTACTAGCACTGCAGTGGAGGAGAGCACCACCTCAGCCACACGAGGTGACTTAGTCAAAACTAAAGAAAAAAGATCATGATTACAAGCTTACTGCCGACCATAAGAACAAATAAATTTCACCTCACTTGCATATTCAGCAGATGAGAGCAGTTCAGGGATAGAAGCATTTTGCAATTTCTGTTTCAGTTGATTTGGGTGACCTTCAATGACGGAATACAATGTAGTTGCGTTTGACTCCACTATGTACCTTTGTCAGGGCTGTCACCGATGGTAACGGTGGTGGTAGCAAGTGCCAAGCCTCCAGGCACCCCTAAAGTGATGTTGACGCAGTAGGTTCCTGGCTCTTGGAAGGTGCGCTTTAGGCTGACCTGGCAGCCTTCAGCAGATGGGCGCACATCATCACAGACGATGCTCATCACCTGGCGGCAGGTGGAATCAGCCACAGTGGTGCAGGCTGAAGTCGGGATACTGAGTAGAGCGGGAGAGAGTAAACATGCTGTTTAGGGTGAATGCCAAGAACGTTATTCTACTGCACATTTATGTTCAGGTGAATACTGTAATGGACATATCGGTTTTTTACCTACTTGCTCAAACTTTGTATAAATGTGTGTTTGTTCGGTTTTGATCCTTTCAGTTACATTATAATATAATGTGCCTGTGTTGCTTACCTGCCTGAACATGTCACCACAAATTTCACTGTGGTGTTGGTCACCTTGGCAGCAGACACTTCCACAATTCGATTTGGTGGCAAACTGCGCAGACTAGGGTGAGGTTCTGGGCCAGAGAACAATAAAATACATTAAAACTTCTTCATATCTACAGACAACTACACTCCCAAACCTAAAAATGCAAGTATGTTATTTAAGACATTCCAGTTCTTCTTAGAAGTATCTGAAACTAAGGCTGCTGTGAACAGAAATGTACACGTTTTTTCACTGGCCACTATACTATGCCACAATACATTATCAAATCTGGAACTGGATAAAATGTATGGATGTGTGGGAATGTATTTAAAATCGGTGCCACCTTACCAACTACAATGATCTCATCCTCAAAGATCCCGTACATGTAGCGGAAACACTCAGATTGTTTGAAGTGTGTGTGTCGCAGCATGGGTGGGAGTGTGGGCTCAGTCCTTGTGGAGCTGACCACTGGAACAGTACTAGTGGTCACTGGATCAGTAGGGAAAGGCTCAGTGGAGGGGACAGGAGTCGTCTCTGGAATATACTGCACAGTGGTGGGGGGTGGAGTCGTCTCTGGAATATACTGCACAGTGGTGGGGGGTGGAGTGACAACTGAGGCTGAAAGGTCAAAATCTTAATGAATGTTAACATTCTTTGGACATTGTTTAAATAATTTTATGTTCACTGATAAATAAAAGTAGTCTGTGCATGTGATCCATCTTACCTTTGGTGGTCTCCAGTTTGGAGGTGGTGGCATGAGTTACTGGTGGGGGTGTGGCCACTGCTGTTCATGAAAAAAAACAGGGCAAAATGTGATAACTTACAAGTGCTCTGGATTCTATATTTAAAGCTGTTGATTATGTGATTAATTAGATCTTGTTGTCAGGAGGTTTGAGATTTGTGGGTGTTTTGTTTACCTGTGGTATATGGATGTGTGAAGTGCATGGGTGTAGGAGTGGGTGGAGGGCACGGGATGCGGAACGCTGCCTGCACCATAAGTTTCACTGTGGTGTTGCCGAGTGTGCTGTAGGCATGGGTTGCCACATTGCTGTGGGTTACCAGGTGGTTTCCATCCTTGAAATCCCATATAAAATCTACTGCGTCTGCGGTCTTCAGGTAATCGTTTGGGTCGTGAAGCTGTACATTAAAGGTGATGTCGAAGTCCTTAAAAAAGATGTTTTTCTCTGTTATGTTTACTGCTTCCTTCTGGGATATATTTACAGCCAGAGGGATTTTATCTGTGTGCGAAGAGAGAAATACAGCTGAGCTTAGGTCTCAGATTCACTTTTATATACCCCCAGTGCCTTGTGGCTTGTGGGGCACACAAATGGAACGTTACAGCATAAAAAAAAAACATTTCAGTGATTGTAATGTTGCTCTGTGTGTGATTCTGCTACTTACCTGTGACAAAGAACACATTGCTATCAGTGGAGAGTGGGCTGTACTTTCTGCGTTCACGCTTACGATACACCATGACCTCCATCACGCCCGCTCCAAATGTCCAGTTAGTGGTATTGAGCTTCAAACTGGAGGAAGAGCCATCACATGTCTCGAAATACTGACCTAAATTGTAGAAAGAAAAATGAATATGGGGAGATGTTGGACCATGGAAAAGAAAACCATGTGATCAGTGGTGCCCTTACCCATGGTATGCCACACGTAGACGTAGCCCCTTCGCCTCCAGTCACTGTGTTTTAGGAATGGCTTGCCATCAGGGAACACGTTGCATTTTTTCAGATCCTTACACTTTCCATAGCCATAATCATCCAACCAAGAGGTCCAGTTAAACACATACCCAGTGCGCACCTGCCCGTTGGCTGACCCCATAAAAGAAGCATGAGGTTATAATCAAGAAAAATTAGGTTCACTCTTTTTACTCATTATTGCTGTCGTATCATCAGTCTATGTCTCGTTTTCCGAATACGTATAATGCGCATTTTAGCAAATGTATTGAAAACTTAGAGTAGCTTGTTTATAAATTCAAGTATAGATGACCATTTATTACAAACATTATGTATTTCTAGGCATTTAGAAAACACTACAATTCACAGCATCTTTCGGGGATAGACAAGCAGTGTTTGCAGACTTTCCCACAACATTTTCATGTGGCTTCAAGGAACGTGTTGATTTGTGATGACATTATTTGTTGGATTCAGGACTGACAGTGCAAGATATTCCAGCCACATGAAAGAAATGTAAAGAATGTAATGTAAAGAATGAACACTGAAGTTTTGATCCTTGTATAAATGTGAATTAAGCTTCAAAATTATATCTTCAAGCCCTGCACCTGTCCACCATTTGTGTCTGCAAAATGCCTAGGATCATAAAGTTTGTAAAAATGATGCTTTCATCATTAACAACAGTGCTGACATTAGATATTCTGCCATCAGTGTGTGCTTTTGAATAAATATTGGATCAAAGTTTTGGCTTTCCAGTGCTGAATCAATGTGCAATACAAAGTTCAACGCACATTCAGTATAAAGAGATTACAGTGTTTCTTCACATCTGAATGAAAAATAAGAACTTGAAAGGACTCCCAACAAGATTTTCCTAAAATGTAAGGTAACACAATATTAACTAAAATTAAGACCATTGAGCCATTTCTAAGAGAATATACTGATTTATGACAGGACATTTAAGTGTATTTACAGATGTATATCGGTAAAGTTAAGCGAATTTACTGCTTTACTGGTTTAATCTTAATCACTGTGTCAGTGTTTCTCTTCAGATGCTCGTCTGTGGCAAGGAATCAGTCTACTCACGACATTTACATTACTTTCATGCCACATTCAGTTTATCCAAAATGACTTAGATTCAGGAGAGTGTGAGTACCAAAGAAGTGTAGTGAAAGAGATAGATGGTGTTTTATGTGGAGAGTTGACTCCTCATGAGGTTTTTGAAAGTTTGTAAAATAAACATTTAGATTGAAACCCCGTTTCCCTAGTGTTGTTTCTATAACAAGATACTGCTGTGAGAAGCACCTGAGGCCTCCACCATACCGTCCTCGCAGTGCTGGTCATAAACCAGGTCCCCCCTTGAGTCCTCCCTCACACACTCTGGAAACTCAAGCCGTGCGCTGAAGGTAATTAGCGAGCCGTTCATGGCAGGGCTGTCACTGGTGAGGCGCACGTGTGGTTTACCTGTCAGGACAAACGAAGAGTGAGCCGGGAAAAAGATGGACAAATCTCTCACACTTTATGTCCCTGCTTAAGCCTCATTAGGGTCACAGGTAGAACACACACACCATTCACTCACACTACTGTCAATTTAGATTCACCATGCACTCACATTTACTGTAAATACAAAACCTCCCTTCAGTCACACCAAATCATGGGCGGCGCGTATCGGAGGCTTGGAGAGGCGAAGCCTCCCCAAAATGAATGCTGGGAAATTGTGAAAATAAAGTACATGATGTGTGAATATTATTAAAGATGATTTCA
>JBBKCR010000134.1:5081639-5092789 GCA_037577295.1 Ladigesia roloffi | reverse complement strand
TGTGATTAAAGAAGAACAGCAACAGGATAAAAGTACATGTTAGACGTTACTCACTGGTGAGTTGGTCCTTGGGCTAATGATGTGGTCCTTGGGGGCACCACTTTGTTGACCCCTGTTTAAATGCTTTCTTTAATAGACTTGAAAATAATTAAAAAATGTTAATAATTGTCACCTGTGTAGCGGAATCACTCACTAATGCAAAAATGTATTAATATCATTACTATTTTGAATGAATTTTTCATGTATCATTATTAATGTCAATAATATATAGATGTCTCTGCAGAAATCACAATCAATTGCCTTTTTATGTGTAAAAGTAGAAAAAATGTTTAAAAGTCTTGATTTCAATCCATTGGCCTTGGCACTACTGAAAAAACTGTGGTATCAGTAAGCAATAATAAGAAAAAAAGAAATAATCCTGAAAGGTGGATGACTGATAGAATCACAGAACATACAGTTTCAGAAAAAAAAATGAGAACACTGCAATTATTTTTTACATCAGCATCTCTATGAATATGACAGTCATTCTGCTTTATGGGGTACTGATTACTGATCACCTGAAACAAATCTTATTTAATGTGGAAAAGTATATAAAACACTGCTGTAATCAACACTCTCCTCTCCTAATGTGACCAGTTGGATGGCAAATCACTACTAGAAATATGTGAAAGGCCATTTTGTTTCAGTGAATAATTTGTTTCCTTTGAATTATAAGAATGATAAGTTCTGTAAACACTGCATCACTTCTCTTATTTTGATATTTTGTCACTTCCTTTAAAATTATGCTTTAAAGAACAATATTTTTATTGGGAAATTAATAGTTCCTATGAAAGACATAACCTGAGAAAATGAAGTGGAACATCACCTTTTTGGCCTCAAAGCAGAACAAGTTTCTGCTGAGTCATTGCTCATGGCAGACTCGTGTTGGGCGAGTGGAACCATTGCGTATCATGTTATAGGCAAAATGATCAAACATGTGATTTGGAGCTCCTGCTAGTTCCATATTTAAAATATTTAAAATAGGGCAGAGTTTACTTACACACGTATGAATTCAGTATTTACACGTATGCATGTCAGTCAACTTTTCCCAAAACCTTTGCGTGAGCGTGGGGGGTTGGAAGTTGCTGCCTTCTATCTCCAGCATCAAGGGGGTATTTGCTGCTACATACATCCCGAGCGTCGAGCGGGGGTGGGAGGTACTTTCTTCTTTTGCCGAGGATCGCTGCGACATTCGGTGGCCCACCTACCGTTGACGAGTGTGCACAATAGGAAAAATATATTTTCAGCGTGAGAAATCGAAGGTGTGGCGTGAGAGCGTGTGAAGACACTCTGTTGCGTGTGTTTCACGCTCATTGCGTGCGAGTTGGCAGGACTGCGTACGTACAGGAGAAACATATTAGTACTATAGCTTGAAAACATGATTATAAAGGTTAACTAAGTTGTAGGTTGTTAGCTTATATAATGTTTAATTCGGTATTCAGTACCTGATACTTGTTTCCCAGGATGTTTATGGTCCAGGTTTCTCAAGGCTTCGCTAGGTAAAGCAATGGTTCTATATAGAACCCTCACATTTCATAGAACTAACTGAATTGCACAGACTGTTTTTTTTTACCTGATAGATTGTCTCACTGAATTTAAAATGAAAAATTGAGAACTACTGGTAGCTGACCATGCACGCCGAAACCATTATAGCCCCCCACTCTTTAAAATAATTAGTTTTGTACCCACCATGTTTTGTTTCTTGGAAAACGGCCAAAAATATGTACTCTCGTAACCCCCCTCCTTTTCCCCTTTTTCCCCGGAAGCAAGACTTTGCACGCACACCAATGTCCCAGTGATGTAATATTAAATCATGAAGACACATATGCAATATGACAACGAATGTTATTAAATATGACAATGAATATGAAATAAATTGCTGTTTCAGGGCCTTAGGGTAATGCTATGGGGAGATGGGGACATGTTCTGATTTAGGACTCAACAACAATCTTGAGTCTATCTGTCTCTGTTGACTGTACAGTTTTCAATTTAGACACACACACACACACACGCAGACACACGTATATAAATATATATAGAGGCCATATGTGTAACAGTAATGCATAAATATCTGGTAATGTGACAGTCATTTATTAGACTGGATTTTCAATTCAATACCAATATTCTTGTAACAGTTATCTTCGTATTTTAGCAGAGTAGACAAAGTTCCAGAGCAAACAAATTCGGTTTTTTTCTCTACATTTGACAACGAACAACATCCTCAATGAAGACATTCTTCCTAATACAGAAATAAAATTGATCCATCCATCCATCCAGGAGGGGGACGCTGGAGCCAATCCCATCAGTCACAGGATGAAAGGCTGGAAATTCCAGTCAATCACAGGCACACCCTGGGGGCAATTTTAGTACCTCCAGTTCACCTGATGTGCATGTCTTTGGACTGGGGGTGGAAACCAGAGAACCCGGCTGAAACACAAACAGACAGAAAAGCATTAAAACTCCACACAGAAATTATCTTTCCGTCAGCCAGCAGCGCTACTGTCAGATAATGAAATATACATGGGGTTTATATATCAAACACAAAACGTTGACAAAAAAATGACAGTGCATTTAAGCTTAGTCTTGGACTGCACGTCAGTGCTGATGGTGAATTACCAGTGAGTTTCAGGACTCTAAAAATTCTAAATTCTAATAGCACTGTGTGTCTGTGACCAGTAGGGGTCGTGGCTTTAATAGTTTCAGTATACGGAAGGCACCTCTAATGCTCTGCAGTTAATGAGTTTGAATAAAGAGATTTTTAACATTTTACTTTTACTTGCCTCTTTAAATAGCATTCTATTTATTACACTGGTTACTCTATGTCCTCTATGTACTCTATGTCTGCTAATGTACATTCAGTTACATGTGTTGCTGTCTACCTCTGTCCTGCATTTTTACACACATAACTCTGCTTCTAAAATCTGTTATAATACTCTCTTTTGTTCTTTTTTAACTTGTTGTCTCGTGGTTTTCTGCTCTGTTCTTGTGTTACTCCATGGTCCTGGAAGGACATTTTGTTTTAGTGTGTTCTGTGTGCATATGTTAAAATGACAATCAATTTTTTTACTTTACTGGATCAAAAAAGATCACACATCAGAACGACTTACAGACTAGCCTTTAATGGTTAAAACATGACAAAAGTGATGAGGGCAACAATATTGAAATGGAGAGCGGATTTCTCTGAAGACATTCCTTTCAGCCTGAATGCCAGCTTTGTTGGTTTTGTGCAATTATGTTACATTTGGACTTTGTGACTCTGTTTGATTATATTTTAGTTCTGACAACTCAAAAAGTAGGTCCATATCTGTTAATGGGTGTAATATACTGTTAACACAATATCTGGACAACAGTTTTGGGACACACCTGTTTTGGGGGGTTTGGGTTACGCCCCTTAGGTCAAGTTAAGGGTAAACTTAATGTTTCAGCATACCAAGATAGTCTGGACAACGGCAAGGTTCCAACTTTGTCGACACAGTTTTCATCCGCTCACACACAAACACACAGTTTTCAGACGCTGACACACAAACAAGGTCACGCCTCCACTAGCGAATGACTCGGAACTTGTTCCACTTCTGTCACGTGTTTCCAGCATGACCGAGGTTAAGGAGCCGGACAGGTCCTAAAGAACAAAAAGAGATAATCGGTGGGTCTTCCTGAAATACAGCATGGGTGTACGAAGTTAACGTTCAGCTTTTAAAACCTTATAAAAACAAATATGTATGTTTGCCTTTTTACTGAATCATTAGACCATTCAACCGAGCTAGGCTAACCAGCTAAGCAGCTATGTGGCGGTGTTCCCATTGGTGAACTTACTGCACATACGCTCAGGCACTACCTAGAACACTTCGAGGAACTCGGTTTTGTTCACTCTGCATCCTTCTAGCTAATCATGAGTGAAAGAGTGATCGAATATTGTAAAGCCTATTTTTTCCTCGAATTACTGTTGGTGAATTTTGCAAATTATTTCCAAAATAATATATGAAGGTCCAGTAAGGTGTTAATGAACAGTTTTGATTTGAATTCTGCCTTGACATCATGTTGGAGCATTTCAAGAAAAGTTGATGATATCTATAGGGCTAAAATTGGAGCACTGCAGGTATGAGTATGTGAGCATTTAGCCTAGATATAATACACAGTTGGAACATAATTTTAGAAGTAGGAATTGTCATTTATCTTATTAACATTTTGTGTGGATAATTCACAGTTTTTTACTTGCTGTGAGTTTCAAGTGCATGTTGCTAACTGTTTTCTGTCTGGCTGTAGACTTATGTTGGTTCTCTGATAGCGATTCAGACACCCAGACCGACTCCTAAGGACAAACTCCAGCTCCCACTGCCATGAATGTGCCGTGGTTTTTAAAAACGGCTACAAGAAATGTGGTTGGAAATGTGGGCTCAGTGCTGAGCAGATCTGGAGGACTATGCTCCACCAAAACTCTCAGGTGAGTTAAACTGTAGTAAAAATAACAGCCTCACTGAAAACTCGAGCAGCTCCACGTCACCTAGACAGATAGGTCAGAGACACATTTTTTCTTTAATTCTAATCCAATTTTGTTGAGTAATTTGGAACATTCAGCTCAATATGATTGGATGTATTATGTCAGACCTGTGTAATATTTTTTTTAATTAAACGTGCAGAGCTCTGGAAGTTAACTTTTTTTTTTTATCCTCAAGAAAAATGTCATCAAGGCAAGCTGACCATCTTGAGAGGACAGCTAATATTCAAAGGCAAGAGGTAAGTCATTGTTGCCCTTTACGTAAAAATGATATTGTCAAAATTGTTGGGACACCTGACCAGTACACTAAGTGGGACTTTAAAGACATACTTTGAAATGGCATTGATAATCCCTCTGCAGACATAACAGTTTCCACTTTTCTTTGGAGAGTTTCCCTGGGAATTTGTGCCCATTCATTCTGTAGAGCAGTGGTCCCCAACCTTTTTCTCACCGCGGACCGGTAAACGCTTGAAAATTATACCGCGGACGGGGTGTGGGGTGGTAGTAGGCTAGTACAGCCGGAACCTTGTAGAATGTGGTCCCCAACCTATATTTCGTCAGCAATTGTTTTAATATCAGAAATTATTTTCACTAAGGATAGACTTAGAATATCCGTTTTTATATCAGTTTTGTTTTCTGTGCGGTCTGTGGACCGGTACCACATTACCCACGGCCCTGGTTGGGGACCCCTGCTGTAGAGCACCCATGACCTCAGGCACTGATGTTAGATGAGAAGACCTGGCTTGCAAACCCCACTACATTTCATCCAAAGGTGTTGGATGGGGTTGAGGTCAGGGTTCTGAGTGGGCCAGTCAAGTTCTTCCACACAGAACTCATCCAGTCATGTCTTTACAGACCTTGCTTTGTGCACGGGGTATACTGAAGCATTAAAATTACCCTTCACTGGAAGAACGGGGCCTAGCCCAAACCATGAAAAACAGGTGAGTCCCACTACTTCTGCCCCGAGACTTCTGCCTCTTTTTATTTGCAGTCTTCATTCCCTTTTTTTAATTTAAATTTTTTACAAAGGAAGTTAAATCCTTAAGGTCAGATGTAACATTAAATTAGCCATGTAAACATGAAGCCTTGCCAGTGGAAGCTCTTCAATTTAGCTTTGGAGGGTTAGATAGAGGCTTTATTTAGAGTTTCTAGGTTTTACCCTGCTACAGCACCTGGCTCTGAAATTAAAGAGTAATTCGGGTGAAAGGTGACTCATCATGTGCTGGTATGATGTAGCTTGGTTCATGTCCTATTTATATGTAACCATGTTTTTATGTAAGGAGAAAGTTTAACAATTGGGGATAATAGATAACTATAAGTACACTACAATACACAAGTCCTTTATTGTGACATTTTCTTGTTTGAGCACGTTGAAGCGTTGATGGTATATTTGAAGTGAAGAATTTAGGTGACGTTTCAGAGAACCAAAAGTAACAGTACAAATATTTTTATGTGGTTTAAAATCTGCTGTAGTCTGTGACAGCACTAAAATCTGGGATTCGTATAGATGTAGAAAACCTCAACCCAGACACTGTTAATTCTGTATTTTCTTTTTAGTTGTGCCTGTGGTAAACAGAGGTTTAATGTTTGTCTTGGACAAAAACATTCCACTTTTTGTCTCTGGGGTGAAAACGCCACAGTGGCTTTTAGTGCATTTTGGCTCATTGTCCTTCCATCCAGTGAGTTTTGTGGCTTCTGTTCATCTGAACTGTTAAGTTGCTTTGGTACACTTCATTATTCACCTGCTGCTGCCACAAGCGTTCACCTCATCATTCGATTACTACTAATAATGCTGGCTGAACTGCAAGACATCACCACCACAGCTGAAGGGGTATGCTTTAATCTACAGTCCATTTAGCCTCTTTTCAGCCTTTTTGTCACATTTGTTTGTGAGACACTTGGGACCATTCCAGTCTGCTAGCAAACTGTAACCTTTCCTTTCTGGGTGGTCTTGTGGGTGTTGTTGATATACACTTACATTCGGGATAGTTTTCATTTGTTCAACAGTATTTATTTTTGGTATTTGTTGGTAATGTTCTGTGGTCATCCAAAATAATATGTGTGTGTGTTAACAGGCCCTGTTCCCTGCTCGAGTGTGTAGCATCACAGATGAGTCAGCCACAGTGAAGAGGCTTCAGCTAGAGGTGCCCCATCCAGACTTCAGGTTCCGTGCTGGCCAGTGGTAAGAACTAATACTTCATCCTAATGCTTAGAGCATTTAGCCATTAGTTTATCCCCAGTGGATCTTGTTATCATTCACCAGATATTAGTCTCTGTGATCATTTTTCCAAAACTCATGCAGTTTATGCACCATAGTAACCGACCAAAACTCACTGTATCTTACCAGTACTGGAAAACAGAAGTATGCTTACAATTTTTGTGCAGTTACCTGTCATTGACTCCCTGCTGTGTCATGTTGTCAGATATAAATATGATCGATTTACTTAATATAATAAAATGTGCAGGAGTTGCACTTTTGTTTACACAGGCATTGAAAAAATGACAAGTAACTGTAAAAACAAAATCCTGTAAGAATTTCTTCCAGTAGGAGATTTTCAAGCATAAAATGCATTTGGATGGAGTTTGGAAATTTTTTCTTACATTTATTAATGAAGATAAATATTATAGAATGAAAGTGTTTGCATTAGAGAACCAGAAGAGGGTGCTGTAATCCTAAAAATGAATTTGGGTCAAGTCTGGCATCTCTAAGCTGGTTTTTGCACCTGGAATAACTGAGGTCTCCAAGTAATGACACACATGCACCCCCTGATTCATGAACTACTCTGGGACTACAATATACAGCCTGGCTGAAGTGATGGAGCTCATGAGCTTAGCAGTTTGGTTTCTGCTTTACATAGATTTTAATCGGTTCTACTGAGTTCTACTTCTTTAACGTACTGTTTGGGGTGGGGGTGTGGGGAGCTGGGTTGGCTAGGGGTGGGGATCTGGATTGGGCAGGGCAGGGCAGGGGAGTACCTGTGACCTGTTGTAAGGGAAAATAAAAAAAATGGGGCTATTTTCAAACAGTTTGAAATCACACTAAAGGGAATACTGCTAATGCTAATTTGAACTATGATATTGAGATGCAGATTACACCGTCTAGGCTTGTGTTACAGTGTGTTCCCTCATTTCCCCCCTTTTGTGAGTAAATTGTCTGATCATCTGAAGGAAGAATCCGCCTCTAGTCTACTGAACCTGACTCTATTAAAGTACAATAGTATCAATACAGAAACTTAACAGAAATTATACATCCCCTACACAACCATAATAGGATGCATTCTAACAGTTTTGCTGATGTGCCAGATGACGTGGTTCACATTTTCAGCAGAAGTTACTCTTTGGAGGATTTACTCACTGTCTCAGGTACCATGGTGTAAAATACTGAAATATTTTTTGGATACTAATATTGAGTGCTGTATTAAATTTCTAGCAACAGAAAAAAACATACAGGTAAACCAAATGGTTTAAAAAGTTACCTGAAAACATTAAAAGAGTGGCCTAGTGTTCTAACCAGCCTGTGATGTTCCGTCTGTTCAAGACTGTTTGCTACCCACTTGAGCACAGTTTGAAAAATGTGTTGCAGAACGTATTGAATTAAAAAAAAGTGGAAATAAAAGAAATGAAACCAAAGGTTCATAGGCTGAAGGGCACAATTTCTTCTGTTTATTATTGGTGCTTTAACTTCACAGGAATACAATAATTAGTTTTTCTGGAATTAGTCATTTTATCAGCACAGTGCAGAACTCGATTAGATGTAGCTTAACACGGTTTAAGAGAAAAAAGAGACAATTACTTTTTGCCCATTAAATGACGTGTGTGTGTGTGTGTGTGTGTGTGTGTGTGCGCACGCATGCTTGTGCTGCCTCTGAAAGCAAGAGGAAAAGGAGAGGTGAAAAGTCATTGGATGATTTATGTAAATTCATGCAGAGAAACTCCTCCGGACCATATGAATGTTGTTCTACTGCTGCTGATAAATAATTCAGAGGCCACCGAGAGAGTGGGCGTAAATGGTGGGGTACCATATGTGTTATTGCTTATTTGTGTTGCACATAAACTTAAGAAATTGCTGAGAGCAACTAGTGGAAATGTTGCATTTTCAGCTTTGTTTCCCCTCCGGTTTTCCTCTTGATATGATTTGTTGTTTCGTTGTGTAGATCACCATGCTCCTCTGGAGTTGGATGGCGTGGTTATAATGAGGCCTGGAATGCTTATGTTGCAAAAGCTTGGTACAATATTCTTTTTATTGAAGTTTCTGCAGTATTTTGGCTGTAATATCCCAGAGTTGTTGGGTCTGAAATGGGTCTAGGTTTTCATAACAGCACTTTGCTCACGGTCCAGGGCATTTGTTTACAACATCTGTTCATGGTGTGAATGCGAGGCAGGGATTGGGCCAAAAAATTACACATTTTTCTTGTCCAGAACATAACCACTCAGCCTGGATATGTTTGCGATGTAACACTTGCTTATGCTTTGCCCATGCGTTCTTTCTATGCATTTAATCCATTCACCAATGAAGCAGAGGGCAGCCAGGAACACGGCACCTTGCTAAATGAGACCTCAGTGGCGCCACTAACAGTCCTGGGATTTGAACCCATGACCTTCTGATCACACGGGCAAATCCTTAACCACTAGGCCACCCGCTGGCCCTAATGAGGCTAATGTGCTAAATAATAAAGGCTTATAGCCCATTAGTTTTCACTGAGAACACCTGGTGGACTGAATCTTCCCATGATTGCATACAATGGTCATTAAATAATATCAAATAGATTTAGAGATGCCGACTGCTCAATAAGCCGTTACTGTAGCTACTACAAAACTACAGAGGCGAATTTCTGACACCAATCATGTGTTATTGAATTTATTACATTTTGGGTTTGGGGAAATTTGGATGTTTTTGTAGAACTATCGCTTTAAAGTGTGTGAACTAATTTTGTTTGTTCAGGGTGGATTTCTTCATTCCTGGTCTGGAGAAGGTGGGTGGTTTCTCTGTGTGCTCCAGTCCTGGTCTTCTGCGAAGAAAAGGAATTATAGAACTTGCAGTCAAGTACACAGAACATCCACCTGCGCACTGGATACACACCAAGGTAAGTCAGTGGAGCGCATAGCTTTTGAGAATTCATTTTCTCACGCAGTGTCAGTTCATGCTGTGCTCCTTTCTTTCTCCTCACCTCAGTGCACAGCGGACTCTCGTGTGGCAGTGAGAGTTGGCGGGGATTTCTATTTCGACCCTGTCCCATCTGATCCCCAGATGGACCTGCTGCTGGTGGCTGGTGGGGTGGGCATTAACCCCCTCTACTCCATCCTAATGCACACAGTGGACCTGCTCAGGCAGACAAATCAATACAAGCCAGAACACACACACCTTTGTTACAGTGCCAAGAACACAAGAGAACTTCTTTTTAAAGTAAGTGCTGTGTTGCCATAAATGCACCAAGGATAAAATTATCACAAAAACCTGCTAAAACACAAGATGATTCTAATTACAAGCCATCATTTTAACTCTGCATGCACTCACTTTACATCATTAAACATCTCTTTCCTTTTTCACATATGTTGCTTAAGTGAATTTTGGTGGACTGTGATCTTAGAGATCTTAAAAATATTAAAAAGAAATGCTACTTGATGCAAGAGCAAATTCCCAATCAACTTTGTTGAGAAATGTCTGGAGAATGTTTGTTCACTTGCTGTTGTTCTAGGAGTTTTATTTAGCTAAACAGCAGAGGAAACTTATAGCAACTAAGTAACATTTCCCCTAACTGTTCAGCAAGTCTGAAACAGCTGGTTTTAGCTAAGGCTGGGTACTATACAAAATTTAAAAAACTGCTGTTTATTTTTAAATCAGCATCTCAGCGAATATGACATCCATTCCATGCTAGTGTCGGTTAAATTCCTACATAAACACCTCATTATGAGGTACTGATTAGCGATCAGCTGAATCATATCTTATTTAATGAGGGAACATATAAAAACACTGCTGAAATCAACACACTTCTCTCACAATTGTGACCAGTTGGATGGCAAAACACTACTAGAAGTATGTCAAAGGTAATTACTGCCATTTGGAGTGAACAGGATCTTTTTCTTTGAATTATTCAACACTGAAACATCATTTCTTTTATTTTGATTTTTATTTGGCAATTAGGAGAAATAATGTCAGCATTTCTTAAACTGAGGCAAAGGTGTTCAAAAGAGAACATAGCATACATTATGAAAATCGACATTTTCAGCTCCACTGACCAAATATGTGCACTTTGTGATTTACAGTAGTTCATCTCTTTATCTGTAACATTTGTTTACCCCATCCATCATTATTCAGCACCACCCAAATAATACCTGCTCCCTGGTGGTCCTGTGGGGGTCGGACCATTGATTAATGGGTTAAAGGTGGTTAGTAAGAGATACAGATGAATTACATACTGTAACTAAACTACAAAATGGACAATGATTAAAAATACAAGTTAGGTACACCTAATAAGTGGCTCATTGGTGTATTTTGTCATTGCATACCCACATTTTTATACAAGTTGAAAAGTACAGTGTGGCACGTTCCATTTTCACAAATGTATTTGGAGCATTTCAGATGAGTGAGTACAGTAAATTGCTAGTAGAAATACAG
>JBBKCR010000134.1:5033293-5049781 GCA_037577295.1 Ladigesia roloffi | reverse complement strand
TCACTCATATCAGCCAAAATAAATGTGTGCCCCCCCCCCACACACACACACACCTCAGAAGCACGTAGCTCTCACATAACACACAGTCTGCTGTTTCAGTGATCTCTCACCTTCTAACTGCACAAACACAAACACGTACTCACTCACATCTTGAATAACTTGCTGTGGGTAAGTGCACCTAAACATACAACTGATAAAAAACCCCATTAAATCAATACTAGAGAACATCTGGAAGGCAGACACCTTTTAAACAAATATTTCATAATGAATATACAAATACATACAGCCTTCACCCACACAATTACAATTCTTAACATGCAAGGCTTTGTTAATATACGGATGATACTTTTGGGGGAACAAGACATAAGGAAAAAAAACATTGTTGATTATTGAGATTATTGAAGACTGAAAGTTTCTGAAAATCCACAAATACGGCAACACTGCCTGAGATTCTGGAGAAACAGAAACTCACAAGGACCTAAAGAGATTAAGAATATAAAAGAAAAGCACTAAAAATGAGGATGAAAATGAGAAAAATGAATGCGTTTGTGTGCTGAGTGGAGCTAACTGACACATTATAATACACTTGAAAGGTTTGAACAAGAATACAAGAGATGCTATAATTAAATAGAACGATCAAAGTTTGAGATATGCTGTTAAGCATGGAAACAAAATTAGAATCAAACAAAACACCTGGAAACATTAATCTCATACACATACCTCTCGTGGTCTGCAGGACAGGTTCTGCCTCAGATGTGAGCCAGCCAGCTTCTCCTGGTATTCCTTGACTACACTCCACCTTTTATTTCCTCCTCTTCGTCTTTCCTACTTCAGTCTCCTGTTCCGTCAGCGTAGAGTGGTAGCTGAAGAAGTCCGACTCTATTCTGTGCGTCATCTTTTCTGCCCAGCGATACAGTGGGAGTGTGTAAGCAAGCCCCCTCCTCTTTCTGCATAATAGCGAAGGCACTCTACTCCAGCACTGCCAACTTGCACTCCGCCGCGTTCTCTCTTTTCCTCATCCAACACCCACAGAGGCACATGTGGAGAAACAGCTCAGGAGAAATATATGATCAAGCAGCAACACCGAATTTTGTTATGACATTGAGAGAAAAGTGCTACATAAACTAAGTTAAATCATGACCATGTTAAACTAAGAATGCTGGAGGAGGTTTAAGCAACAGTTTACTGAAAAATCCAACTTATGCAGTTTTCTCTGCCGAATGTGATTGTGCACCAAAAACATGTACTGAACTTTTGCTCAACATGCTTTGGCCCCATAAGTCCATTAGGTGGCTCTAACCAAAAAAGAGCACATCACTCCAATTCTCAGCTTTTTGCAAGAATCCCAGTTCAGTCATGGATTTATTTCAAAACAGTCCTCATCATGTACAGGTCACACAATGGTTTGGTCCCTAAATACATCTCCCAAATGTTTAAAGTTTATATTCCTGGTAGAACTCAGCAAGTGGTGAAACCATCTAAAACTAAAATAAACATTGTGAAATAACATTAAGTTACTATGCCTCTCACTACTGGAAGAAACTGCCCATCAGTATCATTTACAGCAAGAGGACACTCAATTATTCTAAATTAATGGTAAACTTCCATTACTCAGGCACATAACTTTCAGTATCAAAGTAATAAAGGAATCGTTTTCTTCACATATTTTAAATAAAATCGCCAGTCAATCTGAGGGCCATTTCTGTTGGTTAGAGGGTGATTGAGGTTACTAAGGGAGGTTGTATTTAGTACGATCATATGAACATTTGTGCATGGGTGGGGAGGTATTAAATTCATTTTTCATGTGCTGCAGGCGAGTCTAATGCATTATTCATCAGTCTGCAAGGGGCCAGACAACCTCCCCAACACGCAGACTTCACACGCACTAAACACGAAGTTAACTAGAGCCTCCATCTAATGTGAGCATGAGATCACCACCAAAAACTCCTTTAATTCAGTAACACAAACTCTTAAGCTTCAGCTATGCTACTGTGTACTTAGGAGTTTTCAGCTTGCTCTCCAGAAGAAAATTATGGGACACAGACACACAAAACTTTAACACCACAGACAAAGTTTACATACGAGAAGCATGGAGGCTTTCATTAATTCACTTTATTTAACTTCAACTTTTTTTTTTTTTTTTTAAACAAGACAAGACACCAAACCTTATAACACAGTAAACTAACTTACAACGGAACCTAAAGGACAGTGATCAACGAGTACAATCAGAGTAGAAAGCAGAGTCCTCGTGAAGACATATGGGATGCAAGATTAATCTATTTAAAGCAAATTTGATGCAAATGGTCTGGAGTGTTTAATTTTTTCAGTGCTTCAGTTTGAATATGTGCTAAACGTCCTCCCAAACACTGGTGTGAAAAAAAAAAAAAAAGGTAATAACAAAAAGGTCCAGACCTGACCACTCAACACCAAAACCACCCAACTTGTGGCAAACTCAACAATTTTTATAATTTTTATATAAGCTAATCATTAAACATCAAGTGAAAAAGAAGAAATAATGAACATGTGGGGACAAAAACATCACCACCAACATCACCACCACAAACAAACCTTTCAAACTGTGATAGAACATGAAGCATTGCTATTCCATCATTACTTAATGAATAGAAACATGAAGTTATTGTACTGGTACAGAGCTGACTTTAAAAGATACATTTGATTGTCTGAAGTAATGCAGTAATTCCCCCCTCCTTCTCAACTGCAGTATAACAAAATCATGGCATTAAAGTGAATCTGATAACCAAACCGGCAAAAACTAAATAAACATTCAAAACAGTGGCCCCAGATTTGCAAAGAAAAGTTAATCCATGAAGTACTCCAAGATGTGAGATGAGTAAATTGGTAAAGTACAGCCAGTCTGAATGAGTTATAAAAAAAAGAAACAAAGCCAAATTTGCTGCAGAACTATTTGCTTTACAGAAGCATGGTAAAGTATTTAGAACACTAAAGCAAAATCAACAAAATATTTAGAGACTGACAAACTGAAAGGTGAAAAAATAAATAAAGCAAACAAAAATATCAATCAACATAAAATACATTTAAAGTTTAAAAGTGTCTTTTTAAAGGTTTGGTAAGACAAAGAGAAACACACATATATATACTGACAAAAAGGCAGTGTGTGAAGTGTTCCAGTTCAGAGCGTGTGTACCCACACACAGTATGTGGTCTTTGGTTTGTCTACTGTCAAACCTGGGGGACATTTTGACCCCGCATGGGCTTTTAAGGCTCACACACAAATACTGAAAACCCAGCAGAGTTCCTGAGAGTCTTTTCTCATTCACTTCTGTTTCCACCAACAGTCATCCTTCACTTCGAGGAGGTTAGACCCTGAGACCACATGCAATATGGAATGACAGTCAATGCGAGGGACAAAGCAATTTTAAATTGTTCTTTACAATGAGCTTTCCTGAACTCAAACATCAGTACTATACAAGCCTGGCTTTCATTCACTGTCTGGATGCTAAATAAACACAAAACATTAGCTAAGCAACAATAAAGTGATTGAGATTTTTGTAACTGAGAAATAATTCCATCAGATAAGATCTAATGCTTAAACATGAGTCATCTCTGCTCACTGCGACACACTACCTGGCCAGAAATATGCAGACATCAGTCTTTTTTACTTATGATTATATATACTACTGAGTCTCAAACTTTATTTGGGCTGCTTAATGGAATGTGTTTACATCTTCATCCAAGCTTACACTGTCCTCTAGAGGGATTAATGACACTACCACAAGTCAGATGCACACGTGTGTTTGCAAATGAGATAATACCAATTGCACAAAAGCACATTACACACAACTCAAGTTTGGAGGATGAAGAATAATAATTCTCTGGAGCTGTTTTTACGTGGTTTCGGCTTACTTGTAAGTCACATTCTAATACTAACAGTAAAACCACTGACACGTGAAAGTAAATAATGATTAGATTACTACAATGGCACCTGTCAACTGCTGGAATACATTACACAGCATGTTACTTTAAGTGGAAACAGAAAAATGAGCAGGTTTAAGGATCTGAGTAACTTGTGCCAAATTGTGACTAGGTCAGAGCATCTTCAGTTCTGTAGGGCAAGTGGTTAGAACCTAACAAAATTGGTCCAAGAATGGACAACCAATGAAACAGCTATAGGATCATGGATGCCTAATGCCCATTTGTTTAACCCCAAAATATTACTCAATATTACACATCTGCAGCTAATTAAAATGTACAATTTCTGTTCATTTTCATGAAGAATTCCAGAAATTCTACAAATGTATTCGATTTCTTACACCTACCACAAGAACTACTATACAACAGCAGGAATTAAAAAACAAAGTTGGAGGGAAAATAAAGACCCCAAAAAAGTTAAACCATCTCCATCACACTCCATTTTGTTTTTACTAAGTTAGCTGCATTTGGATAAGCACCAGAGTTTGAATGAGTAAATATTCCCCTCTGAAATCATGGCTAAGAGGGATGTGCTGGATTGGTGGAAAGGTCGCAGCAGTGATTGAAGTTCACTTGAACTGTCTTCTCAATTGCTACGTCTCAATTGCATGCTCCTACCACTATTGGCAACGGCGAGGGAGCACAATTGAATGACATTCTGCATCTTATAACCCTAGCCCACATATTTCTGACCAAGTAGAGCAAATAAAGAACAATATTTTGCTGTATTACAGGGAGCAGCTTCAAACAGGGTTTTTCCTCTCAAGTTACAATACAAAAAGGAAAGCTGACAACCATGATAAAACATGAAAAAAGCTTTCAAGAAAGATGAAGATCTTACCAGAAAGAGGCATTATAGAAGCGAGGAATTATAGAAGAGTCAGCAAAGTCTGGACCCCACAGTCCACATAGTTCTGAAACACATAGAAAAGATTATACATCTGCAGATTTATACATTTTTATATATTTTAGCTCACACGGTTCTGCACATTACACTTTAATAACCAGGGCCTTAGTTTAAATTCACAGCTTAACCCAGCACTGCCCTCTTATGGAGAAAGATAGCACCAACCACAAGACAATTTCTCTCTATATATTTTCTCATGTGAAGTTTTGTGAATGCAAAGTTCACCAATCAGGTTAGAAGCTCTCCTCCTCAACAACTGAAAAGTTACTCCTGCCTTTTTGAAAAGAGAGGACCACCAATCTAAAAATAAATTCTACAAAATTCTGCAAATAATAACTCAGAGGGCAGTCAAAATCCAGCTATTTCACATTTTGAATAATGTCAATTCAGAAAAAAAGAAGGTCTCACATAATTCCTCATATTCCTACCCCTGTTTTAAATATGATTTTGGAAAAGGAAGCAAAAAACAAACCTGATTTATAAGCCTTGTCCTCTGATCTCCACACCACTGTGGTACAGGGTACTAGCATGCACAAACAAAATAATCAAGCTTTTCATTGACGCTTACAAAGCATTAGTAAATAAAATTACTGCCCTTCCCAAAGTATCATCCATTACTAACAGAGTGCTTGTGATGCAATACTATTTAAGATTTAATTAAGAATATAGAGGTCTTAAAGGCTTGTTTAAAATGTTCTTATACTTGCAAACCATTCTGACTACTGGCCCTCATCTGACCACTTTAAAACTTAGGAAAAATGTGCTTATGGAAGATACTTAAGAGATTTCTATACATGTACTGTTCCCCGAGAGTGATTTTACATACCGGGTATGAGTAGGCTGACTGTGTGTAGTTCATAGGCACCTGAGGGATCATTACTCCTGGAAAGCCAGAGTAAGAATATGGCTGGAAAAAAAAGAGAAGAAATCAATGGACTGAGTTTGCTCTCTATTCCAACTCTCTTTTCACTCTATACCAGTGGTGGGCAACTCCGGTCCTGGAGGGCCCAGCACAGTTTGATGGTAGTCCTCCTCAAACACATTCACTAAACCTGACAATTAACTGGCAAGTTGAACCAGGTGTATCTGAGGAGGGAAATCACCAAAACGTGCTGGACTACGGCCCTCCAGGACCGGAGCTGCCTACCAAACTCTGCATGGCACATTGCTACTTACATTGACATTACATTACTCTCAGTTCTGACATTCCACTTAGTCTAATTACTAAATGAGGACATCTAATCTGACTACGTTGGGAGAAGGATGGTGAGGATGGAGCTGCAGGGAAGAAGAGAAGAGGAAGGCCTAGTAGAAGATGTATGGATGTTGTGAAGGAGGACATGCAGGCAGTTGATGAGAGAAAGGAAGATGCAGAGGTTAGAAGGAGATGGAGATGGTTGATCCAATGTGGCGACCCCTAATCAGAAGCAGCCGAAAGTAGAAGACTAGAGGAAGACATCTGACAAGTTTGAACAGACAAAAACAACCAGTACTGCCAAATTTAGAATCCACATACACTGTGGCCAGTTTTCTTTCAGTCATACCCACATTACACTCAAAGCATAGCAACCGTTTATCACATTATTTAGACCCATCATTCTCATGCTTTCCAGTTTGCGTATTATTTTTATGTCAGGGGTCTTTAGTGATTAGATATTTGAGTTTAGTAACCTCTAAGAAGGCATGAATGAGAATATACTCATAACAAAATTAAAAGTGGATAAACTGCAAATAACTGTTAAGCAATAAAATACAAGGCAACCAAATTCATATTCAATGAAAAGTCACTAGGACAGATTAAAACATTAAAATGTAATCTAGCATAAAAAAATTACAGTATATTAATCATTCAAAATTACACTTCAATTAAAAACAAATTAAATATTAAACAGAAAGTTACCTGTAGATACTGACCACCACCACCACCAAGCACGGGTGAGGGTGGGGCCATGCTGGGTGGGCAGCAGCTACAATATACGTAAGGAGAGGGGCTCATCCACTGAGATGGACCAATCAGAGGGGACTGGACAGAACCTTGAATTTTAAAAACACATGACTAGAGTAAAATATAATGAATGCTTGTACCACACTTACTAAACCTGTACATCAAACTGATCACATTGTCGTTACTTTTTTGCTTAGAACTGCAGTGAAACTTCTCAGCACATCCAGCGTCTATTAGTACAGGAAATATTTCTGATGCACTCATTGTTTAAAAATAAAATTATTACTTAATGTTAATTTGACATCTTGAAGACAAGGTTCTGACACTATAATAATTATTCAAATTCCCTCAGGAAGAAAGAGAATAAAGACAGTGGAACACACGCAGCATGTCAACATGCGGAAAAAAGACACACGAGTCTATAAGGTCAGCTAATGAATGACAAATCAAATTCACCCCAGTTTTTATACATTTTTACCAAGCCAAGTACTGCAATTTTATCAAGCAAGCACTTTTTCAGTGTCTTTGAAGCAGGAAGTTACACAGGAAGTTACTGTTTTTGTGTAATTTGTAGTCGCTAACCACATGTTCTCTAGCAGAGTCTTGAGTTGGGTGAGATTATTCGTACACATTTAACCCTCTGGGCGTCCTCTGGCAATTTTTGGCCACTTCACTTTTTTGTTTACCATTTTAGCTGTGTTATTGCAAATGGAATGAAACTTCCCAAGGGTCTGAAGGTATTTTAGAGCTTTAAAAAAAACTCAGTAAAAAATCAATAATAAACTCCATAAATCAAATTGTAAGCCCTTGTGGCCATTTTTGGCCAATTAAAACCCATTAAAACTACACTTTTTAATTACTTGGTATTTACACATTTAAATCATACAATTTGGATTAAAATGCTTTCATTCTAAACTCTATTCTCATTCTAAACACTTTTTTTTTTAGTTTTGAGCGTTTTCTACCAGATGACATTTATCCATTTCTGAGCAAGCAAGCAATTTTATATAATGTTCTTAGTACCCAATAGGGGAGTATGTTGGCTTACTGCACTCCAATGGAGAAAATGACACAGGTGTAACCTCAAGGATGACAGATAATGGTTTGTGTGAAAAAAAATTGTGCCTGTGTGAAATTGCAGCACATATATGTAAGATTTGCAAGACTGAAATAATTGATCATACCTCCGAGGTACAATGAATTTCTTTTGTCAGGCTATTGCGCTTTGAGTTTCCAAGGCAAACCGCTTCGATGCACATGCAGGAAGCAGCTATAGCTTTGTACTTTTCCTAAACAAAATGCAAAACCCTAATATCTAATTTCCAAAAAAAGAAATCACAGGGCATCAACAACAAACTCCAGCAAGGTTTGTATATCTGTCCTGGAGTTTATGCAGGTACAGTCACTGCCTAAAATTCTTAATTTGAATGAATTTTTGCTTTTCATGACAAGCACTGATGCTAATTTAAGAAAGCTGAGATATATGGGCTAATCCAAACTTGCTGATGGAGGCGGTCTGATTGGAACCGCATTCAAATGCCAGTTACAGGGTCTAGACAAAGTCTCCTACTCCCTCATTTTTATCACTGTGATGAACCACTGATTTCAGCGTAAGCGTACACAGATCTGGTGTTGCTTGCACTGAGTTGGAGTTTTGTGTTCTCACACTTCATGTGGGACCCAACTATTTTGATTACCATTGAGCCACACTTCAAAAACTTACTTGTACAAAACAGGCTGCCTCGTATACATTGCTTGTTACTGGTTCCAACCACGCAACAAAAATGTTATGATTAAAAATGCCTTTTTCTGTGGATTGTAGAATGCTATCTGAAGCTGGGAAAAATCAGCACTGTCTTTTATCGACAGGGTAGCCTGAATCAACAGACTCTGCTGACAATTTGCGCTTTTTTTTTTTTTTAAAGGCACCATAAAATCAGAACAACCATGCGTATATATATATACATATTCTTAAAATGCACCTTACAGACAGACTTAGTTCTAT
Source organism: Ladigesia roloffi (assembly GCA_037577295.1). Taxonomy (NCBI): domain Eukaryota; kingdom Metazoa; phylum Chordata; class Actinopteri; order Characiformes; family Alestidae; genus Ladigesia; species Ladigesia roloffi. The sequence goes on along the minus strand of JBBKCR010000134.1, from coordinate 5,040,973 downwards.
CCTTGGTCTTGCTGAAGTTTTTCTCCCCTCACCATATCAGGTCATATTTTTGATTACTGTGACAATTACTGCACACGAACTGTACAAAAACAGTTATTAAATAAGAGACACTGAAAGTCTGTTGTTGAATATTCATTCTGCCATATGCCAACATTCATAGCTATACATTTGCAGCATAAATGTGTGTAATTGATCTAGATTAATCAAAGAACTGGTTAATTAATTCGATTTTTTTTATTGTGTTACCACACTAACCTATATACATTAATGCTGGGTTGTTTTGGGTTTTTTTTTATCACATTAAATCGCATGGTGTTCTGGGATTAGTCAAGATGAATTGCTTTGTTTATGCAAATTTAAAGAATTCAAGGGTAGTGTATGGCATACATTTATTTTCAAAGTACTGCTATATGAACAAAAGTGCAATTACATTTGGTTTCCAAAATGTTTTAACAAATAAGGTGCTTTTTAACAGTAGTGTTCCCTTTAACACATTTACAAATATTCTAATATTCCTAAAATCAACTTAAACAGTTATGTAATCAAATCATATATAAAATCAAAGCTACTTGCTCCCACAGGGCATTCATGGTTTATCTGGTTTATTATAGAAAAGCAACTTCCACTCAGAGTCCAGAATATGGCAGTGAGAACATTATAGCAACTGTAAAGTGAGACCAACATATACACACACACACACACACACACACACACACACACACACACACAAATATATATAATCAAGGCAGATTGAGTCTAAAAAAAAAAAACAGCCATTTTAGAAACATACAAAAGTTCTGAAGTTGAACCCACAGAATACTGAACTGAGCTGCTCACTGAATTTTGTACTGAACTCCCTCCTTGTCCTAAACTACCCTGACAAATCTAGAAGTTGTGCAGTATCATTAGGTTCTATTTTTATATAGGTATTTAAAATAAGTGATTTCTGAATCAATACCAAAATCATTATATGCCAGATTACTTTAACAATCAATGCAAATTTTACATTATACTGCATTAATGTATAAAGAAATTTAAAAACAACATAAAAAAAAAACAGTGAAGTCTGACTTACGAGAATGTCGCTCTTTCATGATGGCAGGGCCCAGTTTGAGTTTCTTCCCTTTAAAAGTGATCTGTTGCTGTGACAGGGAAAGAATCGTCACACATAAGGGCTGCAAGGAGAAGATAAGGCATACCTGACCCATATAAATCTCTGATTTATGCCCCCCCCCCCTTCCACAAGCTCAGACAACTCATCACCATGAAAAGTGATGTAAGTGTTTGCAGGGACCTTACTTCAACAATAGTCTGGATGTCAACGTCCTCGCTGAAGTAAACAAACCCATACCTGCAAAAAAAACCCCACAAAAATAAGCAATGACAAACACTTCAAAAATATTATTATATATTAAAGCCAGAGTTACAATGACAGAGGTGCGAAAATGGGAAATAGGACTCACCCTTTACAGATGCCACCACGGTAAGTGATTATTTTAACCTCTTTCACAGCTCCATATCTTGTAAAGAAGTCCCTGATTTCATTTTCATCTACCTAAACACATGGGAGAAAAACCCAAACTTCATAACGTTGATTTATTTAATTTCTTATTCAATAATAAAAAATTATTATTATTTATATATATATATATATATAACCCACCTTCATGTCAATGCCCCCAACGAACAGTGTGTTGGGGGTCAGTTTGCCCTCAGGTAAAACGTATCCATTCGACAGCTTCAGAGCCGCCGTCTGAAATCCATAACGCTGTTTCTGGACATCCTTCAGTTATGTTTTTAGGTTTGAAAAAACAAATCCAGAAGCTGAAATTAACTTACAGTTTGCTATATTAAAAATGTCATAAGTAGAAACTATTTAATTAAAAAAGCACAGAGAAAAAGTTTACTGAAACTATATACTCAACTACACATAGATTACACATAAAAAAAACAAAAACCAAAAAACAGCACTACTCTGGTAGATTTACGTGACATTGCTCAGGACCCTCACTGTTATTACAGTCGTTTTGCAAAGAGAGCCAGAGAAAAAGCAATGGGTCTATAAGGAGGATTTTAATATATCAATTAATACGGTGCATTGTTTACAGTGGTATAACACACGAGTAAACTTCACGGATTAAAACGTGTTTTAAGGTAAATTACATCGCAGAACAACCAAAGAGTGCTTCCATAGGCTGCGGATCGAAGGTTGTACAGCCATACGAATCCTGTACATTTTGGAATATGTTCATTCTACCTCTCTGTACACACACATACGCAATTAAACTGGAGTCAGACCTACTCATCAGGTCTTAGCTAAAGCTAACCTGAACGCCTTTACTTGTTTCACATTTCTGTTAGCCTCACAGCGAACACACTTCTCAGAGATCAGTTTTAAAAACGTCATTCTCAGTATGTTTCCCTTCACATACAAAACGGAGCGAGTATTTTAATAATGTTAATGCTTTCGAATAACGGATAAAGCTTACAGCTAATAATTAACCGTAAAACGTGGCATTGCATGGTCACCCTTCACCCTAAATCTTTCGGTTTAAGTTAACCACCACCGTGCTTGTCACACCTAAATTTAACTTCACATAAATAACAAATTACATTAGACAAGTGCACAGAGATAAAACAACATAAAATAACCAAACTGCCTCACGAATGCCAACAAAATGAAAAGCAGCGTGTCAAGCCGAGCTACATTAGCTCAACTGAACCTTAGGTTTGCCCTAGGGCGCCCAAACTTTGTTAAGATGGTGTATTTTACTCTACGTGTGAGTGGATTAACTTTACTTACCATGTCTAAAACCTCTAAAATATCACAATAAATTAATATATGCTCAAATTTTCCCTCCCGTTTCAGCCGAAAGCATCCATCTAAACTGGTCTTGGCGTTCTGACAAGAGGCGAGGAGAATACCACGCCTCCACTTAACACTAATTGGGAAAGCTCAGACTCATTATATGGACAAAAGAATTGGGACACACCTGTTGTTCAGGGTTTGGGCTAGGCCGCTAACTTCTAGTAAAAGGCTATCTTAATGCTTCAGCATACAAAGACATTTTGAACAACGCCGTGCTTCCAACTTTGAAAACCCAAAAAGAAGGCCCTTTGCTATTTCAGCATGACAAGGTCCACAATCATATTGTTGCATGAGTTCTGTGTGGAAGAACTCGACTGGCCTGCACAAAGCTCTGACCTCAACCCCATCTAATACCTTCGAGATTAACTGGAACAAAGATTGGGAGCCAGGCCTTCTCCAAAATCAGTGCCTGATCTCATAAATACTCCACAGAATAAATGTTCTACAGAATGCATGGGCACAGAATCCCACAGTAACTGCAAAAACAGCCCTCCAATTTCAGTGGAAGCTTTTATAGTTCCAAAAGGTGTACCAAATCTATATTTTTCCATATGTATTTGAATACAGTGTCCCTGTTGGCATAATGGTCAGGCATCCCAATACTTTTGCTCATATGGTGTATTTCATTGGAGATGTTGCCTACAAACAGACCTACTTGGCATACACTGATTCATGATTGATGACTAATGGTTTGTTGATAATGGTGTGAATAACATTGTGTTAAGAAACATAAATATAAAAGTGAAATCTGGATAGATTAGTTTAAAACTCATTCCAGCCTCCTGATTTTAGCCCAAAAAGGCCTAAACGATTTCTGATATTAACGATGGCCTTTCTACTTTACAACAAAAAAACAGAAAATGAATAGGATCAAAGAATTAAACAGGATAGATCGTTTGGTAGATAGGTTGTGACAAATGGGAATATTGCGGGAAAATAATTTCTCCATTGTCATCTTTCATCCTGAAGTCTCTTTAAAACTAACACAGGACCAGGCCTCTTCACTCGTGTAGGATGATTAATCAGATTCATCATCCTCATTTTTATAGAGCATAAATACTATGGAAGTGCCAATATCTGTTTAACCAAGTTAAATCTAAATGTGTCAACTTTTCATATAACATTAGATGCATATTCTTTCATTACAAAAGTTCAAAAACTCCATCAATTACAAATATAATCATGTTACACAGTGTACAGACACTCAGTTTTGACAAGAGCAATAAAGTATTTATTCATTTGGAGTTAATATCATTTCAGTATTAGAACACCCCTTGTGTGAAAGGCCATACATACACAGCTACCATGGGAAATCAGATGAAGGAGAAACAAAACAATTCACATATCAATGATTAAAAAAAAGACAAAAAAAATCATAATTTAACAAAAAGTTAAATTGCAATCTATGGGTTAAAATCTTTTAGAAAAAAGTAAAAAGAGAAACAGAATAACTTGGACACATAATTGGACATGTTTTCAGGCACTGGATTATAAACAATCAATACCGAGAGAAAGAGAGGTTATTGATGCAGTTCATGTTGATGATTAAGGCTCTCCTTCTCTGGCAGGTTTAAATGATACTCTTCTGGGACATGAGCCTCATCATCATTACAGTCATTTTGCAAAGAGAGAGAGAGAAAGAGAATGGATGAGAGTACAGCACTTGAAGGAACAAGTCTATGAGGAGGGTATTAATATATATTATAGTGTGGTGTGCAGTGTTTGGGGTGCTATTACGACTAATAAGTAAACTTTAGGGTCCATATTTTTGGGTGAAAGGTGTTTTTAGGTTAATTACAGTACAGAGCAACTAAAGAGATAAAGGTGCTGCCACAGGCTGCGGATCAAAGTATACAGTTGTACAGTCAAGGTACAATTGGAATATATGTCTATAGGAAATGAACACAGTCAAGAGAGCAGGTCATGGGAAGGGTTCTAGGGGTTAGGGGTAAGGCAATCAGCCCTAGTTCATATGTGCAAAAGTCCAGCAGAGTGGCTTGTCCCCTAGAGGGGCTCAAAAGTTAGAGACAGGACATGGCAACTGGACTAACGGCTCAAATGTCAGCAGGGTTAACAATGGTAAAATCTGAGTCCTTGCTGTTAGTGCTGCCCTCATCAGGACTAGATGAGCCAGAGGTGGCCCCCATAAGGGGATCCTGAAACTCAGTCTTGCTGAAAGGCTGCCCATGCTTGAAGGCTGGAGCAACGGCTCGAGCTCCAAGTCCCTCACTCTCAGTTGGCTGGAGCTCTCCGTCCTGTGAGACCAGAATGTAATCATCCCAGTTTCTCCCTTCAACAACCTAAGGTGAAAGAAAAGACAGAAATAATCCAGATTTTATTCAACCACACCAGCAGGTAGTCTAGTACTATACAACAAAAACATACCTTTGGGAACAAAGGTGGTAAATGTTGGTCTATTACTAAATGCTTCAAATAAAACTCTTAAGTGACTTAACAATTTCTATCCTTGTAGAAATCGGTTTCTAATTGGACAGATTATATATAAGTGTGCACAGATGGTCAGTTGGAATGCAATCAAACAACCTTAGCAGATGCCACCTCAACATGCAGCCGAAAACAGAAACCGCGTATACAGAAACTGTGTACACGTCTGAGACTAGTTTGCATGTAAAATTTACAAGCAAGTGCACTAATGAGTGATGTCACTTTTCCCAGATCACAATATACAGAAAACAAAGAGGAAATCAATCCACAAATGACAGGGAAGTTTCAAGGTTCATGGTGGTGTAAGATGGACTGATTCTAGTAAAAATCTGGATGTGATAAGTAAAATATTATAGCGCTGCATTTTGTTTGAACCCAACCTCACCTCAAAACTACCAGATATTCTTACGGTTTCAGGTTCACCGAGTTATATGGCACCACAGATTTACACAGTGTGCATTACTGAGATTTCAGAGGTGTGCACACAGATTCCCAAACTACAATTATCCGTAAACCTCTTTATGACTCTACAAAAACACATTTGTATCAAATCTGTCCTTGCATGAACAAAAAAACCATACACTATAAAGCACAACTACGTGATAAACAGGTCACTGAGGGGAAAAAAACATTATCAAAGTGTTTGTGTATATTTATGTCTATATAATAATTCCTCTCTAACCTGTGACTCTGAAGTGGGCTTATCCTCTTTTGTCTCCATCTCTTTTTCTTGCTCTAAAAGGTGGTCGGGGTCCAGCTGAGAACTTATCTGAGTGCCATCATTATCAGCAGCAGCAGAATCATCCTGCTGAGCTCCGTGCAGGCCTGCAGAGCAGTAGTGGTCATCTGCTATGGTGATCTCCTCATTCTCCTCGGCCTCCAGCTGGCTCTGGTTAAAGCGCAGTGCTCCTTTTAAGATGTCCTTGATCTAAAGAAATGACATGAGGAAATCATGTTCATGTTCTCCATGTTCTCAATTATTGCTAGAGAGCATCCAATTCACCAAAGGCTGCATCACCAATATAATCTTTATTCAAATAAAGCTTTGCATTGCATACTTCTTTTAATTTCTAAATTATCTATCTTCATAAGAAGGAATGGAAGGCTTCCATTGAAACCTGCTATCTTGGGTAGCTTTACAAAGAACCAAATGGTCCATGTTGTTCACAATACAATGTTGTTTTAAGTAATTACATTTAGTAAACTTTTTGTATTACAATATACCACACTATTTCAGTTGAATTGTATAATGAACAAGTGAGTAGGGCAAGTGTTTGATCCCTATTATGAATAACCTGTTTGAGTCCAGCGAGTGACACCAGAACTTCGTCCTCCTTCTTCAAATGCTCCTGCAGAATCACATCTTGAATTTTGCCTGTTCATCATACATAAACCACATCACTCAATAATAAGCTGTTTAATTACATTTCTCTTAAAGGGAAAAAAAGTTTTATCATGACATCAAGATGACATAATTTACTAATTGTCAGTTGAACTCACCGATATGCATGTTCATCATCTTAGCACAGTATTTGCTCATGGCCTCCAGATCATTAATCTGCCCCTGCAGGAATGAAACCTGGGCCTCCAGCTCCTCCTGTGTGCACACATACATACGTGACATTGAATAGAACTTTGGTGGAACAGATAACTAATAGTTAAAAGTACTGTTTTACTAAAACCTGGATTATATAAGACTGACTATTTATTTACTGCACTGTCAATACTAACACTCAACCCAGATCTCAAATTATTTTTTTATCTCTACTCACAACTAAGCTGTGACGATTTATGTTGATTATCATTTAAACTGCCACCATCAACAAACTGCCCTTATACAGTTCTGGAAAAAAGAGAGCACTGCAATTTATTTTTTTTAATTAGCATCTCTATTAGTATGACAACCATTTCAAGTCAGTGTCTGTTAACTTCCTACACTAACACCTCATTCTGGTTTATGAGGTACAGATTAGTGATTAACTGAATCAAATCTTAATGAGGAAAGTATTGTAATCAAAACCAGAAGTATGTCAAAGGTCATTATTGCCATTTTGTTTAAGAGTGAACTAAATATTTTTTTGTAATTAGCTCATTTCTGCATAATTTCTCTTATTTTGATGTTTTGATGTTAAGAAATTATGGCAAAGCTGTTCAGTTCAATACTTGAATAAAAGATAAACATTTTAAAACATTTTGTATTGGTTTCTTATTTTTTCCAAAGCAGTATGTATTTGTCATGTTCCAGTGTATTCTTGTTTATTCCTTGAAAAACAAAACAAGTCTTGGTAGTAGGGATGCACCGATACCGATACCGGTATCTGGTATCGGCCCCGATACCGCATTTTCTAAAGTACTCGTACTCGTTA
>JBBKCR010000134.1:5006498-5021911 GCA_037577295.1 Ladigesia roloffi | reverse complement strand
TTCTGTTTACACTTAAATTTACCAGAACCTTCAAGGTATCAGCCTTTGTTTTGTTGAGTTGAAATGTCATGTTGACTGTTAATATTACAGAGAACTTTAATAAAAGTTACTCAGTGTCGGACACACAGCATAAGGAATGGGGATAATAATTTATATAATAAAGGGGTGACCCATAACAAATAGAAATGTACTCACAGACAAGGAGAGTTTGTTAAGCAAATGGAATCTTTGAGGAAGTAATGAAAGAGGAGAATGTGTGATAGAGATTTCGAGAAAAATTTGTTGGTCCTTGGGGCCATGCCTATGGAGGCTTTGAGTTTGTGACTGAAAAGTACAGAGAAGTTTAGAAGGAGTTCCACTGTGACTTCGTGGAGAAAGCAAATCAAGGGTGCCTAGGGAGTTGTGGTATTGTATGGGGTCAGGAGTGGCAGAGAAGTATGTGAGAGTGGTACAGAAACAAGGACAGTGTGAAAGCAGTGTGGTCTGTGTTTGGAGTGACTGATACATTCATGGTGGTTTACATCAGGGATCAGCTCTCAGCCCATTCTTGTTTGATATGGTGATGGACAGGATGACAGATGAGATGATACAGGAGTCCCAGTGGACTATATTTTCAGATGACATTGTGATCTGTAGTGAGAGTCGAAATCATGTTGAGGGGAGCCTGGGAAGATTGAGATGTGCTCTGGGAATGGAAGTCAGTAGACAGAATAACTTTGCGTGAATGAGAAGGAGGACAGTGGAATGAGGAGCATGCAGGAAGCAGAGGTCATACCAATGTGGAGGAGTTCAAATACCTGAGGTCAAAAATTTTGAGTGACGTAAAGTTTGTAAGAGAAGTGAAATGGGTGAAGAACATTGGCAGGAGTGATTTGTGACAGACACGTACCAGTTAGAGTGAAAGGAAAAGTGTACAAGACAGTATTGAGATCAGCTGTTTTGTCTGGTTTGATGGTTTAGAGACAGCGGTATTGACGAAGCAGAGAGGAAGCAGAACTGGAGTTGGCAGATTTGATAAATTTGCATTAGGAGTGACAAGGATGGACAGGATCAGAATAATTTTATTAAAGATATGGCTCGACTTGTAACTTTTGGAGGAAAAGTATGAGAGGAGAGATTGCATTGTTTTGGACCTACGCTGAGGAGAAGTCCTGAGTATGTCAAGAAAAGATTCTCTGGATGGAGCTGGCGGGAAAAGGAGAAGAGGAAAGTCTAGCAGGAGGTTTATGAATGTGCTGAGGAAGGACATGCAGCCAGTTGGTGCAAGAGGAAGATGCAGAGGATGGAGACGGTTTCTCCTTTTCGCTTTGTAAATCATACACTACTCGCAATAAGTTAGGGATATTTTTATTTACATGAGTTTTTCCTATTTGTTTTGAAATTTAATGAAATAACTAAAAGTTCCCTTTGATATTACAAATAATGTATGAGAAGAACCACAATTTCCATTAGTTTAATATTTATCACCCTAGAAATATAGAAATTAACAGGGATAGCCCCAAATAACAAATATTGACAATGTCAGTAGCGGGTGTTTCCACCATTTGCTGCCATGACAGTTTGACAGTGACATCTCATGCTCCTCACTAGCCTCATGATGTTGTTCTGAGGCAATGCGTTCCACTCTTCCACAAGTGCTTTATGCAGTTCTGCCAGGTCAGGTGGGGGTGGAGTACGATCATTTGATCTGCTTCAGTTGGTCCCAGATGTGCTCAATGGGGTTCAGGTCAGGGGACATTGATGGCCATACCATATGAGGCACTCCAACTTCCTGAAGTCAAGCTGTGACAATTCTGCCATGATGTGGTAGAGCATTATCATCCATGAACAGAAAGCTGGGGGTGTGCTGGCTGAATTGGGGGATGATGATGGGTTCTATGATGTCTCTGAGTTAAGAACGTGAAGTGACTGAGCCATGTACAATAACCAAATCTGTTTTGCGCTGACTGGTGATGCCTGCCAAGACTGTTTCAACTCTTCCCATAAAGCAAAGCCTAGGGTCCATGATGACCTCAGCGTATCGCTCCCCTCGCCTTCCCCAGCAATGCTGACGACCATCATTTCTCTGCAAGGTGACCCTACACTCATCCGTGAACAGGACAGTAGACCACAGCTGCATTGTCCAAGTCACATGGTCGTGTTTCCACTGCAAACATTCATGGTGGTGTCTTGGTATCAGTGGAGTCACCTGCAACGGTCGTCTGGCATTCAAGCCAATGCGGTGGAGTCGGGTGCGAATGGTTTGTCTGGAAACCCTAATACCCTTCGCATCTCGTTAACAGGCCTGCAGCTGTGTGCAAGTTGCATAACGATGTCTGAGTGCGTAGATCCTTAGGTACTGGTCGTTGTTGCGGTCTGTCACTTGTGGTGCTCCACTCCTGGGTCCGTCATGAACTCAGCCAGTAGTTCTTTGTCTTGATGCAAACTGCTGATAAAACTTAGAGACACACCAAGTTTATGAGCAACGTGCCACTGACCCGAAGGTGGACCATTAAGTGACGTCATGTGTTCGTGGCTGTTTGAATGATGAACTTGGAATGGCTTACTTTCAATATCAGCTTTTTATACTCACAGAATGTTGAAATTGATGCCACATTGAAAAAGGTTGTCTTTTGTATTGGCCCCAATATAAGGCAGTCAATATATGAAAGCAATTATTGTTACATAAACAAATAGACATTTCTATTTAAATGTGGGTAATTAACGAATTCCTGGTAAAGAAAGAAATATCAATATAATAACAATCAGTGTGTTACATTCCATTTAATTACCTCAAATTATACTCTGCTAATACTATAATAATTATAATTCTAAGGCAGTCTGGTCAGTTTGATCAGCACATATTCAATGCTTCTTTATACTGTGTACTCTGTTTTGTACATGCTTTGATTTAAACAGGTTTTCATTTTGGCTGAAAAACATCAATTATTCAAGCAGGCTTTGTATCAAATTAATTACCAGAACTGGGTTTCCCAAGGAGGCTGGAAGGCAGCTTTAGAACAGATGTAAATATACACTTTGGCTAAGATTGGATATGACTGTCTTTATGACTATATAGGTGTATGAGGTTTGGCATTTTTTCATTTTATGAAAAAGGTGTTTCCCCACCTCAAAAAGTAAAACTGAGGTTTGTTTTTGACCCACCCTCACTTGTCTTAATAAAGCCTTTACTATTTTAATCTCATTTATTCAATGTTCACATAAAGTATAAATACAATTATTGTTCTAAACTCTGACAGTGATTTCTAATAGCACAAGCTTGGGGTGGCCTAATGGCTTTTCACATTTCACATTCACTGATCTCAGAATGCTACCGTTCCCATGTAGCTTGGGGGCACTCTATCAATCAGGTGCAAGTGTTACTTTAAAAATTCTAATTAAAACCCTTATGTCTGGAAATTGTGGTTTCAACCGCAAATGGAAACTCTTGAAAACCTCACAGGAGAACAATGCACTCCAGAAGCACTGAATGTGAGGGTGCAGCATGATTTTATGACTATTCTTTTAATATTTACACATCATTAAAAATAGAAAATGACCCCAAAAAATGTTGACAATATGTAGAGGTGAAAATGATGACAGTGCCAGGTGTGTCATGCAATGATGCATCATTCTCTCACTCTGGAACAGCAGGAGCCTTTTTCAACATACAGGAATCTGCTTTTGTCACATCTGGGGGTACAAGGGAGTGAAGCGAGGCACAGAATGCAGGTTCTTTAGATGGTATTTTAATGTGGACACAGACTCAAGACAATGCATAACTCAAACACAAACCTGGCACGCGGGCCGAACTCATACACACAGAAGACACAAAAGGGGAAGAACACAGTGCAGAATACATATGATTTCATGATGGTTGCTAAGACAAAGAACTAAGGAAACTACAGAACTTAAATACCAAACAGACAACCACACGAACCAATCAGAATACACAATTACTTAAACTAAATTCAGAACACGTGATCACAATGACTTCTGACACACATACACAGTCCAAAATGTCACAGTAAAAGTCCTCAGGAAAAATCCTCTGCCACAACAGCTGTAAGTGATGGAGCACTCAGAGTGTTGAGTTCAGTTGAAATAAAAAATGCAGGTTCTACATTTTTACTTGTTCAACTAACCACTAGCATAATGCTAGTTTACCTTGGGGTTATCTGCTGTTAACAACAATCTTGCAGTGTTGAATAACCACTTTTGATGCCAATTCCATATCAACCACAGCTTAATGCAGTTTTACAGGGATTCCCTCTGTCGTTGTCTGTGCATATTAATAATGCAGCTTGTAAGACTTCACTGTATGGCAAAATAATCTTCTACTTAAGTACACAAATGTGGTATTAATGTAAAGTAAAGGCATAATTTCTTTATGTCAAAAAACTATGTGTGAGAATGCATTCAGATCAAATTACGCTGTGTTTCTGCGAACTGATTTTTATTAAGGGAATTATTATTGTTTATGGAAATTATTTTACAAGCCACAGTTTACATCTTACCCAAATTAACCTCATTGTGTTTTAATATATTGACTGAGTTCTAAACAGTTGGTGTTTTTTCATCAGGTGTCCCATCGTCAGGTGTCTGTGGTGCACCTGCTGAAGACGATACGTTTGTTGAGGCTGCTGCGTTTGCTACAGAAGATGGATCGCTTCTCGCAGCATAGCACTGTGGTGCTGACCCTACTCATGTCCATGTTCGCCTTGCTGGCCCACTGGATGGCCTGTATCTGGTATATAATTGGCAAGAAGGAGATGGAGAGCAACGCGCACACCCACACTTGGGATATAGGTGAGAATATTTTGCTCAAAAGAAGGCTCGTATTCACAAGCATTATTCAATTACAGTACAGAACCTGCTTTAGCACAGCAGGTTCTGTAAGTTAATGTAATGCAATTCTTCGTAGGTTTCACTGGGCAATATATTTTTTTAAATTACATAATATTGCCAGATTTAAACAGATTGTCCATTATTACATGTCATTGGCTTTAGCATTAGGTGACAAGCCAAACAGTGAATAAAAACACCAGTATATGCACGGCCATTATTAGCAGGTTTTATTATTGCTGTAGTTTGTTGTTGATTTAAACAGACAGCTACTACTGTGAGAGCTCTGAATTTAGCCAATTGCAAATAAGCTTTTATTCATTTATTATTGCTGTAAAACATTAGATATGAATAAGTACAGCTCCTTTAATAAAAACAAATTTACTGATTTTATTTAGATTGTATATGTATGTACAGTTTAGAAATGTATGCATAATTAGAAACTATTATTTGACCAGCAGTTTTCAAATTCAAAATTTTGGGATAGCAAACAAACATTGCAAATGCAAGAAACACTGAGACAGACAATGGACAGTAAACTCAAGATTGAGCTGGTTTAAAAAATCAGCAGAAAACAAGCCTCTGTTTGGCAATGTGAGTCTGGAATCCCCTGCTGGTATCACAGACTTCTAACTGACCTGATCAGATTTGAACAAACTGCTCTTGTTAAATATGCACAATGAATAGGTTTGTCAAGCATGCTTAACATGGCCTCCTATGGCATTCGTTCAATGCTTTATTGAAAAAGAGGAAAATAGAGAGAGAAATGAAGAGGGAATATGACCGCAGGAGTGATGAAGAGCTTACCGGATAACAAACGACGGGACGGGAAGCAAAGTGAAGGATGGCATGACAATGTGGAGACTAGGGAAAAAGCACAGGAATGACAAAGGAGAAATGAAGAGAGTGCATTCATGCAGGAGAGGACAGACTAAGGAGCCAATGAGAAGAATAGTGCTACAATGGCCATTGCTTCACCTCCACCCTCCCCCACTAGCTGTAATTAGGCCCAGCAAGCAATGCTGCAGTCAGCATTGACGGACCACTGCTGGGAGAGGGACCCTGGTGCTCTCTGATCAGAAATGATGGGGAACTCGTTCCATCCCCTTGCCGTGACGCCACTGACCCCAGGCATTCTCTGGAGGGCAGTTACTATAGCAACAGCAGTCTGGAAATTTTATGTGCAACCCATTGAATTTAAGAGCAGGTTAAGATTCGAAGAACTGCTCAGTGGCTGAACTGACAATTAGGAAAATCTGTGCTAAAATGTGATTGCAGCAAAGTACTGGGAACGCACAACTGTTAAATCCAGAATCTGCTAATCCAGAGCCATCTAGCTCTAAATTTCTTTATTCATAGCAATAGTACTAATTTGATCTTGCCCAGTGTGATTCATTTTGTCCTAATTTGAGAGTGGTTCCCAAACTTGTCAGTGGTTCCCAAACTTGGTTCCCAAAATCCAGGATTAGTTTTTCCAATTTACATGCCACTGAATAAGACTACACTGAAGAGATGTGATCTGAAATATAAATGGCACACCTGCCCCAAGGGTGTATCAAGCTTTCCAAAAGTGGGGGTGTTCTGGGATGGGGAAGCCAAATTATAAATACAATCACAACCAATTAATCTGACAAAATTGGGGGGATGGAATCATGATTCAGTGCTACATCTCTGCCCTGCCCCATACTGTGTGTTGGTTTTCCTGCTCTGTTCCTAATTGTTTTTATGTCTTTTCTTGTCTAAAGTGAATTTGGCAATGACCATTTAACTTTTTATATGAGTTAATCATATTGTTTATATAATAAGAGAATGCATAGCAGTATATGGAAAGCTTTGATTCTACCTGTGACATTAATAATTTAATAAGCACATATTCAATGTGTCAACTTCTCCCTCTTGCTTCTCTCAGGCTGGTTGCATGAGTTGGGCAAGAGACTAGAGTCTCCATATGCAGTGACCAATAGCTCAACTGGCAGTGGCCCATCCCTGCGCAGCGTCTACATTGCCTCACTCTACTTCACCCTCAGCAGCCTGACCAGCGTGGGCTTCGGCAACGTCTCGGCCAACACTGACGCTGAGAAGATCTTCTCCATCTGCACCATGCTCATTGGAGGTGGGGATGCGTGTGCTGTGGGTGGACCAGGGAGTTATTATTAATGGGTGGGGTATCAATGACACCTTGATATATGGGACAGAGTGTTAGGAAGTAATATTTAGTCAAGTGGCAGTACTGTCAACAATTGAGAACGGCAGGCAAAACTACACTTATAATAAGCAGCATCGCTTAATAAATCAAGGTGGCAACCACATCGACACATTTCAGAAAATAGTGCCACCAACTTAGAAAATGTTGTCTGTGCCAAGGATTGCTAAATGTAAAAAAGGTAGTTTATACCACTCTGACTCCAAAAGTTTAGTTTTTTTCCCAATGCAATCCTGACTACAACAGTTAGTTCGCAGAATAAACCTTAAAGATATCTAATAACAAGTGGAGTGTGTAATCAATCACATTTCCAGCATCTGCATATGCACTTTACAGTTTTTTACATGCATAACTGCCTGTGCACCAGTTTCAAACACATGTATGAAACTTGAATTATACTTCCTTAGTACCTCTTCTTTCTAGCTAGAAGGAATATGTATATATGTTTTACTTGTGTATGTCTTGGTTACCTTATAGCTCTGTTTTTGTTAGGGAATATATGGGCAATAGTTACAGTAGCTCTTGGTTTGTAAATTCAGTTTTGGATTAAAATAATGTAGGTTGAGAAACTGTTCACAAGGCAATGCCCAATTTCTGTGCAGATAGTTTAGGTGTGCATGTGTTTGTTTTTATAGTGGCAAATGGGTTGAACCAAGGTCCCACCAGCTGTTCATTCACATTAATAATTCATGGTCGTTATTTTGTAAAATGTCACCCCCAGCCTGAGGGCAATTGTGTCCTTCTTCCTGTCCAACAGTAATACATACATCCACACAGTACAGGCACACACACATCTTTCTGCGACAACAGCATGTACATGGGTTATCAGACACGACCTGTACCTCGCTCTGAGAATTCAGGCTATGCTCCAAATCAAGCTGGACACTCTCAGAGTGCTCCAGTATCTGGAGCTCGATAAAATGGTGTATGAAAATATAATTTGGCAGAGCAAGTTTTGGTAATGCAGTAGTCTGAGCAGTAGTCTGAGCAGTAGTCTGAGCAGTTTCTGAGCAGTGACTTTTATAGTTTTTAACTTTAAAATTGAAGAAAATATAGTTTCTCCAGTTCATTTTTTTTGTTTAAAGGAGTTTTTTAACCTAAAACTAGTATTGACAGCTGGATTGCCTAGTGCGTTGGCCCTACAAACCAAAGATTGTGATTTCAAATCCCAACTGCTTGCTACACCTCTGAGGTACCATTGAGCATGTACTGTCCCCACACACTGCTCCCTGGGCACCCTTCACTAGTGAGAGCACCCTGCTTCACTTGTTGAATGGCTTAAATGCAGAGAAAGAATTTCATGTGGTGTGTTCACATGTGACTATAAGGGTTAATAAAAGTTTAAAAAGTGAATTGATACTTATCAAGTTATGTCAGATTTTGTGCTGCAGAACTGCCTCACACAGCCTCACTGGTTTGATAAAATGATTGATATTGTATCCTGTTCATATTTTCCTCCCTAAATGCTTTCTTTCTGCACCACTGGGCAGTTATTATACAAATATGTCACACAGCAGCTGAAAATGCCTGGCAAAGCAATAAAGAAATTCACTAATGTACCATGTATTTTTGACTTGATACAAGAGTAATGAATGCAGACATGATATTTAGCTTTCTAGCAGTAAAGTTATCTGTCTGGTATCCTTCTGCATTAGCCAGATTGGCCACTTTCATTTATCTGCCTGAAAGTGAAATGAGTAGGGAGTTTTATGGGACAATTCCCCACATGGAATATTTAGGTGTGGAGTGAACACAATCTTTGAGTAACAAGGTTGAAATATCCGGCTGTTTACTGGGTTCATGTTTGCAGCGCAAGTGGGATTCCTGCAAATACTCTGCCTTATGGTTATGGTTCTTAAACTCATGCCACTTGGTTGCGAGGCAAATGTGCTGCTGCTAGATCATTGCTTAAATAGCAGTGAAGGCTGGGAAATTGTGCGTCTTTTCAGGGATTTAAAAAAATTGGGTGAAAAGAGTGATAAAAACAAGAAAACGAAATTGCAGAGAAAGACCCTAGATGGGTAGGGGATAGAGGTGTGCAAAATATGTGTCCGGGTGTCCGCGCTCATCCAAGGCTACATGGGCCTCTGCAGTGGTGGTTTTACATTAAATTGCTCCCCGGGCGAGACTTCCTCCCGGCGCCCCCGGCAAAACTACACATTTTTATTGTAGTAATAATATCTCACTTCATAACAGATCAATTTTTGCTAAATAAATAAATAAATAAATATATAAATAAATACCCTGCTCATAACTTAAATATACTCTGTATAAACCAATATAATTTAAGAAAAAAATATTTTAAATTATTAAGAATAATATACAAATAAAATATAGAATAAATCACACTAAAGAAAATTTAATTATTTCACTGCAGATCAGAAAACACACACTGAAACTAAAATCTGACATTTCTGGCCTTTCTAGATGCAAAGTCATCAATAGTGGCATCATATGAGATATGCTCCCCTACTGAATGATTAATGCTTATGACAGCAAGGCCAGTGAGCTGTTCCTGAGACATGGTTGACCTCAGGTATGTCGTGATTAACTTCAGTTTGGAAAAGCTACTCTCTGCTTGAGCCACAGTCACTGGCAGGGTAAGTGCAATCCTGAGAGCAGTCCAAAAGTTGGGGTAGATCTCAGATAGATCTTTATTGTGCATGAAAGTGAGAAGCTCAAAGAGGCTCGTGGTTTTTGATGGCAAGTGAGGGAAGTTCTTGATTTCCTGCAAAAGCTCTCTACTGTCCAAATCAGCTTCATTTGGGAGATATGAACTGTACTCTGCGCCTCCACCCCACCCCCCGCTCCCCGCCCCTCATCCCCTCCCCTCTCCGCTCGCTCAGCTTGTGTGCGGCTCCTTCAGCAGCAGGGGTGGCACAGGTATCATAGATAATAGAAAACAGCTTAGCGGCAAAGATGATTTTTTTTCCTCCAAGTTCGTGTGCCGCCCACCACATGTCATGAAAAAATGCCGCCACGGGCAGCTGCCCTGTTCGCCCTAAAACCGCCACTGGCCCTCTGGCATTCACTGGAATCATCCTGGTGACTTCTTAGTCAGGGCAGTAAGTGGTGTGGTAACTGTGCTAAAGTTCCACACAAAGTGCCTAAAGAAGTCAACAACTTTGTATAAGCTCAAACAAGGTGGGTCATGGCCAGTTCACCACTATCCTTTGGTACTCATAATGTCCCAGTGGGTTAGGAATGCTGCCTTTCTCTCATCACCTTTGCAAACCCTGATCAGGTTGAGGGAATGGGCAGGTCCTGCTTGATGCAAATGGATGTTAATGAGGAGTGGGTAATAGCAGTCCCTGACCATGATCATGTTTAGTCAATCGTGACAGTGGTAGTTGAATTAGGGGCTGTCTCCCCCTTCTGAACCCAGTGGGCTAGAGGCTGGCTGAACCAGAGTGAGCAGTACTGGCTTGCAGAATAGTGGTGATTCCCTGCAGTGCAATATTATCTGCTGCAGGACCTGCTCATGCTGGCCAGTGGCTGCCCTCTGGCTGACCAAGGCAGCCTGGCTTGGATCTCCCTCATCTGACCCCACTGGGTTAACTTATTTGCTGTGTCTGTCTGTAATTAGGAAGGAATCCAGGTATGGAGTGTATTTGTGCTGGGAGTGGCAGGGTTAAAATGTCTGGATCTAACTAATGGTGGTGGTAGCTGGTTGATTTTGCCCGTTTTTTTGCAGATTTCTCCAAAAATTTTAAATAATTTCCCCAATAATTTGAAAAGAAAATCAGGAAACAGAAACTACCAAGATGGACAAACTGCTGAAACCAAACTGGATTGTAATGAAAAGTTCCTTTTTAATATTCTCTTTAATATTAACCTCAAAGGTGCAAGCCCCTTGAGACATTAACTGCAGAATGAAAACCTGGGAGAGCAGGGAGACCCAGGACACAGACGCATGAGTCTTATGCACACCTGCATAAGTGCAAAAATGAAAGAAATTATGTTAAAATGGAATCCCACTCATTATTCAGTATTTAGTAGCATAATTCAATCTTTAAGATGTAACATCGGGAATCAGACATACCTGACTCTGAGATCCACATACCTTTTTAAATTGATAGTGAAAATAAAAGAGGTAATCAGGAATGTCAGGCACCCTTAAACATCAGTGAGTACTGTGCAGGAACTGGATCTTTAGAGATGTGACGGGGGAGTCCTGAGGGACACCTTGGCTTAGAAAAACATCCTTTTTGCTTCTGAAGCATAAGAAGAGGGTAAAAAATGATGAATGTCAGAGGGTATAAACAAAAGAGTTAAAACAGTTAAAGTTTAGGCGACTACAATATTTAAGACATATTCATATTCATTGTTTCATATTCATTGTTTTATATTAATATATTTTAAGTATATAGTTGTTTTTTCATGCATGCACTGGTATTCTGTAAAAGATGAAAATATGTAATGAATATAATTGATTTTAATGAATCTGCTAAATATATTGAGGTGTTTTAAGTTATGCCAAATGCTGAATATACTTTTTGCATGTTTGTATATATGTGTTTCACAGTGGTGGTCAGTAACAGATGAAATATTTTGATTAATCTTATGAAAAATCAATTTTATTAGTTTAGATGTTTTGTGCAAATCCATGCTGAATGTAATTTTTCTGTGGTTGTGGTTGGTGTGTGTGTTTGTGTGTGTGTGTGTGTGTGTGTGTGTGTGTGTATGTGTTTGTATGTATGTGTGCTTTTATCAGCACTCATGCATGCCTTGGTGTTTGGTAACGTGACGGCCATCATTCAGCGCATGTATTCCCGGTGGTCGTCATACCACACGCGCACTAAAGACCTGAAGGACTTTATAAGAGTGCACCACCTGCCCCAGAGCCTGAAGCAGCGCGTGCTGGAGTACTTCCAGACCACCTGGTCCGTCAACAATGGTATCGACTCCAATGAGGTAACCCAGCAGGCTCAGCATGTGTGACTGGCTGGAATTAGATCCTTAAAGATGACCCACAGCTATACTTGCGGGTAGCAGTCTGGTGTGAATTTGGTGACATACACTCACTGCTACATACATTATAGCAATAGTGCCTCTCTGAGTTACAATTTTTGTTTTGCTTTGTTGCCAAATATTTGATCAACAGAGAACAAACTCTGCATACTTATCTGAACCTCAAGCACTTACTTTACAGACTCCTACAACTGTTGCCAGGAGGGACTCTGACACTGACAGGCAGCTGCTGCAGATTTACTGCATCTGTAGTTAGAATGAGATGGCATGTCTATTCTCCAGCAATCATATCTCAATATCACAAAATAGAAAGCACTGTATATGAGCAGCATTGCCTGTAATTGAAGTTGTGGTCAGGTCATAATATTTTCACAGTGAATATTCTGCCAGTGAATTTGGCCATTTAAAAGGGTTTATAGGCATATACTAGATCACATGTACCAATGTAGCCATATACTTTTAAATAAACAGCAAATCTACAGACTAACTGAAAGAGAAAGCTGAGCCAGGTATCAGACCTCTACCCAGGTCCAAATATTTATTACATACCTCTGTAACCTAAGATAAACCTGTTTGCATTGTAGTTCATGGGAATTTTATAGTGCAGAATGTAACAAGCCTGGAGTTTTAGGTGATTTTGCTACTTTTAACTGCCATCAAAATAATTTATTTGATGAAAATAATTTAAAACTGAAAGGAACAGTAGGTTCATCCATCCAGGTCTTACAAACTCTCCAAATGTGAATTTCTTGTTCTTCTTTTGCAGTTTCATGACTTTCACAGAATGAAATTGACCTAAAGCCCTTACAATTAGCCACTAAACTAATGTCAGGGATATTTTGGTACTGATGTTAATGACCATTAACAGCTTGTGACAAAGATTATTACAGGCAGAGGACTGAGAGAGGAAAGATGTGCTCTTGAGATGGAGGGATAGAGAGAAAAAGAAAGGGAGCGAGATAGAGAGAAAGAGAGACTTGCTGCAGTCTGTCCTTGAACGCAGACACTCTATTTCAGAGACGACAGTGGTGGGGGAAATGAGAGGAAAAAAAACGAGATGGAACATAAACACCTACCTAAATCATGGAGTTATGAATAATAGATATTGTGGCTGATGGGAGGGAGGCAGGAGAGAGAAAAAGAGAGAGGGGTGAGTGCGCATTGAGCAGATGAGGCAGTGACAGATGCCACTCACTCAGGCTGAATGAGGGATGGAGGCATAAGTGGAAGGATGGAGGGTAAAGGAAAGCATCAGCAGTATGCTCGTTGGTTCCGTCTCCGTTTGGAGTGTCCTGCTGTTACATAACCTGATGTAAAAGTGAAATAACGCTGTAGGAAAGGGTCAAAGCAACTGCTGGTAATGTGAGAAAAAAAAACTGATTCGTATGGCATCTTCATATGCATTAGGGAGACCACTACTTTATAGCAATGCTGATGCTGTGGATTTTACAGTGCAGTTGGAGCACGTAGTATCTTAAACTGCAATTTTAGTTTCATCATTAATATTTATGAAAATGTAATTATTCTGATAAGGTGACTCAGAGTGTGCCTTAGAATCAGTCTGCTCCATAAAACCATCCTCCCTCGCTCCCTGTATACAATAAATCACCACTGTCATGAGAAAACCTTGATTTTTTCCCCCAGTTTTATTTGGTTTCCAAACCATTTCAGAGCACTAGCCATGACGGATGAACAAATAGAAACCACTGACAATTCCATTTTATGTTGAGATAAATATGGGTTCACGGGGTTGTTCCAGCAAATAATTTTTTTTTTTAAGTAAACGAAAGAAACTTTTAAAGCTTGTGCAAATAAAAACAAGAACAAATTTTCATTCTCACATTATGAAATGCTATATGTCCTGACTCTATTTTCAAATGGAAATGCATGGCATGTTCAAAATACCTTCCAATTTTGGAGTGTGCCTGTTCACCTAAACCCTTGAGGCCTGACGTGCATGTTAATTCCTTATTTTTGCAACTCAAATATACCTATTAATATATTTATATATATATATATATATAATATGTTATAACCTAAATTTGCAATCTTTGTATAATTTATTTGATCCCAGCTGTTGAAGGACTTCCCTGATGAGCTGCGCTCGGACATTGGCATGTACCTTAATAAGGAGATTCTGGAGCTGGCTGTATTTTCATCTCTGAGTCGCGGCTGCCTGCGCTCTCTCTCTCTGCACATAAAGACGTCCTTCTGCGCTCCAGGAGAGTATCTCCTCAGACAGGGAGATGCACTGCAGGCGCTCTTCTTCGTCTGCTCAGGCTCCATGGAGGTGCTCAAAGATGGCATGGTGCTCGCTATTCTGGGTAAGTTATCCACGTGGGTTTGACTGATTACACACATGCGTAAACACACACACACACGTTTTGTCAGAATATTCGGTCATACCACTGGTGGGGAGCCACTTTCCCTCTATTTTTTGAAATCTTATGACGTTAGGGGGTCTAACTAATGACCCAGTTAATTTTTTTATACAGGTAAATTTCTGTATGTTGCCTGGCTGTTGCTTTGTTCCACTTTTCAGACTAAATCTGTACTCTTGTGTCAGACATTTGTAACTACCCATAAGTAATAAGAGTTTTCTAATTATATCACTAATTCTTGACTTCAGTGTAGTTCTCAGATGACAATACAAATGAGTTTTGTTAATCAGTCCCTTAGCACAACGTCCCTCAACGGACCAGTTTCATGTAAAACAAAATTTTCAATGACCAGTATAGAGACAACTAAAAACAAGGAGTGTTTGTTTTTTTTAAATAAAATGTTGCTAATAAATAACAAAAAAGAAACAAACAAACAACATCAAAGAGAGAAAGAACAGGTTCAGGTGAACACAAACAGTTTATTAGATTCTGGGAATTTCTCATAAACACTTTTTGTTTATTTTATATATTTAATTTATTCAATATAAAAGACAGCATAGTGACATACTTACATGTTATGATAATGCGTTTTTTGGTCAATGATTTTGGGACGTGTGAATAAAAAAATGACCCAAAAATAGATCTGTCAAACGAAATGCTCTTTAGGAATGAAGAAGGGTTCAAAGAACCAATTCAACCAATTTTGGCACCTTTCTAAGCTCTACACCCGATCTACCACTGATACGATATGATTTTCCATGTTTATCCAGTGTGAAAATGTCAGCTGTGTGCTTTTAACAAGGATTGAAACAAACCTTTATAATGGACACTGTGTTTTTCAAAAATGAGCAGCTCATCTGTTCACTCTGATTGGTCACTCTCTGTTTGAGACTTCACACATTCTGCAGGCACACAGGACAGAGCTCTGGATGTGTGAAAAATCTAATCCTCATCATCCTGTCATTCGTAGAGAGTGAGAGAGAGAGAGAGAGAGAGAGAGAGAGAGTGTGTGTGTGTGTGTGTATATATATATG
>JBBKCR010000134.1:4984438-4999820 GCA_037577295.1 Ladigesia roloffi | reverse complement strand
ATAGTACTGTCATACTATATATAGGGTGTGTGTGTGTGTGTGTGTGTGTAAGTAGTACATGAAAACATGAAAGCTTGGTTTAATTAATATTTGGGTTATTAATATGAAAGGCTGTTTTTAATGAGTATTTAGGTTTTTGTTTACAGTCCAGGGTTCAGTGTTCCTGCTGTACAGGAAGTGCGTAGCTGCAGGGGCAAACTGACGTGGCGCGAGGGGCGGAAGTGGCCGTGTGTGTTTTGGTTCTAAAGGGAAGTTGAGAGGGAGAGAGAGAGGAGAGTGACGGTCTCGGGGTTCGGTGGAGATAAACATCGCCTCAGACCCAAAACCGGGAGAAACGCCCGCTCAGCACCGCGCCCCTGCGGCCCGAGATCACTTTGTGAGTCCAGGTAAAGAGAAAAGTCCGCGTGTGGGGCTGGGCCGGCGGTTGTAGCCTGTTTGTTGTGTCTCGGCTCAGTTAGCCCGAGGCCCTCTGCCCTCAGAGAGCCAATGTATCTCTCCGTCCTGCTCTCCGACGAGCCCAGAAGTCTCTCAGAACCACACTAACATCCCGGTGTGTGCTGAGACTCCGAGCTCTCAGAAAGATCCGAGACCTGCCTGAGAGAGGGCGAGTCTCTCTCCAGCCTGTCTGTGTCTTTTCTGAACAGACCGCCCCTCTGACCCGTCCACAATTGTAACTCTGGGCTCGTACAGGGTCCTGTTGCAGTTCCGATTGGTGTCTTTTGTTCAACCGTTTTGACGTATGCGTCGAGTTAACTAGTTACCAGGATGTTTTCTTTAAAAAAATGAAAATGGCGGCCTTCTGATTTTGGAAAACAAGGGGAACTAAGAAAGTGGGGGGAAATAATGGGATGGTGATTTGAAGAGACAACACGCTAGTTTAACCGGCGATTAGGAGCGTGTTGACCTCTCAGTCGTACAGAAACGGGTGTTCTTTACCTCGAAATATGTTCAGTGTTAACACACAGGAATAATCCAACTTCCATGAGTCGCCCTCATCATCTGTCTGCCAGCAGTCAAGTGTTTGTTTGGCCTGTTATCGTTACAATTAATTACATTTGTGACTTAGTGGTCAGGGTGTTGGCCCTGAGAACAAGAGGTCATGGGTTCGAACCCTAGGAATGCGCAAGTGGCCCCACTGAGATTCCCTTGATTAAGGTACCATCCACATAAATTATTCCCTGGGTGCCGTGTTGCCCTGTCTGCCTGCTGATTCATTTGAGTGAACGGGTTAAATGCAGAGAAATATTTTTTGTGCTCATCACAGTGTATATTGTGGTCTGTTCACGTATGATACGTGGTCACTTCACTGTGTGGACATTGGCCACTGAAATTTGCCAGTGCTGTAGGGAAATGTGATCTTTATGCCATGAAAGCTGGCATGCTTGTTTTAAGCCAAGGCTCTTGAATTGCTAGGCAAACATCTTTGCTCATGGAAACAACACCTGCATGTAAATGTTAACTGGTATCATATATTTCACACACAAGGATCCCCAGTACTTTTCTCAGATGTAGTTTTGTATATTTTACAAAATATACAATATAATTGTGACTTGACATGTAAATGTGTTGTCTGTTTTCCTTAGAGTAATGTGAGGTATTGCTCTTGCAACATCACAGTATCAGTGAACATGCTTGTACATAGGCACACATTTCAATATTGCACTCTCTTCACAGAATAGAAACACATTTATAGTTATAATTAGAAGGGAAGACATTGGGAAAACTCACAATGTTTTTTTGGTTACCTAAATCCATGTCAACAGGACTGCTTATTCTCTCTAAATATTTATATATTTGTGTGTGTTTTTTTTTGTGCTTTGTAAAATATGGGAGTTTGTTTTGACAACATGAAAACGTCTTGCTTGAGTTATGCTGTAAGTCTGTTATTAACATAGAAGACACATTTTCTACTGCTGATCTGTGTTATGTAATTTGCTCAGCATGCAAAGACTGATCAAAATCACTCGTTTATCGAACAGTAACTGAAAGTCAAATGGATCAGGGCTTTTGTTCCTGTGCAATGTGATTCCTAAGAAAACACGCTTTCTGTGCAAAAAGTTATAGTTTGAAGATCTTGACATTTTATGGCCGGGTTTTTGAAGAGCATGACTCTGGTTTGGGTGTATATACCTGTGCTATTTGGATTATGCCAGTTTTTATTCACAGCTAGCAATCAGTGACTGAACAATGATGAATATTGACTTAGTGTATAATTACATACTGTGTGTAATGGTAAGCAGTGTCTCTCTAAAGCAAGATAGGGATGTTTCAAAAATAATTAACATATCATACCAATAGTTTGACCAACATGCCATCATGCCTATTGAAATGAAACCACTAGATATTTAGCCTTCTGGTATTTGTGGTGGGCAGTTTTAGCTTTCATTTACCATTGATTTTGTTAAGAAGAAAAATGTTAAAGATCCATGTTAGCATGAAGCCTATGCAAGCAAATCAATTTTCATCTTTATCAAAGTCAAGGCAGTATCAGAAGTAGGTACTTAGGTCAATGCAGGCAAAAAGGAAAGCAGGGAGAAACAAAATGCCAGTGGTCAATGTGAAAGTGCTCATTTCTTCATTTAAAAAAAATTCTTTGTAGACCTTACTGGAACAGAACAGTGTGAGTGTGCCAGACGCAGAAGGGGACATTGACATCTGTCATGGCCAATCGGGGAGGAGCAACCCGGCCCAATGGACCCAATGCAGGCAATAAGATTTGCCAGTTCAAACTGGTCTTGCTGGGAGAGTCAGCTGTGGGCAAGTCCAGCCTTGTGCTTCGTTTCGTCAAAGGCCAGTTCCATGAGTTTCAAGAGAGCACAATAGGAGGTACGAGACTCTTGTGAGCATGTGTCTGTATGTTAATGCATGTGCATGAGTGTGTGCAATGGAGAGAGGAGTGATTGAAAGCTTTTCCTTTATATAAACGTAAGAATAGATGAAAGTACACACAAGACAATTGTGGTGCAGCCTCACACCAAGCTTTTTCAGCCTGCTTTAACTGACCATGTGCATGAAAGGATACAGTGGTGTCTTTAACTTTGTGTCCCCTGGTTTATTTGAACTGGTCATTTTAGAAGGCCAGAATTTTGAATTGTAATTAATTAAAAAAATGTAAAAACTGAATATGGTCTTGAAAAAGCTTGCTAGCCCATCAGTACAAACAGGTTTTCTGCTATGGTCATGTTTGCAGTGAACTCTGGACATCTTTACACAGCACAATCAGTTCTGAGGGGAAAATGAATTTCATACATGTGAGCCCCATCACTAATATAAAAGGTGAACCTTGTGTAATAACACGTTACATATTCCTATATATTTGTTGCAGAAATTTTTTAAACCATCATGGTTATATAAAAGCATGTATAGCACTGACATATTGAAGAAACATGAATGGTTTTTTTTTTTTTTCGTTATTGTAGGTGCTTTGGTGATTTATATATGATTGCATCAGACTGCTTTTAGTAGAGATGTTTACAATTAAAAATCAACACTTTTCCACCAATCTTTCAAACATCATTCAGTAAGGCTCAGATCACGTCCAGAAATCCAGATGATCCCAAGGGTTTTATATATAATATTTTTGGTAACTATTCATCTGTTCCCAACATAAAATGTCTGTTTTTAATTGTGTACATCCTGATTGTTATAGTACCTTTATAATATTGTTAGATTGTAATATGTTGGTGATGATAATTTAGAGATGTTGAGGGTGTAATGCCAAAAATGTTTATTTACAATAAAAAATTTCTCAGCTCTAAAATTTATTAGAAAGCTAATGCGTGACATGCGTGCAGACTTTTATTTTACAATAAACATATAATGTTGTCAATAAACATGTAGTTTTGTTGTTTTGCATGAATAGTACACTAATGCATAGGAGTATTTTTTAATTTTCCAACTGTGTATTATACTATCTACTGAATTAATTGCTAAGTACATAAAACACGTAGGTAGTACGGAATTCCTCACTTGAGACTTGACTTAGGTTTGCTGAAGGAGACTTTTGACTGGTGTATACTAACCGCTTCTTGACTCTTCTGGTCTTAGCGGCCTTCCTGACACAGACAGTCTGCTTGGATGACACAACGGTGAAGTTTGAGATTTGGGACACAGCCGGTCAGGAGCGCTACCACAGTCTGGCTCCCATGTACTACAGAGGTGCCCAAGCTGCCATTGTGGTCTACGACATCACTAATGAAGTGAGTTATTCACCATAGTGATGTAACTTTTATATATATATATATATTTATATGTACACATACAACAGAAAGCACTATTTGGTAAGTGACTTTCACGTTAATTAACTCTATTTTTACAGGTACAATTGTATATCGCAATTACTATAGTGGTAGCCTGTTGTTTACCTTTAAAAAACCACTTTGTAGTGCAAGTTAGATCTAATCAGAGAAATATCCATAGCCTTTTAGTGGAAAATTTGAATAATACATTTGCTTATAACTGCAGGAAATTTGTGAAGCTCACCTGATTGACCAAGGCTTTGTCATTTTCATTTAGTTTAACAATGATCACTAACTAATTCATATGTATAGTCATTTCTTTGTGATTTAAATGCTTACACCATTGCAAAGCCGAGTGTATGGCACTGGCACTAAGATGTTGGAAGTAGATCCTTTAAGTCCTTTAAGTTGTGAGGTGGGGCCTCCACGGATCAGACTAGTTGGTCCAGCACATTCCACAGATGCTTGATCGGATTGAGATCTGGAGAATTTGGAGGCCATGTCAACACATTTTTTGTCATGTTCCCTAAACCATTCCTGAACAATTATGCAGTGTGAGAGGCTGAAAGAGGCCATTGCAATTTGAAAATACTGTTGCTACATTGCATTGGATTTGGTCTGCAGAAATGTTTAGGTAGATGTGTTAAAATAACAACCACATGAATGCCAGGTCCCATTGTTTCCTGGAAGAACATTGTCCAGGGCATCACACTGCCTCTGCTTACAGACCCTCTTCCCATGTTGCATCCTGGTGCTATCTAGGCTCTGGATAAAAAAAAAACACACACACACAGCCATCAGATCAGGCCTCTTTCTTCCATTGTGTGGCTGGTTAGTGAGTCACTCATATGCAGGGGCAGATGGGAATTCTGTGTGACTCGTGCACAACTGTCAGTCCGAGACAGCAAGCCGCACGCCATTCACTTCAGAACCATGGTTGACGTCAGCCAGCTAATTATTTTGCTAATTCTTAAGGAAAATATAATTTACTGTTTTTTTAACACGTGTTAACATAAGTTCAGCTACATAAACATCACGATGCTGAGCCAGGTGACAACATATACATCACTCGCTGGCCAGGTTTGCCATTGAATTACCTAAACTGCTTTTTGATTGGTCAGAATTAACGTGTGGGAATCCTGCACATGGAGACTGCTGACGCAGTTTCTTTGCCTTAACCCTGCACTGTTCTACTGATCTATTAAACTCCCTTTCCCTGAGCTGTTTGCTAAATAAGCAGATATTGCTTGTTCTTATGAGTTTTTGAAAGTTGAGACCTGATATGGACACTGGGGCAAATTTGGATGAACACGTCTCCTTATCCCATAATGCACAGTGCAGCTGACTACGGCAGCTGGATTTGTACATAAAGGCGCAATAATTTTTAGTGTTGGGTCTGTTTGAGTTCGCATCGTTTTCTCACCACCAATGAACGATTTACACTTTTTAAGAGTAATGTATTAAGTGGAGATTAAAGCAAATTTGGCAGCATATTTAGGGTTTACACTATAAAAACAAGCATTTCTATGCACTTTTTTTTTACCATATCACAACACCACAGTTTTTCGCTCTCTGTATATTTATATACATTTATTATTTAATCACCAGTGTTATTGCTATTCAGTGTATGTATATTCACAGCAAAATTATAAAGGTCTCATATATTTAGCCACTGAATGAATAGTTTTAAGAAGCCATGGGGCCAACTTGTATGAAGTACTTAACCTGAGATGTGGTGTTCCATTTCAATTGCATACCCAGTTATTTTGCTTAAGTGATGATACAAGTATTACAAAGCGACTTTTTGTTTTATAAGTATTGTAACGTGTGCTTTGTAATACATGTCCTGATCATGGGTATTTGTAACTGTAAGGTTTGTAATTTTTCAAATCTTAGTTCGTTGTTTTTAGAGAAGAAGTTAAATATGTGGTATTTATTAAATAGCTAATGATAACTGCTGATCTGAATTTACTGCTAACCAAAATATTATATTTATGCTACTCAGGAGTCATTTGCAAGAGCAAAGAATTGGGTGAAGGAGCTCCAGAGGCAGGCTAGCCCGAACATTGTCATTGCTCTTTCTGGAAATAAGGCTGACCTTGCTAACAAAAGAGCTGTTGACTTCCAGGTGAGATTCAGAGTGTTAACTAGGGTTTCTGCGGGGCATTAAAAGTCATTACATTGATTTTGCGAAAATGAAGACTTTAAATGGCATTTAAAAGCATTAATTTGTTTTATATGGGCATTAAAACTTTAGATAGTGTAAGAAACAAATATTACCAATTTATCTTGAATATGGCATATGTAATTAATAACTTTGATTCACTGTCGCGAAGTATGATAAAAACAGAACCAGTTTGGTAACTGGTCCGAAATTGTGTGATTGTGTTTTTTTTGGAAATCTGCAAATAAATGCTGACATTTTAAGCTGTCTCCTGATCCATTTCTAATTATGTTCAGCAGAGGAATATATGTTCATGTTAGAAATGGCATTAAAAAGGGCATTAAAAGGCATTAAATAAGGTTTGAAAATCCTGCAGAAACCCTGGTTAACAAAAAAGAATGAGTGCTCTGCTGAACATAATTAGAAATGGATCAGGAGACAGCTTAAAATGTCAGCATTTATTTGCAGATTTCAAAATACATTAAAAAAAAAACAGTCACACAATTTCGGACCAGTTACCAAACTGGTTCTGTTTTTATCATACTTCACGACAGTGAATCAAAGTTATTAATTACATATGCCATATTCAAGATAAATTGGTAATATTTGTTTCTTACACTATCTAAAGTTTTAATGCCCTCATTCTTTTTGTTGTTTTTTTTTATTACATTTATACGCAAATGCAGAATTTACTTCTAGGCCTTGTACAAGGCAACCATATTAACGTCTTTATTTTTTAATGCAGTGTCATTAAAGTCCCTGTTGGTGTAGTGGTTTGGTGTCTATGTAGTATCCTAGGTTTATGATATCCATGCAATTGAAATGTTATCAGAAAAATTTATTTATTTTCTTGTCTCATATTTTATTTGCGATGTTTACTTTGAAGAAGTTATGGAAGTGTCTGCTAAAACTTTTCTTACTTGAACAAAATTTCCCTCACTAATTATTAGAATTAAAAATTTACTATCAGCAGCAAGATAACAATGCCATCAAACAGCAATAAAAAGTGTTTAAAATGATTTATCACTTCAGGCATTGTTAATTCATTACCATACTTAGCGTTCCTAAAATTGAAAATGCTTTGATTTAACGTATTTTATTTCATTTAGCAGGAGTATGTGGGCTTTAGACAGAACACAAAATTAGGCATCTGGAATACTCGGCAGAGCACAATACTGCTATAGTCATTACAATAATGTGCAGTAACTGACAATATGGTCAGTTTGTTGACTCATTTGTCTGGGATGCTGTTTTTCAGGATGCCCAGTCTTATGCGGATGACAACAGTTTGCTATTCATGGAGACATCAGCTAAGACCTCCATGAATGTGAATGAGATTTTCATGGCCATTGGTAGGTCTTCATTTATTTCAATGTTGCAGATACCAGTTTTTTACATGGCAGTAGAAGATTTTATATGTGCTACATTTGCCCTGTTTGATAAAAAGCATGAAGTCAGATTTTTCAATTGAGACATTTTAGGAGTGTTGCTTGTTTTACATGTATGTTGTTTTTATAAACAGTTCAATTAGCTAAAGTTAGCTCTTCTGATCCCTTTTCTGTTTCAGCTAAAAGGTTGCCTAAGAGTGAGCCCCAAGCTTCTGGAACCAACAGTGGGCGGAGTAGGGGTGTGGACCTAACTGAGACAGCCCCACCTGCCAAGGCCCCCTGCTGCAGCAACTAAAGCAGACATTGCATACACAAAACTCTGTTACCATGATAACTAATGCAAGGCCCTGCCCCTCCCCTGACTTGGTTATGACTGTAACTAATGAAATGCCCAGCTCTGTTCTCTTGCATAACTTGGTGGCCAGCAGTAACAAAAGCTACACCCTGTCATTTTTTCTTGTACAGGCCCTTCATTCTGGTTTTTGAAGGTTATGACTTGTGTCCTGACATAACTCTGCTTTCACAAATGCTCATCGGAAAATTCTTCCTCATGCCATTTGCTAACCTTAGGCAAAGGGGGCGGGGCTTCTATATGAATCCACCCATCTTGACATAGCTAAAGACTATAGCATCTATTTCTCAAACAAGATATTTTTTTTTGTTTTCACCTTTTTTATTATTTTGTTTTATAGAAAAAATACATTGCAGAATAATGGATGCATGGTTCACTACAAGGCCTAAATGTAAATCAAAGTTTTAACCTTATCCCATGGCACAAGCAGTGAGAGAGGATGAGACAGATTATCCATGACCCCTCTTTCCCCCCTTTTTTTTTCTATACCTTCCCTTTCTCTGTGTGGCCCTACTCTGCTTCTAGTTGCCTCCATGGCACTGTGCAATAGCTGACTGCCCACTTCTTTTGACTGTACTGCCTGTAAAAAACAAAAACAAAAGAAAAACAAGCAAAAAAACTCTTACAACCAACAATCTAACCACGCTGTTATTTACAAACTTATGCACACATACATTTAATTGATGATTCCTTTCCCACAGTGCTCTCTGGCCTGTCATGGTGAGCCTTTACTATTTTGTCAGCACAGTTCTTTTGACAGTCTGAGTTTGTGTGCCTGTGTGTCCTTCAGTCAGCATGTCCAAGAAAGCAAAAGGGGTCTACACCATGACATTGCATTGATGTAGTGAAAAAAATCTGCACCATTTCATTTAGCACACACTTCCTTCCACGTACAAGACGAGTAGTCCTTTTTCGCCAGATCCCTTCCACAAACATAACCTGGTGTTAAACTTGCTTTTAAAAACAAAAACAAAAAAAAACGTCTCTCTCTGGTTTTAACACACCCAAGTGTTTTACTCCATGCCTTGCACTAATTTTGTTCATGAATTTATCTGCTCTAAATACAGCCAGAGTGATATAAATATATATATATAAATAATTTACTGTAAATAGGGTGTTGCAATGTAGTCTACTTTTCCATTTACTGTTGCAGAACTAATGCTTGATAGGGAGTTGTCTAGATAATCATTAAAAATGTACAGTAACCAGGAACTGCTTTGATAGGGGTTTGGACTTATGTTTCTTTTTTCACAAAATGGTTAAATTATAATCAATGGTGGTCTTATAAATGTATGTAGTGTTATTAACAAAAAGATATGAGAAAGAAACATCCAGTTTTTTTGTGGTCTTTGTACTTTTTTATTTCTTTTGGAGTTCACTCAACAAACAAGTGTATGCAGCCAAAAGTGAGAGTAATGGCAATCATTTGCAGTTAAACCTGTTTTTAGTTGGTTGAAAGTTTGATTTGATTGGATCATGTGATGACACCCAGTAATTACATTAACTACTGTCCTCTTTAGTCAAGCCATTAATCATTCTGATTAAAAACCAACTGTTAACTATGTGCTTACACTATGCTGGTATGTGCTTCATCAGGTTAATGCTACTCTACACCAGACCTGAGCTCTATTTGAAAACTTTGGACTGAGACCCTGCATGAGCTGATTATTATGGGCATGTTTATCCCTAGGGTCTAGATAGGGACTGCAAATTGCTTCATTGCCATTTTTTATACAAGGAAGCATATATCTCATGTTAGCACTGGGCGTGTACGTTTAATGTTTCTTTACATATTTCACGTCACTCTTCGTTGAAATACTTTTTTGGTCTTCCACTTTTTGTCGCGTTTCAATGACCTTGAATTTCAGCCAGTGCGTTTTTTTTTCACCCTCGTACCGAGGTGGAAATCATATGCTTTTTGTTTCCCCTAGCGGACGTAGGGCGCACTTACAATGTCAAATGAAAAACAGGGATGAACGCCATGTCTGATCCTGCCGTGGAGGAGTAGAGGCAGCGCGACGTCGTCGAGGATTTCGGAGCGCGGCGCCCTCCCCCCGTCTCCCCCCTCCTCCTCCTCAGCCTCCTCTCCTCCCCACCGCGGGGCCTGGAGAGCGAGATGGCGGAGACCGCGGCCATCGCCCAGGGCTCCCCGGCTGTGGGCGCTGCTGGCTCGGCTCCGGCGGCTCCAGGGGTTGCGGGGGCCGAGGGCTCCGGAGCGGCGGTCGGCTCGGCGCGTATCGCGGTAAAAAAGGCGCAGCTGCGCGCCTCACCGCGCCTCAAGAAACTGGAGAAACTCGGAGTGTACTCGTCCTGTAAGGTAACGCAGGGGACGCGCACGGATCTGTGCGGAGTGCATTTCAGTGCTCTCTCCCTCTTTCCCCGTCTCTCTCTGAGTATTTGTGGTTTTTTTGGTGCACATTCGCGCTCCCGACTGCTGAAACTCACTCGTAAATTTGCAAGCGCAGCACAAACGCCTTTGCCTTAATCTCGTCGTTCGTTTGCAAAGGCAGTCGCACAAGTACCGTTTTGTTTTTGTGCTACGGTTGCTCACTGACGAGCCATAATACAGAATAAAAAAAAATAGGCGATGATCAGCATTTCCGTAAGCGCGCAGAGAATATATATACGCACGATTCGGCCGAAGTGGCGGAGAAAAGATACACAGACGGGGCTGGAGCTGGCGGCTCGTCAGTTTCAGGGCTGTAAAATTGTTTTGGTAAGATGCAGAGGAGGGATTGCACGCTTTCATAAAATCGTGGCTCAATATTTTGATCAATTTTGTAAACGAGAGGTGAGCTTGAGAGTGAAGTTAGTTATGAAATGCGACTCTGGGTGAATTTGGTTCGTCGGAAGGCTGGAGCGCCGTCTTTGTTTTGACAGGATGACAGCTGCCGGGGGGCGGGGCCTGCCCGCGTGCAGCTAAGGCTCGCCTGCACGCACTGCTTCATGTTTTTACATCGATCAAGATCGGACTCAAAATCTTTTATCGATCTCTGAGGAAACATCCTATGTTATGACTGCACAGACACACAGAAGCAAGAAAGACAAACATTAAATGAATCAGAATCAGAAATCTCAGACACAGAGACGGGAACAATGAACACTAATATAATGAGAATCAGGAATTGTTTTGATCATAGAGAAAATTGCTTATATTATGTATGCACGGACACACACAGACAAGAAAAACACTGAGTTAATCAAATTTAGAAATCAGTTGATACCAGAGGAAATTGTATTTTTTATGACTCCAAAGACACACAGACAAGAACAATAAACCCTGGTTTAATCAGAACCAGAAAACAATCGATCCCAGCGGAAACTGCGTATGTTATGACTGCATAACATATAAATAAGCAACTTAGAGTTTAGTGAATTCTAATGACACAGATCGTACTTAGTAGTTATGCCTGACTGTTGCATTTGTTGTAAAGCTGTTAATGTAACAGCATAACTAAAACAGCATAAGAGAAAACTTAATTCATTTCGAGGAACACTCAAATACTTCAGATGTAAGTAAATACTGCTGTAGTGCAGTGGCTGTTTATTGACCTTTTCACCTTAATGTTGTTTGATCTCTAAATACAGTTTCATATATGGGTTTTGACTAAATTGAACGATATGTCAAAATAATATTTGTGTGTGTTTCACTTCTGTCAGCTGGTATGTTCTCCCTCTCTTTGCCACAGGCCGAGGGAGCTTGTAAATGTAATGGCTGGAAGAGTCAGAATCCGCCTCCTACTCCTCCCCCTCCAACGCCGCCTAGAGCTGAGCAGCCAATTGCCGTTAATCTGCTTGAGCCTTGTAGGAGTTGCAGCCACTCTTTAGGTAAGGGGTGTGTGTGAGTGTGTTTATGATGCTGCAGAAATGCTGTAGTGCTGCATGTTTTAAGGTCATGGTTGGATAATCCGGTTTCTGAAGTGGTTTCCTCTCTGAAGTTCATCTCTCTTATTGGCCAGGAGATCATGTAACTCATCTGGAGAACATATCAGAAGAGGAGATGAACAGGTTGCTGGGTATCGTTCTAGATGTTGAATACCTCTACACTTGTGTCCACAAAGAAGAGGATGCAGATACTAAGCAAGTCTACTTCTCCCTCTTTAAGGTAACTACATATGCATATTGAAACATGTTAAATATTCATTAAGGTGAAATATTGATTCTACTCTACTTTGCCTGCCAGAGTATTGTTTACTGTTACTTTACAATTTATATTTATACATATAAATCCTACAGCTCAGAACATGTATGGAGAATACATCTAGGTGTCCATTCTTCCTTGAATGTACACCCTTTTATGACAATTGCGCATACAATTTTGTAAAGTCTCCATTGAAAATCATTGCCAATAGAATAGGACTCTGTGGAAGGTCCAGACAAAAAACACTGAGTAAAGTATCCCCCCCACCCCGCAGACACAAATAAATAGGCTATTATCATAATTGACAGATGAATATTATGAAAACAAATAGCCTATGAATAATAATAATAATTATTATTATTATTGTTGTTGTTGTTGTTGTTATAAATAATAATAGTTGTTGTTGTTATCATTAGTATTATAATGAGAAAGCTGATGATAATTATAGTTGTATAAATGTTATCTTATGAATGAGTAGCCTTATGAAGACTATGCTTGCAAGCCAATTTTGTGGAACACGATCAAATTCATTACAATAGCTTAGCCTACATCATATATGTGCCTGTGTGTAATCTACTCTTTTCATTGTATTAGTTGAGTAACGAGGGAAAAAAAATGTGAAAACTTCAAGCAAAAACTTTGTAACTTCAGGACACAGAGAGGTCTATCTGTCTACCAGAGATATCTCATTTGAATTTGGTTGTTTAATATTACATTATTTTTAAACTGGCAGTTGGAAATATCTGTGTGCACCGAAGCTTTTATGCTCGGAAAGTCCGTGCTTGTCAAAAGTTATGGGACATGCCGATTTTTGCAGCTTTTGGCGAAAACTCCAGGGGGTATTATGGCAAATAAGGGGTCTTTAGAAAGGTCTCACCAAGCCCTATCTAACTGTGAAGTGTGATGTGGACTAGGGATGCTCCGATCAGGATCGGCGAGTTTAACGAGTCCCGATCGAGTCATAAAGTCTCATTATCGGCCGATACCGATCGTCCGTCGATGGATCAGAGCATCACTAATGTGGATTGGTGATTTCTCCGCGGATCTGTACCACTCATAATATCCTTTGACTGCCTCAGAACCAATGACACCAGGCTCATTTGCACTGCTATTTACTGAAACCTTGAACGGGAAAATGACGTAATTTGGGTCTTAAATCAAAGTACTACATGTCTGCTAACTAGTGATAGGGAATACACATGCTATATAACATTTGTAACCACAGTCTATTTTATTCATGATGTCTTGTCGCCATTCTTTGGCGCTCAGAGTTAAGTACATGCAGAATATTATACGCATTCCCGAAATAACAATTTTCTCTGTCTGTGGATCGCTGTTATCTCTTTTAAACTACTAAACACTTTCTCTGTAATCGCACAACTCACTTCTGCCGTTCAGCAATCGACGTCCTTATAGGCGTGGCGTCATATACAGAACATCGAAACGTAACTTTGCTTATGTACATTTTGATTGGCTGTGAGATTTTAACCACGAAGGGAAACGTCAGAGCGCCAGGCGCTGGTATTCCTATTTATTTCTATTCATTCCATGAATAATTCCAAATTAACAAAGTCTGTTTATTGTATAAGCTTAAAAATTCTAACTAATAGAGTTGACGCCCCCAATTTGTATTTGAATGCCCCCATCTCAGCTGTCTCATTTGTTGAGAAAAGCTGGTTTAAAGGCTATGGTAAATTTTGTTCCATACTGATTAGAACTAGATATGATTTGATGTCAAATATGAGACCTGGCATGTGTTTTTCATTTTCTTAGCTGCTAAGGAAATGTATCCTGCAAATGGGGAGGCCTGTGGTGGAGGCTTTGGAGAGCCCACCATTTGAGAAACCCAGCATCGAGCAGGTAAGTTATAATCAGCCAACTCATACAAGCTCATTTGTAGGCAGAGTAAGGAACTGGTTAAAAAACAATCCCATAAGATGTAAACATAAATGGCTAGAGTACCTGAGTACATCTCAAGATGATATTCTGTGATATTCTGCTAGACACCTGAGCTGTCTAGTTAAGCAACTACCTCCCTGTTATCCTGCTAATATGGCAAACAGGTTTGTCTTTCTGTGTATACATCCTGTAACTGTCAAATGTCAAAAGTTCTGTTTTTGCTATTGCAATATGTGTTACATATCTATAAGCATCTCTGCAGATCACAGAGTAGTCTTTTGAGTCACTAAAAGCTTTCTGGCTGCCTGTGTGTGTTCTAGGGGGTGAATAACTTTGTACAGTACAAGTTCAGTCACCTCCCTTCCAAAGAGCGGCAGACCATTATGGAGCTGGCCAAGATGTTCCTCAACCAGATCAACTACTGGCAACTGGAGACGCCATCACAGAGAAGGCAGAGGGTACCTACTGATGATGTGGCTGGGTACAAAATCAACTACACCAGGTAGACAAACTGGTCAAAAATGCTAACTTGACAAACTAAATCATCAATTTGCCTGAATGAGTTGGCTAAGAGAAAAGCTTTCCAGATTGCTGAAAATGAAAGAGGCTGCTGTTTTTTAATTCTCTGTAGATTTAATGATTATTGTAATGTTGTTGAAAAATAATGAGTATTAAAATGTAACATTGGCATTTTATTTTATATTTAGCATTTGGATGCTTTGTCCTTTTTTTAAGCCACAAAGTTTGCAGCCTAAATTACAGCATTACACTTCATCCTGAAAGGCTTTTAGTAAGGACAGCATAATTTCAAATATGTTAAAAGGGCAGTGTTAAGAAAGGGATGAACAGGATACCCAAACCTATTGTGCCGAGGTCTGGCAGTAAATGAGGATTCTGTCATAATTTCCAGGCTGATCCTACTCACATTCAGAAATATCTGTAGCCCACTGTAGCTACACCAGAGGTCAAGCCTGCGTGTCCTTCACTGCTGCTAACTTTTTAAAAATGAGCCACATTTTTTTAAAAAGCTGATGATGGAAATAAATGTAACAGACCATGACTGTGGTTTTGTGGTTTTGAACAATTTTTAATTTGTTAGATTTGTTAAGTTTTTTATCTTACCTCCTTATGTGTGTGTGTGTGTGTGTGTGTGTGTGTGTGTGTGTGTGTGTGTGTGTGTGTGTGTGTGTGTGTGTGTGT
>JBBKCR010000134.1:4960165-4976451 GCA_037577295.1 Ladigesia roloffi | reverse complement strand
ATCTTATCTCCTTATGTGTGTGTGTGTGTGTGTGTGTGTGTGTGTGTGTGTGTGTGTGTGTGTGTGTGTGTGTGTAGGTGGCTGTGTTACTGTAATGTCCCACAGTTTTGCGACAGTCTACCACGTTATGAGGCCACACAGATATTTGGCCGCACGCTCCTGCGCTCTGTCTTCACCGTCATGAGGAAACAGCTGCTAGAGCAGGCCAGGCAGGAGAAAGATAAACTGCCTCCTGAGAAACGAACACTTATCCTCACTCACTTCCCCAAGTGAGGACATGCATATACAATTTTCAGCGTTAAAACATCATCCTGGCAAGTGGTGCTATGGCTGTGTGATGTGTCTATTTATCTATGTGCTCAGGTTTCTTTCAATGCTGGAGGAGGAGGTGTACAGTCCCAATTCTCCTATCTGGAGTGAAGACTTCATGATTGGTACATCAGGAGGACAGATCCCCAGAGGTAGTTTAAACTTAAAGCCCTACCCCTCCTTATAATCTATCTTTTATGATGTGAATGGCCCCTGTGTTGGGTGAAAAGAATTGTGTCTATTTAATGTGGCCTTTTCCAACCTGTGCTTTTGCATCTTTGTCTGTTTGACTGGTTCAGTTATCAGTGCACCTCAAGTGGCCAGACCGCTGTATTACACCAACAGTTCCTCTCCCGCAGAGCTGGTAGGGGGAGGCAGTGTGAGCCCAGCGCGCAAAACATCGGCTCTGGAACCCAGTCTAAGTAAATTAGATACAATTGCTACTATACACATTAGTTAGCCGTTATTAAAACTCCTTCCCTATATTGTGATACTATCTGCTCATATTGCTTAGGTGGGTTATAGGCATGTTGAAATATTGTTATTGTCGGTGCAATGATGCAACAGTTACTCTTACGTGGAAGTTAGCACATTGTAATCTACATGCTTTTTTCTGATTTTGAAGGTGGAGAAAAGCGGAAGTCCTCCGAGCCTTTGTCTCATGAAGACACTAAGAAAGCACGGGTCATTGGTGACATTCCAATAGAGTTGATTAATGAAGTCATGTCAACTATTACAGATCCTGCTGCCATGCTTGGACCAGAGGTAAAGAGTTTGCCTGGTCCTGTAAGATTCTGAGTTAAAAAAGTATTAGAGACTTACTAAATATGACCCTTGGTGGCTGTGCTCACTTTGACTACACATAACTGTGTGAGTAGTTTGACCAGAGATTCCATGGACATGGGGGTTCTAACTACAGTTATTATTTTTAATCTGTCATTTTTCTTACAAATAAAGGTGAATTGAAGTGTCCAATTAAATTAGCCATTGTTAAAATGATTCTTATGCTTTTAGGCCACACTACCACCCACAGCACTGGGAGTACTGTAATATTTTAATGGTGTAAAAGTTTAATATTTGTGAATGCATATAAACTAAACACCTGAATTGCATTCATATAACATCCAGACTTATATTAACATCCAAAAACAACAATATACAAAGCATTGACATGCATGCAGAAAAATCTACTAATTTTGTTGCGTTATGTGTCTGTATGGACAGAAAAAGCGAGAAAGACAAATAGTAAATCAATAGTCTGATAAATAATCTATGTGTGTATGGTTTGTTTCTTGTCAACACTTTGTGCATGCTACACATATCATATGACATTAAAATAGCATTTCAGCATTTAATTTTGTATGTCTTAAAACAAAAAATACTTTTGTAACATAATGCATATTCAGTACAATTAAAAAGTAATTTACTAAAATAGTTTTTTTTTTTTTCGCTCTCCCTCTCAGACCAATCTTCTTTCAGCCCACTCAGCACGAGACGAGGCTGCAAGGTTAGAAGAGAGGCGTGGTGTGATAGAGTTCCATGTTATTGGCAACTCACTCAACCAGAAACCCAACAAGAAGATACTGATGTGGCTGGTGGGCCTTCAGAATGTCTTCTCCCACCAGCTGCCCCGCATGCCCAAAGAATACATCACACGCCTCGTCTTCGACCCGTAGGTCTCTTACCTTTTCCGACTATTTCTACAACCAACAAAATCCAGCTGTCCCAACCAAAACAAAAAACAAAAAAATGTATTTTGTGTATGCAAAGCACCACTCAAAAGCAGAACTGGGGCATTGTTTTGCCTAGTCCTCTTCATAACTTGTACCACCTGTGCTAACATAGAATGTGCCAACAGTACTTTATAATTTTTATATATAATAGTGAACATTTCAGTAAAGTTTAGTGTTGAAACATTCACTTTGAACGCAGCCTTTTGTCTGCAAGTATAATGTGAAATTCTATGTGAAATGTATTTGGATAACATCACAATCTGACAAAATAAGACTACAAGATGTACCAGGAGTTGAATATAAATAGGTAGCAGCATTGCTTAAAAGTTAAAAACTGTGTCAGTTTTGATTTTGTTTGGATAAGTTTATTTCACTTAATAGAATTATTTCTCTGATATTTTCAGTGTGACCCTGATATGGTAGTCGCATGTAGGGTGTGCGATGCAAAGAATACATTTTTGAACACTGTGCCCACCTTTATTAGATACATCTAACACTGCAGATGCACATTTAATTGTAGTTAATCAGATTCTGAATCATTTGTGTTAATCATCCTCTAGTCATCAAAAAATAAGGCAAACAAAAAAAATAGTTTGGATCATGTTCTTAATACAGGAATGACACTTCAGTGCTACTGCTGTGGGTGAGCCACTCTATGCAATAAACACACGCACAGACTAGCATAGCAGTGGTGCTGCAGTATTTACACTCAGAACTGAGAACAGTCCACCACAAAATATATCCTGCTCACTGAAGGTTGTATTTTGTGAGCAGTACCACTGTAAGGAGCATCACTGGTGTATTGAGCCAAACTGCTTGATGACCTGCAGCAAGGTTAATCTGCTTTCAATTCACACAGGAAGCACAAAACGCTGTCTCTAATCAAAGATGGTCGTGTGATTGGAGGTATCTGCTTCCGGATGTTTCCATCTCAAGGCTTCACTGAGATCGTTTTTTGTGCTGTTACCTCCAACGAACAAGTGAAGGTGAGAATCATTATTTAGATCTTATGATTTGTCTAATCTTTAAAGCTCTTGAGTTCCTTCAGTTGTTCTTTAAAACTGATAGTGGTGAGCCAAGGGCTTGTAATTTCCTTGCACTATTTTCTTCATTTTCTGCTTGTACTGTTCATTTTATTTTAATTGTTTTACATTCTGTATATAATCTGAAAGATTGTTGTGGCTACTAATTACACATACAATCTAGTACCTGCACACTCCAGCACACTTTTCTTAATGACTTATTCTCTAACAAAATGTTTGCAGTCATTGTCATTATAACCTACTTCCAGCTCTGTCTGTCATTTGCTAACATGAGTTGGTTCTGAACGGATGCTAATGTTTTCTGAGTGAAGGTATGAGTGAAGAAATTGGTTGTACTCTGAAATGAAGCCCTGTCTTTAACATTGGACATTCTGGTTTGCCTTAGGGTTATGGAACCCATCTGATGAACCACCTAAAAGAGTATCACATCAAGCATGAGATCCTCAACTTCCTCACTTATGCTGACGAATATGCTATTGGGTACTTCAAAAAGCAGGTTAGTGGTGCACCAACTGTGCCAACTACCCAGTAA
This sequence comes from Ladigesia roloffi, assembly GCA_037577295.1. Taxonomy (NCBI): domain Eukaryota; kingdom Metazoa; phylum Chordata; class Actinopteri; order Characiformes; family Alestidae; genus Ladigesia; species Ladigesia roloffi. The sequence goes on along the minus strand of JBBKCR010000134.1, from coordinate 4,972,834 downwards.
ATTAGTTGTGGATACCAGTATTATTCATATCCCAAACCTGACACTAAAGCTATTTAATGGTTTCAGTAATATTAGTTTCAGCAGTAGAGGTCCCATTATCTTTTATTGCTTTCTTTTCATATAGTGTTATATAATATTTTGGCAGTAGTTTGACCGTAGTAATTTAAATGAATATCTCTTATACAACGTTTAATAGGTTCTCATGTTTGACTTGAGTTTAAACATATGATAGTTAGCAAAGGCAAACATTTGGTATCAGTTTCCTAGAGACAGTCTACTAATTATGCTTACTAAACAAAAATGGTTTCAGACATAAAGATTCATGGCTCAATGTTTACACGAATTTGGAGGTGTACTTGCACACATATGCAAATACTATTTAATAAAGTTATGAATTGCAACAGACATAACCAATAGTCACAGCATCCATTGCATACAACAATTCCATATTTAAACATTTTCTGTAATTTTGTGTTATTGTTGGAAAGGGCGAAAGCTGGAAGTGTAGTAACAGGGTGTGAAATGAAAAAGATTTTTATGTGATGATATGAAAGTGCATCGGTGACTATGTGCTTTACCAAATTTTTTTTGCTGAGGGCATTAAAATTTGTTTTGATGCTGGAAAATTGCATCGCAAAGGTTGAAAAGTTGCATCGCAACTGTGTTGAAAAGTTATTTAATTTGTTTTTTTAATTATTAAGAGTTTAAATTGTGTAGAGACATTTTGAATCTTAATAACCTCATACATTTTTTCACTAAAGTGCAACTTTATTTACATTTTTGCTAACTGAATAATTTTTGTTACCGCAGGTTTAGTTTGACCCTTAGAAGCATCTGTAGTTGTACAGGCTAAAGTGCAGAATGAGAAGGACATACACTCACTGATTTGAAACATGCAACCCTTTTTGTTCCCACTGGCACTTGTAATGAAGATTGAAAATTGTGTTTACTCTATGGATGTCCCTGTTCATGATTATGTAAACCCTGCATTCACACAATAAACAATATAAGTGAATTGCTGAAAGTGAGAAATACAAATAGATTAAGTGTATTTTGTCTACTCACATTGCTATATTGTCAATTTTGAGCAAATAAAGCAAAGTGACTAGTGGAAATCAATGACACATTATATATTTTAACTGGTGCTGGGCACGCTAATGTGTTAGTATCACGTTAACGCATTATGTATTTAACACGACTATTATTTTTAAAAAACTATTTATTTTGAATGTGTGTTGCCTTTTTGGGGTTGTGAGTGCGCAGAGCAAGCAGCTGGCTGGTGTTTGCTTGGGTCATTTGTTCCTATACTTTTGTCCATATAATAAATCCCTTATATCAACAGGAATTTAATGACGCTGCATTCAGGTACATACATTTTCATATGGAGTTGCTCCCCCTCTACAGCTGCTATAATGGTACTGCTTTCCATGCCCTGAACTCTAAGGGTAAATTATTTTTCTGTAAAAAAACAGATAAAATGTGAATGCCCTGTAGTGGCGAGTAGCTTTGTTTATATATTTTATTTGTTTACATTACTGTTTAAGTTGAGATTTAATTAATCACAAAATTTTTTTTTATCATTGCCCCACATTCATTTTAACTGACATTTTTCTCATGATTCTCCAGGGCTCCTTATTCTGTGACAGTGTTATATAGTGGGTAATTCTATTATGAGGTATATAAAAAGATACTTACTAATAATAACCGCTTATAAACTCTATAGAATTTATTGGAAAATATAGGTTGATGCTGTAGCTGTTTACCTTCTGTCCAACATGTTTGTAGTTGGTCTGAATGTAGTAAATACAGTCTCTAAACGTTTGTAGTTTTATGCTTGAAAGAAAAACTTATTTTAGCAGAAATTCGTAGGCTTCCTTTTGCTTCGTTTTATGATGAGATTTTATCCTTGTCCATGTCAGAAATGCTAATATTGATCGATTTTATTCTTATTTTAACTCATGACCAAGGCAATCAGTTACTAAAAATATGTAGGAATATGAAGGAATTTTACTCAAACACAGCTCAGTACTGAACCTACTAGACCAAACACTATGGATTCACCCTAAGCTTTTTCTAATATTGGTTTTAGTGACGTCTCTGTTATTAGACACATTAGAAACATTCCTTGGAAAATAAACAATGATCAGGTTTTCCTAAATGATCTAGCATACATTGGAATTAATAACTAGCACTTTATCGTCGGCTTCTACTTTAATCTGCTCCTGACTAGTGATCACCGTAATAGATCAACAATATTATATCCTTCTATCCTCTTCTTCTTCTTCTCTCACACCAAATGGCTGCACTCACCACATCCATAAACCTCCTACTAGGCAGTCCTCTTCTGTTTTTCCCTGCAGGTCCATCCTCACCATTCTTATCCCAACATATTCAGAGTCTCTCCACAGCACATGTCCAGACCAATGCAATCTCCCCTCTCTGACCGTTTCTGCCTAAAAAACTAACTCCTGATCCTGTACATCCTCGACACTCACCATGCAAATCTATATATTTTCAACTCTGCCACCTCCAGCTCTGCTTCCTGCCTTTCTGTTCTATTGTATAAGGAAGTCAGGAGTGGCACATGAGTGTGAAAGGATGGTACAGGTTATGTACGATGGTTATGTATGTTTTGGGAGTGGAGGTGCCTTTACACCAGGAATCAGCTTTCAGCCCTTTCCTGTTTGCTATGGTGATGGACAGGATGATAGACAAAGTCAGACAGCGGTTCCCCTGGACTATGATGTCTGCAGATGACATTGTGATCTGTAGTGAGAGTAGAAAGCATTTTGAGGAAACCCTGGGTAGAGGGAGATATGGTCTGGAGAGGTGAGGAAGGGAGGTCAGAGGGACCAAGACCGAATACCTTTGTGTGAATGAGAGGGAGGACAGTGGAATGATTAGGATGCAGGGATTAGAGATGGCAAATTTGGAGGAGTTCAAATACAACAGTCCAGAGTAATGGAATGTTTGATAGAGATGTGAAGAAGGAAGTGCAGGAAGGGTGGAGTGGGTGAAGAAGATTGGCAGGAGTGGTTTGTAACAGGCCAGTGCCAGAAAGAAGAAAAGAGGAAGGTCTAGTTGAAGGTTTATGGATGTGGTGAGGGATGCACAGAGGATAGAAGGAACAGGAGACCGTTGATCCACTATAGCGACCCTTAATTGGGAGCTGCCAAAAGTAGAAAGTTTTTCATAGTTTCATATGTTCTTATGTTGTATACTAGTTAAATGATGTTACTATCTTACATGTTTGATACGTATTATGTTGTTTCTTTTAATTCTTCTTAATAGTACAGTAAGCTTACTTAACTTTGAGTGCCTGAATGCTTATTATAGCAGCTAAAAACATGTAACATTGTTACTTTGTATTTGACAGTTTTATGTGAATTACTCTGTAAAGGCAAACTTTTTTTCACTTTTTCTGTTGTAGGGGTTCTCCAAGGACATTAAGGTACCCAAGGCCAAGTATGTAGGCTATATTAAAGACTATGAAGGAGCAACACTCATGGGCTGTGAACTAAACCCCAGCATTCCCTACACAGAATTCTCAGTCATCATAAAAAAACAGAAAGAGGTGTGTGCCTAGATTGCACCTCTCTGCATTTCCACACTTGTAGGGAATAACTTAATTAAGACGTGAATAAAATAATCAGTGCTTTTGAGGTTTTGTTTTTTGTTTTTTTTTTCTCTTTTTTAAACTTCAGAATTTGGCATAAGCTTTGGATGATGGAGATTTACTTAACGTTTAAACCAATGTTTGGTAATGCACATGTATGTCTGTCTGTGTGCTATTTGCTTATGGTGGCAAATTTGAATGGGTATCTCTTACCCAATGTTTCTAATATATGTGCTTATTCTAGTTGTGCATAGATGTTTAACAAACAGGGTGAGAAATTAGATTGTTGGAGTGCTACATGTGTTAATTCTTGTACATTTTTTTCCCCAGATTATTAAGAAGCTGATAGAGCGGAAGCAGGCGCAGATACGCAAGGTGTATCCTGGCCTCTCCTGTTTTAAGGAGGGTGTTCGCCAGATTCCAATTGAGAGCATTCCAGGCATACGTATGTCAGGACTCTACTTCAAAACAAATACTGCATGTTGGCATATTGTATTTATGTTTTTCGTCCATCGTAGTTTTTATGTTTTCTGTCCATCCAATTTTTAATTAGACAACTTTATTTCAAGATAATTCAGCTTTCATTGGATGTGATATAAAATACTGTTTATAGAAAATTAAAACACTTTGCTTATTTTGCAGGTTAGAATTTTATGTCCCATTAAATGTCTGAGACACTCACAAAATCTGAGTGTAGCTAAAAGTATGGTGAGAAAAGTAACATTATCCTAATAAGTTGAAACTCACCTTTACAATGGAAAAAACTTCAAATGTGAATGCTGCACCAACCTAATGCCCCACAAGCTTGTTGATAGCTTAGCAGTACACTTTTATGGGGTAGACATTATGGTATCTGTCACTCAAATTTCATTGTAAATGATATAATAGATTAATGAAAAAATTAGTAGTTTTAGGTTATAAATAGTATCCTCAGCCTAAAATTTGCACTTCTTTCTTGCAGGTTCAGGTTTCAGTTGACAAATTGAGTACAAACATTGGCACAAAACCATTTAAGTATCCCAGCAGTATAGATTATTTTTAGAGTATTTTTATTCATTCTTAACTTTTTGTCATTTTAAGATTTTTTCTCATATTGTCTTTTACTCTTCAGAAGTCACTCAGAGAATCTTGGGGCATAGGACAAAGATGTAATTCAATACATTTAATTATTTTTCTTTTGGTTTCTAGGTGAGACAGGCTGGAAACCCATGGGGAAAGGGTGAACATATCTTCCTTACTATCAGATTTTGTACTTTAATATAAACCCAGCTTGTTGTCTTACTCTGATTTGCAGTGTTTAATACAAATTTTTAAATATTTTTTGTTTGTAACAGCAAAGAGGTGAAAGATCCAGATCAGCTATATAGCACATTAAAGACGATTTTGCAGCAAGTTAAGGTGATACACTTCACTGAGTTTGGCCATTTTGAATGGTCTTTGTGTGGTTTTCTCCAGTGAAGCATGCAAGTATATTTGTTTGCTTTTCAGTCACACCAGAATGCGTGGCCATTTATGGAGCCAGTAAAGAAGAACGAAGCGCCTGGTTATTACCAAGTCATCCGCTTTCCTATGGGTATGAATAATTTTAGTAACTCAGCATTCAGATGCATTTTCCTGTGGGGATTATGTTCCAAGAGCGCCTGTGAATGGTGGAAAAATGCCAATCTGTGATATGGTTCAAAATATTTTGTGTAAACCCTAATTAAGCCCCCAAATATGTTCCCAGAACACTTTTATTTCATTTTGAACTAAACGTAATACATTTCCCTTAAAAATGTAAAGGTGACCCCGTATTCATTCATTTTACACTGAACTGCTTTCTGACGCAGTGCTCCTGATGTTACACCTGTATACACTGTACTTTATTTCATTATAGTGCTTAGGTATATGCAGGGTAAATATAGTAATAATTTAATTTACAGTAATAAAAATACAGGACCTTAAGTGCTATACTATAAAAATGACAAAACTTCACATGGGAAACTGTTTAAATGCAGGAATACTGGACTGCATCTGCCAGAGATGGGTCATTATGGGTCGTGGTACGAGATCTCGCAGGATCAGATGCGTCTGGTCTGGTGAGACCCAAATTACGTCCTGTTCCCGTTCAAGTCTTCAGTAAATAGCTGTGCAAATGAGCCTGCTGTCATTGTAACTGAGGCAGTCAAAGAACATTGAGTGGCATAGATCCGCTGAACAAGCACTAATCCACATCAAACTTCACAGTTAGATAGGGCTCAGTGAGACCTTTGCAAATACCTCTCGGTTGCCATAATACCCCCAGAGTTAAAAGATGCTAAAATTGTAGTGTCCCATTTCTTTTGATCACCTTACAAGCGGCAATACTCAGAGGTGCACGCAGACACTTCCAACTGCAAATTTTAAAATTATTTAATATCAAAACAGCCAAATTCAAATGTGATATCTCTGGTAGGTAGATAGAGGTCTCTGTGTCCTGAAGTTAAAAAACTTGCAGCGAGCCACCAAGGACAGGACTCACTCTAACGTTTTGTTTTATTAAACAAGCCACTTAATCTATGTGGCTAGTTTCCATCGGTCAAAGGTTTTGTTTGAAGTTTCTAATTACGGTAGTTTGCCTGTTTTAAATGGGCGATAACCTGCTGCTGCTGCCATCTTCTTTCTCCACCTTCAATTAAATAACAGTTATTTCAAAACTATTTATAGGTCCATGTCTGCTTAATTGAGTGCATGAGCAAAGGTTATTGTTTTTGGTCAGTTTAGGATTGTTGTGCACGTGATTGTTTGATGTGATGTGTTACATCGTGGATTTGTTTGGAATGTGAGAGAATACTTAGAATACTTTCAAACCCCAGTTCTCATGAAATGTTTTTTCCCCCCTCATTGCTCAACTACTAAACTAAATAGAATAGATTACACCCACACACATTACAAGGCTAGGCTGTTGTAATGAATTTTATAATGTTCCACAAACCTGGCTTGCCAGCATCTCCTCACAAAGCTTACTCACTTGAGGTTTTCAAACATAGTATTCATTTTTAAAGAATATCTAAAATCTCGTCTCGTCTCGTGGGAAAAGCGTCTGGTCACATCCCTAGTCATTATCTATATATTGCTGTGTAAAAAGCAATTAAAAAACATGCACGTATTAATTAGGTTCTAAGAAAAAATCTGCGAATGTCTGAAGCTGTGAATTCTGAACCATGACTTCATGGAGGTTTACTGTAATGCTTTACTCTGCCAATAAACGTAATTCTGTTTGAGTACCTCCATATTACAAATATTAACGTCTACTCTGTTCCCATTAATCCTGACTCATAATATTAACCTATTAATAACCTATTAAAATAGCTTTTTTTATTTGAAGTTCAAGTATTTTATGTTTTGGTTTGATATTCAGATTTCAATTTTACTGTCAATTTTACACTGATGAAGGACTTGCTAACAAGTTGATGATTATGATTAAGTTAAAGTAAATTTAGATATTACAATGGACATGTTCCTTTGGAGTCACTAATGCAATAGCCCAAAGGAATTACTGAGTGTGTTCTTATTTGTGCCTAGACCTAAAGACCATGAGTGAGCGTCTGAAGAGTCGGTACTACACCACGAGGAAGCTGTTCATGGCGGACATGCAGCGAATCTTTACTAACTGCCGGGAGTACAATCCTCCCGAGAGTGAATATTACAAGTGTGCCAACTTGCTGGAGAAGTTCTTCTACACTAAGATCAAAGAGGCAGGTCTCATTGATAAGTAGACATCAGCACAGCACACTCCAGCTTTCTTTCTCTTTCTTCCACTTTCCAGCATATGGCATTTGTCAGCCCTTGTTGGTGTGAGGCATGTGATGCCAACATGAAACGATTCACTGTTCAGAGCCTGGTTTCTCAAAATAACTGTAGCACAAATCATTGTAAGTCAGTAGAGCTTTGAAAGCTCTTTCTGATGGTGTAGATGACCATAACACTACATTGCTTTTGGGTTGACTGGGGTGTGAGTGTATGTGTGTGTGTGTGTGTGTGGATGCTATTTGTACATCTTATTGTGTACAGAGATTCTCCCTCACAGTTAAGCTTAACTCCTGCCAAAAACATAACATTTCATGTTTGTGTGTGTGTGTGTGTGTGTGTGTGTGTGTGTGTGTTGAGTACATATATCAACTATAAAAATAGCTGTACATTGTTCTATTTTATGGTTGGAATCCATATGATAATAGAGGCATACCTTCTCTGTACAAAATGATTCAGAAAAGAGACACATAATTGTGCTACATGTTGTATGTTAATCTGCACTTATTTATTGTTTAAGAATTAAAAATTGTGATAAAGCTAAACATTTGTATTATGAAAGTTAATGGTAAGAAACTGCTTACTCATTTAAATTGAAGTGAGTGGTAGATGGGCTATAGTGTGCAAGCTTTTAAATGTGATGTCTTACTGCATTTGGTCTTAACGGCAAACCAGCCAATGAAGAAATATTCCATTGTATTTGAAAACGAGGAAAAAAAGATGTGCAATAACCAGTAGATTTGTTGTTTTGTAAAATGTTTGTACTTATATTTAGGAACAGATGAACTTTGTACTATGTTGTAGGGAGGGGTATTTTAAGGCCTTTTTATCTTTGCTTTTAAAGACAGCATATTTTACAGAGTTATTAAAAACTTTAGACCAACCCAAAATGTGTCTGTGTCCTATTTCACAACCAAAATAGTGTGTGTGTCCTACTGAACTGAACATAAATTATACATTCCAATAAGAATTCCCATGACTAGTGTGTTGCCTAAAGGAGACTAAAATTATTCTGGTCTGCTTGCATGTGTTTGAATGTGGGTGTTACGTGTTTGTTTTTTTTTGTTGTTGCTATATTCCCCAACTTCTATAGGTCCCCCAGGTGATGCGGACCCTCCAAAGGACTTGTGGTTGGCTGAGTGCCTTGGGGATGATCCTACTAGAAGATCGCTCCTGGAGATCGCCAGCCTTCCAGCTTGAAGAGGATGTGTGAGATTTAGACAGAAAGAGTTAGAGCTGTGGTATTGGCATGTGTGTTTGTTAGGTTCTGTGTGATCGTAAGTGATTGGAGAGGATTAGGAGAGTGTTGAGTGTGTGTGAGAGAACTGAATGTTGGCTTGTGCCTTAAAACTTGTGAACCGAGTGGTTCTCATTTGTGTTTAGTTTTGGGAGTTGGGCTAGCTTGATATTCCTCTGTCATACACATTTCTTTGTCACACGGTAGAACTCCTTTGTTTAGCACACCAGGTAAGCAGCAGACACCACCTTTTTGTATATTTTGTTATATTTAGTTTCAGAGTAGTGTAGTTAGAGACAATATTGGGTTGAGATGGGATTAGAGGTTTCACCAATCAGATTAGGGAAGTTTTGGTTTGTTCTTTTCTTTTCTTTGGTCTTATTGCTAGGACCTAGGCCCAACTCATTTTTTTGTTTGTTTGTAACTATTTTCCTTCATGGTAAGCTCTGTTAATATTATTTCAGACTTCTATTTCACTGTATATATTTATTACTGTGTGTCCCCACTTTACTAAATATTTTGTATCATAATACACCAGCTTTTGCTTGAACCTTGGTCCTGTCTAGTAATCCTCATTTCCTGTGTGCAGTTTGTGTCCTCCCTACCATCTAACAACCCCAATCTATATCCCTAGCCATAACAGATGGGGGCTTGTCCAGGATTTGAATATTGATTTATTGATTAGATATTAATTATAATGATTAATATTCATTATAGATATAGTTCTGGGAAGGACAATACTAGCACACAAAAAGGGAGTACACTGACTAGTATTGTTTGGCTTTCGAGTGGAAACATGGTAATCATCTCGGTACAGGCGTTTCTGGAGAATCCCTCCTTAGAAATATTTGAGGCATGTAGAAAAGATGAGCTTATTCTTTTGGCGGATCATTTCGGGATTGCAATTTAGAGGACCAAAAGAAAGCAAGAGATAAATGCAGTGGTCTTTGATGAATTGGTGAGAAAATGTATACTGAAGCATGTTGAGGAACCTGACTTGGGGGCAGCTCTAACTGGGGAAACGGGAGTGCTCAGATGCGGATGTGGATCCGGTAGCTTTAAAGAAAACTTGAAATCGAAGCAGACAAGGATGTCCAACTTCATCACTTGGAATTGGAACTTCTAATCATCTGAGCTTGAGAGCTCAGGCAACTGTAAGACTTCGATCCCTCCTCCCTCACCTAGAACTGGACCTAGAGATAATTTAGACATAACCAAGGTCATTCCTATCCTTCCTTCAATTTCGCGAATCCAAGGTTGATGCCTATCTCTCTGCTTTTGAAGGAATTGTAACTTAATTAAATTGGCCTAAAGACATGTGGGGGTTAATGTTGCAATGCAAGCTCTCAGGAAAAGCTAAGGAGGTGTGTGCAGCGTTATCGGCTGAAGACAGTCTTAGTGGAGGTTGCTATCTTGCAGGCTTATGAGTTGGTGCTTGAAGCTCACAGAAAAAGATTTAGGGACTATAGGAAAAGTACAACTCAGTTGTTTGTTGAATTCGCTCATAAAAAGACCGTACTTTTTAATAAATGGACAGCTGTGTGGAGGGTCACTGACTTCAATTCTCTTAAGGAATTGATATTGTTAGAAGAGTTCAAGCCTTGTGTGCCAGAAAGCATAGTGACATATTTAAATGAGCAAAAGGTTGCTTCTGTAAGCACGGCAGCGGTAATGGCAGAGGAGTTTACGCTCACAAGACAGGACACCTAATTGCTAACTCCTTAGCTTTGAAAGCAAAACAAGGTCGCCCTAATTAACAATGGAACTGAGAAATCTGCTGGGGAGTCCACTTTTCAGCCAATCATATGTTCTGGCGCGGTGTCTTTACCTGAAACAGGTCCTATAGAGGTAAAAAGTTAAAGGGACAATGGTGCGGCACAATCGCTATTGTCGGCTGATGTGTTGCCTTTATCAGGGGTTAACTCTTGTAACTCTCATGTACTCGCACAGGGTATAGAGATGGGTATACCGTTACACAGGGTACATTTGAAGTCGGAGCTGGTAACTGGTGCAGTCTGTTGGCATTTGTGAGCGTTTACCTATCGAAGGAATCTCTATGATTCTAGGTAACAATTTAGCTGGAGGAGAAGTTACGCCCCTCCTTGAAGTTTGTGAAACCCCGAAGATAGGACATGAAGCTATTGGCGAGGGATCTCACAATGAATTTCCAATATGTGCTGTGACGTGGTCACAGACACAGAAGTTCCCAGAGATGGTGGACTTATCTGATACCTTTTTTTGCAGTAGATGAAGCTTGGGTACAAAAACATGAAGTGCCACCAGTTAATCCGACATTTGGTATCTCAGAAATTTAAATATCTGATGGTCCCCTTACTTGCTAATTTCTGCTCAAAGAGCAGATGAATCACTACAGAAGTGTTTTGATGCTTTACAGAACCCAGAAGAGTCAAAGGCATGCCAGTATTCATTGATTAATTAAGTGTCCGTGAGAAAATAGTATCCACCAGTGAATGAAAAAAATGACTGGATCACAGTTTATCAGATTGTGATTCCTAAAGAATTGCATATGCAAGTGTATAGTTTGGCCCATGACAACTTGGTTGCAGCTCATCTCGGGGTGACGAAAACGTATGACCATATATTACGTAATTTTTTCTGGCCAGGCTTGAAAACGGATGTAATTGAGTATTGTAAGTCATGTCAGATGTTTTAAGAAGTTTGGAAAACTCTTTCCAAACTTCTTAAACATAAAGTATTTCTCCTGCTACTTTACACCCCATTCCTGTGATCGGAGAACCGTTCGAACATATTCTCATAGATTGTGCTTTGGCCGCTCCCTAGAAGGAAACTGGGAAATCAGTTTCTGCTCACAATAATGTGTACGGCTACCAGGTGTCCTGAAGCTATTCCTTTGAGAAGTATAACAGCTGCTGCTGTTATCAAAGCCCTTATCCAGTTCTTTTCTAAGTTTGGGTTGCTGAAAATCATTCAGTCAGACCAAGGTTCCAATTTCACCTCCTTTGTGTTTAAGCAGGTGTTACGTCACCTATCTGAAAAGCATATAAACTTGAGTCCATATCACCCGGAATCTCAAGGTGCAATTGAAAGATTTCACCAAACCTTGAAGTCTATGCTCAGAGCATATTGCACCGACATGAATCAAGAATGGGATGAAGGTATTCATTTGGTTTTATTTGCAGTAAGAGGTGTAGTGCAGGAATCCATAATTTTAGTCCTGCTGAATTAGTTTTCGGACACACTGTTAGAGGCCCGTTAAAATACATTTTGTTGGAAGATGATGCATCTTCCCCTACCCCGAAAATAAATCTGGTAAGGTACGTGAAGAGGTTTACGTCACGTTTGAAACAAGCATGTGATTTTGCTGAAATAAGATTGAGTTCTGCACAGACAAAATAAAGCAAAGATATGACAGGAAAGCTGTTAGCAGACAATTTCAGGTGGGAGATAAAGTTTTACTTTTGTTACCAAACATAGGCTCATCTTTATTTGTTTGTTTTACAGGTCCGTACGCAGTTGAGGAATGCATTAACACCAACTATCATATCAGTACTCCTATCTGCCATGTAAACATGCCAAAGCTGTATGTGGAACGTACCATGGTGAACAAGCACTCATGTGTTTAATTGTTTAGAAGCAGAGCTCTTAGAAGTTGGAAACACCTCACTTCTTTATGGGACTTTTTCAAACTCTCTGAAAACAGCAGTTAAGCCTCTTCTGTAAAAGAGCAATCTTGATAACACCATACTGAGCAACTATAGACCCATACCTAATTATTATTCAATCAGTTGAATAACTACTTAAACTTAAATGGGTACACAAACAATTTTAATCTGGTTTCCGACCACAGCACAGAGCTCGTTAAGATAATAAATGACATTCACCTATATTCTGATACTAGCAAAATATCAGTGCTGGTACTACTAGATCTTAGTGCTGCGTTTGACACTGTTGATCATAACATTCTTCTAGAGAGACTGGAAAACTGGGTCTGGAGTTCTGGGATGGCCCTATATTGGTTCAGGTCATACTTAGAATGGAGTAAGGGGGTATTATGTGAGTAAAGGAG
>JBBKCR010000134.1:4930813-4942086 GCA_037577295.1 Ladigesia roloffi | reverse complement strand
AGAGAGAGAGAGAGAGAGAGAGAGAAAGGAAAGCATTGCAGGGAGATGAGGTCATGTATTTAGCTTGATTGTACTGAGCAGCAGGGCTGGTCATAGCATAGTCAGGAGTCTTACAGCTAATAGCTTATGTAAGACAAACGCTGCAGGAAGGTTGCTGTAATGTTGGGCTAGCATCTAAAATCTCCTGGACTATCAGGAACACAGACGAGTGCACTGGACACAATTTTCAGTCTTAACAGAAATCAGGTGTCAAGACGGATAATACCTGCATCACTGCATCATTACATCATAGTATAGGAGCCCTGCTCAGGAAGACTTCTGTTTCCCAACAATAGGGAGCACAGGAAAAACTCAAGAAAAACAACAGGGTCTACAAGTCTACTTACTGCCTGGTGTAATGTTGTACTGGCTATGGCCTTCAACCAAGCAAGTAAGCAATATCACCAATTTTAACCCAATGGAGCGTGCATCAAACTTTCTTAACAACTAGGTGGTGAAGTTTTAACAGTTGAACTAATTTTTGACTTCAGGTCATTTTTGCTAATACTGCCTATAGGGACTTTTTACACTATGCAAATACTCAAACAAAATCTAACAACAGTAACAGAAAGTCTTTTTTTTCTTTCACTTTGCCAGATGAGCTGTTGTGTGACTAGCATGGTGCCAAGATCAGAACGTCCCTCCTTGAATCCATCTCTGTGGCAATGGGGGTGGGGAAGCAGGGCTTTAATCTGTAATCGGACTGAGAAATGGCGGCCACACGTGTCCTCATTGATCATCAGCCAGATTAGCAGCTAATTCCTACTTCCTGCCAGGCCCTCAGTCCTCCTCCTCCTCCTCCTCCTACTACTCTTCTCTTTACCTCTAGTTTTTGTCTCCTTAATGTTATACCCCTGTTTTCTTCCCTGGTCACCAGTCCCTCTTCTTATGGGCCCGATGTCCTCTTTAACTTTTACATTGTTCTTTGTAGCACATTGAATCTTTTGAATTGTTATTGCTCAAGCCTGGTTCTCTCTCTCTCTCTTTCACACATACACATGCACGTACGCACGCCCGCATGCACATGTGCACATGCATACAAACACACACAATATAAGCCTGTCCCTATTCCCATCTAAATCTTGGTAAATAAATGTTTTATTGCTGATCCTAATAGTGCAGGCTACCCTTTTAAAAATGTGCAAAAACATATTAGAGACACACCCATGCACTTACCAAGTCCAAGCAACGGGTGATGCTCCACTAAAGTCCAGCAGTTATCATCCAGGCAGTGGCTCTTATAGACTAGGAGCTGACACACATCTCTGGCCGTCATATCAGCAGGAACCTCCACCACCTTCCCAACACCATCCTCACTGAATACCTTTATGATCTGGATGATAAAACAGAGTCATTTATTACATGCATATGTGCTCTTTATGCAACACCAGCCCTCTGAAAATTGATGAATTAGATTTGTACACATTGATGAATTAGATTTTGAGGGAACAGGAATAATGGAATGGAAGCTAGAGAAATAGAGATTCCAACCAATCTCATTATTTTATAACGCCTAACACTCACAGCTCAAAGCGATTATAAATCTCAGCATACATACACACATAAATTAATTATGCATTTATTCCCCAAGATGATACCGAATAATCCTTGACTGCTTTATCACTTTATTAGCTAAACTACATTGTTTGGTGCCCTGTTCCCCCACTTCAGAACACTTACATAAGGGAAAAAATTCCCCACTTTCTCTAAACTGCCCAAACTGCTGACCTATAGGCACAAATAGAGATGGAGTCAAGCTCAATGGAAGAACCATTCAAAATCTTAATTTCCACGAAGGGACAGGACATTTATCAAACAATGAATCCATCGTGATTTTGGGTTTAGCGGGAGGACTGCTGCACCAACAACACAATTGCTCTTTTTACCGCAGGGTGGAACTTTCCCTGTAAACAGATGCCAATTTGAGTGGTAGAGCTCTCCCATTCAGCTTGCAAACTGTCACCTCCTTTTTATTATATAAGAAATTGATTGCAAAAAAAAACTGACACTGTTTATTTGCTATTATACCCATAACATTCTATTATATATAGCTATATGTATCTAGCTTTATTTAAGTGGAAAGTAGCAGCTATGGTTCCACTGGAATGCCTTTAGAACTGTGGCACAACCCTTGGCTTGGCAGAAGAATTACTTTTTGTGATTATTATTAGTATTATATAACTAAACATTAGTATATGTTACTTGCATATTTTCACTATTTAAAAAAACAGCCATCAATGAAATTATGCATAATAATAATTTATCCATAACAATAATTTTACCAAAACTTTTCCTAAATTTCTTTATATGGTTCCTGGGGGAAACTGCTTGAATCCTGAGCATTCACCCCATTGAACAAATGAAGCAGTAGGCAGGCGACATTGGTGCCCGGACAGCAGTGTGTGGGCATGGTACCTTTCTCAAGGGTTCCTCTGAGGTGTCATTGACAAACCTGGGATTTAGCCTTCAGATTGCAGGGCCACCAGGCCACCAGCTGCCCAAGAGGGCTTTGTTGCTTTACATGGTGCCACCACCCATTCAGTGTGGTTTAATAACTTTTACATAGCCTGTAAATGTTAGCTTACTGCTTTAATTTAACATTGGAATAGCATTCCGGTTAATCCATTTTTGGTGGTCTAAACTTAAATTTTACCTACAGAAAGTTAACATAAATCTAATCATATAGCTTTAAATTATTGACCAAATAATTTAATGTTTAAAAAAAATTGCTTATGTAAAAGTATTTACATTTGTGCATGTTTGTAGGTGCGAGCTTGTCTGATCCATCCTCTGCTGGATCACCTCTAGACCTAACGTGCTCAGAAGCATGACTTTCAAAGTCAAATGTGTGCATACACACACACATGCGTGTACACACACGCACGCGTACACACACACACACACACACACACACACACACACACACACACACACACATGCAGAAAGATCAATCATTTGACATGATTCCTAACACTTGCAAACATGCACTTGTCCACACACATACACACACTGTCAGCAGCAGTACACCAAAATATACATATTAATATATCTTAGCACACCTTACACAAATGCCCTTTTAAACTCTGCTGTACACGTCCACTGGTAAAGAAACATTCGTTTTTTATTCCTTTCGACTAAACAAAACCAAAATACTTATGTAGTGCACAAACACAAACATATGTGCACTTTTACTCCACAGTACGAAACTGTTAAATGACAGTCCCAAAGAAAGAACAGCTTAAAACCGTGCCATAGTTACAGCACTAACAATACCTGTTCTTTCTCTTCCAGGTAAAGCTAATTAGAAATTCTCAGGGTAATGCTGTTATCTGTAAAGGCCACGCAAAGTAGTCACTGGTAAATGTTTGGAACTACATGAAGCTGAAATGCCTGAAGACATACAAGTGCATGAAAAGTGTACATGAAGATGCGCAAAGTTAGCTGTAAAAGTCTAGGTTCAATTGTCAGTCTTACCTCTACAGCCTGGTAGAGGCAGCAGTCCGGAGAGCACGATGGCATTTTTACACTGAACCAGTCTTCTCTCGCTCAGAGAGTGCGAGAGGGAGAGAGAGAGACAGAAAGAGAGAGAGAGAGTGAGAGACAGAGTGGGGGCTGGGGGGTGGAGGGCGGAGGGAAGGAGGAAGCAGCGTCTGAGATAGTAGTTGGGGAGAAGGGTGAGATTTGCTGAAAAGTGTGGTGACAGGAAAGAAGGAGCGAAAAAAAATTAGAGAACAAAAGACAGGGTACAGAGAGAGAGAAAGGCTGAGAGAGAGCGTTTGTGTGTGTGTGTGTGTGAGACACACTCTGCTGATGAACAGGCTGTACTGCACGCTACTCCATTTCCAGTGGATTAAGCTGTGTGGAATTGACACCTCCTGCAGGGTGTTTGTGTGTGTGTCTGTGTCAGGGGGAGTTTAAGGCCACTGGTACGAACATCGGCCCAGAAATTTTACTGAACTATAAAGCTTATATACTGCTGTCATGCCAGGTTTTTTCAGAAAATAGAAACAACTAAACATGATCTCAGAAGTTTTAATATTTAGTGTGTCTACCTTTTTAGGAGACTTACTTTTTGTTTATCTACAGAAGTCTGCCAGGACTTTCATTTCCCACTTCATGTAAATATAAACAAAGAAACTGGCTACATTAGCTGCTTCTCAGTATCCAAGTATTTCTAATTACACATTTAGACTCATCAATCCAATAAAAGCATTTACCACATCAAAGATGCCTAGTTTCGCGTGCTCAAACAGCTATTATTTCACACTAAGATAAGGATGGAAAGAAACTCCTGAGGATGTTTTGCATATAAACCACAAGTTAAATATTCAAAGTTATGAATGTTGGCAAAAGGTTTTATGGATGGTCCATTGTAGATGTTTTGTCTTTGACTTTATTTAATTCACTATCTGTTAAAATCAATAATATGAGTGACAGTCATATATTTATGGTGTGTGAATTTAATGTGTGTGTGTGACATTCATGTATTATCGTAAAAACATTAACGATATGAATGTCACACATTTCCACTGAGGTAGTTAAAAAAAATTAATGTATCTGCTGTTGTCACTCTCCAGTCCATGTATTCACATATACACACACACATCCAACTTTGTTTTGGCTCTATAAGAACTTCTGATTTTCTCTGCTTTTCTGAAGCCCTAAAAATGACCCCTACATCTCATTCTTACCACACACACACACACAAAAACACACACACACACAAACACACATACACACATTTTTCCCTAGACCATTCCTCCCCTGAAGTCTGGCTTTGAACTGCATGGCCAAAGAAAACCTCTCCCTTTCTTTCTGAAAACTCAGCATATCAGAATGTTACTGCTGTACATACAAACACGCACACACACTTTCTTTCTCTGTGTGTCTTTCTCTCTCTCAATCCAAATCACACTCGCCCATTTGCCTACAATGCAAACTCATGGATACAGGAGGGAAAAGAATTTGTTTAAGCTGGCCATGCTAAATATTTGCCATGACTCGTACAGATGGCTATAATGTATGTTGACTAGGCAGCGAGGCCAAAAAAGTTTATATCAACACAGACACACACCCACACCCCTAAGCTGCAGGAGAACAATGTCATGTAATTTGACTCGACACTTAACGCAGAAAGGCGTTGGTGGGGGGTGGGGGTTACTGGCAATCCTCTGTTATAGTAGAGAGCAAACGTTTGCAGAGTGTTGGTAAAACGCCTTCTTTAGGTTTTGCATACGGCCCCCTCTATTGTTGCCAATGTGGCTCTTGGTAAAAAGAAAAGCCACCCGAGGGTGTTTGCTTAAGGCTGTGCAAATGTATAGCCTCTGTCATGTGACTGCTAGCAAACGTTTGCTCAGGATTGGTCAAGCCCTTCTTCTTGTGTGGGTCACGTGAGAGGGAGCTGCTGTTGCTTAAACCTTTAATAAAGGGTTTTCAGATGCTCTGAAGGTCACAAAGCAGCCAGTCAAGTAGCTGTTAGGAGATATCTGGGGGTTGCTACAGGGTTGCTAAGTTGCAAGGTGGTTTTATTATCCTAGAGGGTGGGCATTCGAGCATGGAAATACTGTAGGATGGTGCTGGAGAAGCCATCATTAATGGCGAACTGATGCTACGATTCGAGTAAGAAAAACTAATCCCAGAAGTTGCAAGGAGTGCTAGTAGCATGCTATGGGTCACTACATTCCAGAGAACTGACTCTAACAGAGCCAATGTTTCCTGCCTGTTTGATATTAGAATGGTTCTTTAAAAAAAGCAGGGTTTTGTTCATCTGAATGGAATTAAAGCATGTATGTTTTATCAGAAAATATTAAAAGATATACGATCATGCTCACTTGCATAAATATTCGGTGGGATCATGGACGTGTTCACTGATTTACTCACGGGTGCAGCTAATATATAAGAAATAAGTAAACATATTGCTACTGGGAAAAAAAGCCTCACAGCCTATGAATGTATCCACAACCCACACATATCTATAACAGCTTGAAAGTACAATTGAGTTTACATTCTTTTTCACAATGATGCTCTTGTTTTGTCTTTTGCTAACCAGGGATGCCACTTGGTTTTTCAGATTTTAAGTTTTGCAGATCTCATCGTGGTCAATCAAGACACTGCTTGTGCTTTCAGTTGAATTACATTATAAGTTCCAAAAATTAAAGTACATAATATCGATAAATTATATTATTATTATTTTTTTTAAAATTATTATTATTATTATTATTGTTAATATTTTTAACAATATAACAGCAACAAGAACAAGAAGAACAATTATAAAATTAATAATATTAATAATAACAACAACAAAATTTTGCTATAATTTAGCAAATCTATTTGGTAAACTATAGGCCAGTTTCCCAGGCAAGCACTATTGTACTGGATGAAGCATTATCAAATCAAAACACACAGTTTCACTGTTATACAGCCCGATGCTGGGGGTTGTTATGTCGCTTTAACTGACACTTCCCATTGGGCATGAAAGACTTAGGCTCACGTGTAACTGCTCCAGAGCATATCAATAGATGGAGAGTTTTTTTCTATGAAGATTATCATCGCTGTCTGGCAGAAACCTCATAACTCCACATTTTGTCTTTGTTATTTTTTTCATAAATCCATTTTATTGCTCAGTCTCCACTTGGATTTGTAAAATTTTAAAATGATTAACCAAAAACAGTTATAACAATTTTGATCACACAGTATTCATTTATTTAAAATACACATAGTATTTTAGTTTCCTGAAGAATTAGCCATTTTGGACATATGAGGTTTTGGCCCAACAGCGATGTTAGATAGAAGCTGTGCGTACAAGATTTTGTCATCAATTTGTTGTTCCTTCGAGTAGCATTAGAGGGTAATTAGACAGAGTGTGTCAAATACATTTAGACATACATGGTTTTTATGTATTTCTTTTAATATGTAGAAAGTTTCCTAAGTACCTGAGCAGGTTTACTCAGCATTTTGTGAGTACAAATGCAGGAAGAATGCAGGTAATGTAATACTGAGTCATAATCAGACTCAAGTTTGTCTGAAGCCAAGGCTGCTGTGTGTGTGTGTGTGTGTGTGTGACACTAATAAAGAGAGAAATGTCTGCAATGTTAACCAGCACCAGACGCACAGTCTCTGCTGAGGATGTAGGCAAATTGTGTGTATGTGTGTGCATGCATGCTTTTACATGCACACTCTAGCCCTGTGTGTCACAATAAATCCCTAGGTTAAGTGGGGTCAGAGTGTTCTAGCTTTTTTGTGTGTGAGTAAGTGAGAGGGAGAGGGAGAGAGAGAGAGAGAGAGAGAGAGAGAGAGAGAGAGAGAGAGAGAGATTGATTGATTGATTGTCGGTGTACATTAAGAACACTGATGCTAGTGGAAACCCATCTTACTAACACTTCTTAATAAAACTTTCAACTAAACTGGAGGAATGTCAAGCTCTACTGAGCATTTCAAAGTTCTACAAAGCACTTCAATGGACATGACACTATATGAAAAACCTCATTAGAAATCACTAAAATAAAAAGTAATGGCTTACTAGATTGTGATAGCATGGTTGCTGTGGTAACTGTGGTTGTTTCTAGGTGGTTGATATGCTGTTTCTAGGTGGTCCCGATGGTATTTTAGGTAGTTGGCTAGACATAGCTGGCCAGTTGCAATAGTTGCTCTTGTGCTAAAGTGTTGCTAGTTTGTTGCAAATGTTTTAGAGGTGAAGGTCAATTTCAAAAGTACAGTGGTAGCATCGCTTCTTCACAAAAAAATCTCAGTTCGGCTAAAATAAAACTTGCTGGCTAAATGAATCTGATGCACCACCACGATTTACTGTCTTTCAGACACATTTTTCACCCAAAAAAGACATTTATCAATTTGACCACAGCAAACAGCGGCACGTCTTCTTCATGACCGACCTGTTTATGAGTCTGCCGGGTCTTTAGCTCTGCAAGACTGATTTGACGATTTCAGGTCGCAATAATGCCATAACATAGCCACAATACTCACTCCAAAACTCTCTCTCCACCACACATTTTTAGAAATGAACTGGCAAATTCCTTAAAGATCCTCAGAGAGAAAAAAATAAGCAGTAACTGAAAATGGTAAATACATTCTTGCCAGAGCAAGGGAAAAAATAAAAGACTATGGGCAATAACTCCTTGGAAATATCTGAAAGCACCTATGACAATTTATTTAGGATAATTCAGTGGTTTGGTAATTAGGATTACGAGAAGAAGAACTGCAGCATAATTCTGCTTTATGATTGGATTATGCTAGTCTCTCTTTATGCATTAATGTGACTACTTTTAGATAGTTTCGGGGGTTTTAAAAGTGATATATATAAATACACACACATATAACTTGTATTATATTATGAGAGAGCAGATACTGTGGAGGAACTTGTAGAAGACGAGAAAGAAAAGGATAGAACAAAGGAGATAAAGAAGCAAAGACAAATTGAAATACAGAGGGAAACCAAAAAGAGGAGAGTTCTCATGATGGTGTTTTTAGCAACATTGGGTCAAGTTGTCCTCGGGGGAGTCATGTCCCGGCAGCATTCATAATCACACTCAGCTGACTGAGCGGCGGACACTGATACTGTGTGTGTGTGTGTGTGTTTGTGTGAGTGAGTGTAATAGCATGTGCACACTTTAGTGTCCTCAGGCTCAGTCACACAGACTGGACTGGGCTGCCACAAAAAAACATCCAGTAAAGAAAGGGACAACATATACACACATATACACACAGACACACACACACACCTTCTGCTACCATCATGGTGTTCTGTTTCAGACTACTGCTTCTGGATGGGTTTTCTGGGGTTGAGATTCTGGCAGAAGCACCACAAGAGGGGAGTATTTCAGTCTGTGTGGTTAACCTCCAGCTATTGTGTGTGAGAGTGTGTGAGTGTGTTTGTGTGTGTGTACACTTACTCAGAGGAAAATAAGGCCTAAGCTACAATGTCAGGACCAACAAAATGGTCAGGAAAATAATACAGATTTTACAAAAACCCTGTATTTAAGAACAAAACTGTTTCCTTTTGGTTACTAAGGTTAGGCTGAAGAAATGATTTAGGTCTAAACTAGGGACAGTAACACCTAGTGTGTGGTGTTGGTCAAACAACATATTCTGTTGTTTTCTAGAAGAATTGAGTGCACAATTTGCTATTTATTAAATTAAAATAGTACATGTTCTTAAGACACAATTTAAAGCACATATTGGGAGTGTAAAAAATGTGGCTTGTTTAAAAGGTGGTATGTTTATTATATGTTAACTTCAGAAAATAAACATCAGACTGTACATACTGGGTTTGTGTGTGTGCCTATTTGTGGTGTATTGTGGTGTCCTTCTTTGTTTTGATGTAAGATAAGATAAAATAAGCCTTCATTAGCCTCATGGGTGGGAAATTTGACGTATGTTTGTTTGGTCAACCCTTTCCAGTAACAAAAACATGAGTGTTTTGGGGAAAGGCTGAAGCCACATGCTCTTATTGTCATGGAAGTGAATCTTTTTAAAGATTTGCTGACCTAAAATAACTAACATATGTGTTCTTCGCTTAATGAACAACCCAAAAGAAATGCACCTGATCTACAGGTGTATAGATGTATTGTATCTGAATGCTTAAGTTTAGCCAACTTACAGATAGCTACATTTGTTTTGTTGTTAAAACTAGGGCTGGGAATGTAACGCATTATTTAGATGAATTAATCACAGAAAAAAATTACGTGTTAACATTTTTAACACAATTAATGCTTTACGTCATCTTCCCGGTCAAAGTTTGGGATAAACCGCAGGGGAACCTCAGATCCTCAGTCTCAGATCACTGTTGCATGAGCAGCCAGAGAGCGCGGTTCAGTTCAGTGAGATTTGGAAGAAAAAAACGACAAAATGGCTACTAAAAATTTGTCCGTGATGTCTTGTGAATGTGTTTGCCAATTCTGACTTTGAAGGGGAATATTTGCCTTTTGGAAAAGATGCTCGCGCGTCTCCCGTTTCAACTTTGGAGCACAGCTGCATGGCCATGCGAGGCGAAAGTGAACACAAAGCACAAACACATGTTTATTTCGACATTTTGCCCATCGGGAAAGAGTGTGTTAGTGGAGAACCTGGTCATAGTGTCTGTAGGACAGCTGTTGGTTGAGCTAGAGGCAGCAGTAGAGGGAAAACTGAGCTGGAATAGCCACATTAGCTTTCTACAACCAGACCTCCAGAGGGGCGGAGTCTCAGCGCTGTGGCCGGAGTGTGTGAGAGAGAGTTGGGAGACGTAGTTTATCAAAATTTACAACCGTCATATACTGTAACTTAATTCATAGGTTTGGTTCAGTCAGTGATAAAAATGTCATGACCACTGTAGCCCAAGTTATAGGCTTGTATTCAATAATAAATGGTAAAACAAAACTGCGATTAAATGAGCTTAATTAGATTAATTAATCGCCACATCATGTAATTCGCTTGACAGCTCTAGTTAAAACACAATGGCATAATTACCAAATATCACAGAATAATGACCATTGATCTGCATTTAATAGAATGGTTATTTTATTAACTAAATCAAAATTAAAAACAAACTATAGTCTGAAATCAAGAAAAATTAATAGCCTTCACGTCACATTGCCACAGACAATATAAAAATACATCCCTTTCCCCAAAGGTACTGAAGATAAAAGACGCCACAGAAATCACATTTGTGGGAGCAGCAGATGACTGAAATAAGAGGGAATAGAATGGGCTGCAGAAAATCAACAATGGAAACTATTGCCCTAATATTAAATCACTGTGTAAGTGAAGGCAGCTGTGAGCTGAACAGTTTGAAGGTGACTGGCATTTGGAAAGTGAATGAACGTTATTACCACAATTCCATCTGATTAGATTATACTGGAGCAATTCAGTACACAGTTACAACTATGAACTAACGGCAAATGCAAAGTTATTGGCACCCTCCATGGAATTAGCAAAAATCAGTATATCAAATTTAGCTGCATAGTTTTTAAACAAAAATAAGATTTCTATTGGAACACTTTTTAGTATTAAAAATGTATGAAGCCGTCCTAGCCGAGACAGGATTGTATTATGTTGAACAAGGTTCAAGGTTCAGATAGTTAGAAAGTTATTATGACCAAGTACAGCCCAACATCTAATCCACACTGTCCTCAACTCCGCTCTGACTTCAGGTTGAATTATCGCCTTTTTACTGCTGTAGAGAAGAGGAGCCTCCAAACACACACACACACACACACACACACACACACACACACACACAC
>JBBKCR010000134.1:4916171-4926605 GCA_037577295.1 Ladigesia roloffi | reverse complement strand
CATGTTTATTGCGAATGGGCTTGCTAAATACTTGTGATGGATTTAAATAATGGATTGTCTTCTAAGTGGATCTGTTTTCCGTGGATTTAGACCGTGTTTTTAAGAGAAGGTAAGCAGCGATCTAGGTTATAGCTGATGTGTTGGTTTGTGTGCGTGCTTTAAATACTCTCTCCTCGTCAAGGAGGTGTATCACAGAGATACCCCCGTTGTTTGCTGTTAGTGAGCAGAGTGTCAGATTATCCTGAATGGACTTTCACTACTAGTTTATGGTATTCAGGCTTTGATATATAGTGTCTTGCAACTGGCACACCATCCATCAAGTGTATGCTATAGTTTGTGTCAGGAACAGTTGTATTTTATGTGTAACCTAGGTTAGCCCAAATTTGCACCGCTAGCTAGGCTACCACTATCCTAGCCACTGCAAAAATGTTCTTTTTACTTTATTTGTACTGGCATTAATGTTTGTGGAAAACAGTAAGAGAGCGTGTCGTGGAGGCGGAACGGACACATGAGAAGCAGACGCAGAGTTTGGCTAACTGTGCCAGTCGCAGGTTGAGGACAGGTGTCCACCACCCCCACCCCCACCCCCGTCACGGTAATACGGTATACTGCGGTAAAATAGGGAGGAGGTATGATGGTATCAAAATTTGGATAACGCCCAAGCCTACTTGTATGGGAGGGTTGCAAGAAAAAAAACATAATTTTCCAAAATGCCATATTTTTGCCAAAAGCTGTAATGGTCAGGTGACACCAAAATCAAACTATTTGGCATCAACACCAAAAGTTACATCTGGCAGAAAGCCAATAAAAAGAACATTGTCAAAGAAGCACCAAGCCCTGAGCGAAGTATGGAGGTGGAAGAATATTGTTGAGGGTGTATCTCTGTTCAACAGGGACTGGGACACTTTTCAGGATTGAGAGAAAATGGATGGGAAAAAAACATAAAAAGGAAAAACCGCCAGAACATTTTTAATAGGGAGAAGGTTCGCCTTCCAACGTGACAATGACCCAAAGCTTAAACATAAAACATAAAAATCTGTGGAATGACTCAAAGACCACAGTCCAAAAATGGTCACCATTGAATTTGACTGAGCTTGAATGGTTCAGTAAAGAAGTGTGGGCAGATAGTACAAGCTAGTAGCGAAGTGTCCCAACAGACATGTGTCCCAACTTGAGACATGTCTCTCACTTTGATAAGTTACACTGAGTAGATACAGCTGGAAAATTTGCATTTCAGGTAGCAAAGCAACAAAATGTGAGTATTTTCAACAGTGTGATTCTATTCCAATAAACCCACTGTATATCAGAGCCTGTTAGTAATTTCCACAATGACTTGTTTATATTAGAAATCCTTTTTAGATTTTAAGTTCATTGCTTAAACTGCACATAAAGGTAAAACCCTGCCTCTGTTTATTACAGTGAATACAACACCTTAAAGGTGAAGACTTTGGCTACACTACATGTTCAAAAGATTCAAGAGAGCAAATCCAGTAAGAAAGGTGTTAACACGGGCAACTATTTGTATTATCTGTACACTTGTATTTTGTCCACATAAAAGCACTGTTACTAGTATATCCAAATGCTGGATAGAGGTGTATAAAGTCAGTATTCAGCTTTAGAGCAGTGGAATTGGAGTCATGTAGCTCCTCTGGATTCATGTAGCTCCTTCGAAAACCTTTTTAATTGTTTTGGTGTTTGTGATTCACACATCATCCAACACTACTCCCTGGCC
Organism: Ladigesia roloffi; assembly: GCA_037577295.1. Taxonomy (NCBI): domain Eukaryota; kingdom Metazoa; phylum Chordata; class Actinopteri; order Characiformes; family Alestidae; genus Ladigesia; species Ladigesia roloffi. Next base: position 4,924,873 of record JBBKCR010000134.1, on the reverse strand, counting down.
TGTATACAATATTTTCCCACAGTATGGTACATTATCAGCAGTAACCGGTTTTATAGACTGAAAACTGTACTCTCCTTTTTTTAAACTCAACAAATCATGTAGTTCAAGCAAGTTAAATTAAGCTAACTTATTTAGGCTTTACATTATCTACACTGAGTTTAAGAGAATTGTGTTTTCCAAATACTCCTTCATTTATAGAAATGCATACATTGCTGCTTTATATTAATATTTTTCTGTTAGGGCAAATGTTTCAAGTGTATAGGATTTTAGCAAATGTATATTTTGTTCTTTACACAAATTCTTTTTTGTAAATTGTTCAGAAACTATGGGCTCTTGTTCACAAAACAAGGCATTCCACTTTGCAAAAATTTTCAAAAGATTTAAGACAGCAAAGACAGACAGCAAATTCCCCAAATTCCACTGTGGAAAACAGTGCATTCTAATTTGTCCACATTTCCCCAATCCAAATATCTGCTTCCATATACCGCTACATTCCATTCACTTCCTAATGATCCTAATTCCTCCCACTTCCTAATCTTTTTCACTTTTTAAAGAATGCTAGGTGAGAGCAAGCAGCTGTTTTGAATCACTTGACAGCGTGAAATGTCACATATCTTTTGTCCCAAACAGAAACTGACCATGACACCTCTGGCCAGGCGTTATGTACAAGATCAGAATCGATAAATTCCACCAAAATATTTACAAAAAACAGGTTTGAGATTTGGCACCTGAGAGGAAGTTATTCCAACAAGTACTCTGAAACAACTCAGCCAGTTGTTTCTTAAATAGAATATGGCACAAGAGGCTATGAACTGAACTGACATTAGATTGATCTTAAGCCATGGAGGCAGCAATTAAGGGCTGCTGTGTTGCTTCATTGCCTTGTGTTTAGAAACACTGCCAAAACTGTACTATTTGGATATATATGGAGTGTGCGGAGAACCCCAGATGTTTAGGAAGACCTTGAGAGAAATAAAGAAGGAAAGAAAATATGAGTGAGAGAAAGAGAGAGAGCGAGAGAGAGAGAGAAAGAGAAGAGAAAAGAGAGAGAGTGAGAGAGAGAGAGAGAGAGAGAGAGAGAGAGAGAATGTATATCTCTTAAATCTGCTGACTGGACATATTGTAGGAGAAAGAGATGCCAGCATGTCTTATGAGGCCTGGGAATGGGCCAAAGCATATGCTTTATATATATTTCTCCCCTCTCTAGCCTTGGGGGATGCACTGTGGCTGACTTTCTGGCTGCATGCTGAGCTAAATTACATGGTAAATAGAGCTTCACCACTGGAAGGCACAGCAATAACCCAATATCCAGAAACCATCCATGGCTGTCTGCATATCCAAAATCTGTTAGCATTTGCAACATACATGGCTGCTGTTTTTTTATACTTCTCAAAATGAATGCTTAACCTGGCCGTATATAGCTCACAGCATCGTTAGCCTCCAAGTGTCAACTGTACCTCGTTGGACCATTTCTACAACATTAAGAATCATGAACCCTAAAACGTGTAGCCCACAGCAGGCTAACTGCCCTGACAGACCACTGGACAGTGTAGAAAAACGTGGCTGCGAAAATATAACGACTTTTTTAACGTTACAAAAATAGCATGAAGCAGTTCTGAAAATTAAATAAAAAAACACATCGCTGTTCGTAAACACAACACGAAGAAATACACATTGGCAAGGCATGCCGCAAGTTTACAAAATCCAGAAATGACAGAGAAACAGATACATAAGTACACCTATAGTACAGTCAAAGAGTCAGACTTTACAGAAAGCCGCTAAACTCTGCAAACTCCAGCAAATCTTGATTACTATTGCCTTTCTCCCTGAAGCGACACGTATGAGACTCCTCCAGCCCGCGCGCCTGGAGCGACCGAGCCCGGGCGTGTGGGCACGGGACCCTACGAGCAGCCACACGCTTCTCCTTTCAGACTCACCTTCAGAGCCGCGGTCTGTGCAAGGGCGGCGGGGGAAGCAAACGGCAAATCCCTCGGGTCAGCGAAGAGCTGTCAGCGTCCGTAGCGGGGACACAGCTGACTCCTCCAGATCCACGAGGGTTTAGGGTCTCCTCCATTCCCGCCCACTCCTCCACCTCCACCAGCTCCGTATCCGCCTCCTTTAACCCCCGAAAAACTCTCTCCACAGAGTTTTCACGAGGGTGTGGAGGGTTTTCTGGGTCACTAGAAACTGGACTTAAAATGAACGTATGTCTATCTCAGAATCCCACAAACCCAGATTCGTGCTGATAAACCCACAAAAGGGGGTTCAACACAGTTGAACCAATACAGGAATAGAAACAATACAGGACTACACAATGATAACACCTTTAAACAGCATCCGAAATCAGATCTCCAGTTAAAAAAACAGTAATAGTCCAAATGATCTCTGCTCTCTCACTCTTTGCTCCCTCAGGTTCTAAATTTCCCCAGATTTTCTTGCTTTTTTACTTTTTTCATTATCATTATCATTACCTGCTGAATGAGCCCAGCCAGCTTAGGACAATTGCATGTAAAACCAATAGATTTATTCTAAATACGTTGGTTTGACAATGCTAACTTATTGTCTTTAAATGTCAATGTACTATTATTAAGCTACACTGACAATTGGAAAAAAGTTCCATGCATCAAACTCAAGTCACTATGCTCAAGCTGTCAACCTAAAACCGCCCAATACTTTTCTTTATGCTATTGTCAAAACTGAGTGCAGCTTATGAACAGATATTGCAAAAACAATATTGAATAGATCTTTCTTGATTTTTTTTCCTTCTCTGCCTTCTCCATCCCAAAAATGACCACCATACTTCACAGGCCTCAATACTGAATAATCCCATGCTTATGCACTCTGTTAACCCAAGCAGTATAAAAAAATCTGCCAATGACTATATCTGCTGTTACTTTTCAAGCGTATTTGGTTGCCTTTTAACAACATCAAATGTAAACTGTAGTTCCCCAGGTGTTCTGTGCTCTTCCTTGAGAGCCTTTAATCCTCTTTTTTGTATCAAATGGAGATTTCGTATTCAGTTTATGAAAAGTGCCAACACCTGTGGTCACTAAGTTTGGTACTAAAGCTTAGGACCAGCCACTATCTTCCACACCTTCTCTGTATAATTACCTGCTTCAGAAGTCCTTGATATCCTGGATCAAATAGGTTAGGGCTTGCAGACAGAATGTTAGATGCAGGTCAGTTCTAAACCTTAGATCTGCTAGAGCATGTATTCCAAAGTGGACTCGCTCTATTCTGCACATTTTTTCTTGTCCTAACTCACAACCTCAGCTGAATAAGCCATTATTAATGAGCTGATCAGTCGGATAAGGTGTGTTGGGAGAAATATAGGTTGGTTACTACACATTATGGGTTAACATGGTTTCAGTTTACTGCCCTAGATGTTTTGTTTTTTTATGTCCCCTAATATTAATAAGACACATGTCATATTTGCATGATGCAGTTCAGTGTTTTGTCCATATATTTTGACCAATGCAGACTGAAGATGTCTTATTTTCTTTGTGTAGAACTTTATGAGGCAGTGGTTACCACGACTTACTGAATGTTTTTTACAGCACTAACTTTGTGGCATCCCTAACTTTGTACCCCTATGACCTCGAATACCAGGACTTAACCCCTCCTCCTCTCCCAATACAGTGTATTATTTAAGACACTGACAGAATCCCTATGCTGTCAAGTTACATAAACATCTGCTGTCTCGAAGGCTGCACTTTACAATGCTGAATCTGTCTTACATGCTCGTCTCTACCAGGAATCTGAAGCGTCACGCTTTGGACTGGACGTCTCTCTCTGCAAGAATTCCTTGGCAGCTTCTGTGCCAGCAGTTCTAGGAGCTGTGGACTCGTGGGCTTGACAGGATCATCTGGAAAAAGGTGGTTTTGGAGGGGGTGGGAAGTGTAGGGGGAGAGAGAGTCCAGTCATCTTAAGAAGTATGGCCCTCAGCCAAAGCTGGCGAGACATTCCAGGAACGGCGGTCATGTTACACTCGAACGAGACAGATGAGCTGATATTCAACACGGCTCTTGTCAAAAGTATTGCTCAACATTGAAGATGAAGATAGCATCTCAGTCTGCCTGGCAAAATTGCTGGCACTTGTTGAGAGCTGCTTGAAGGAGACTTGGTGGGGCTTTTAGTGTTTGTCTTCTTTATTTGTTTATTTGACCATTTTAGCACTTCTAAAGCCTGTGCAGTGGCTGCTCATATATAGCCTTCATTTTAACAGACAGATGAAAAATAGCCCTGAATGCCACTGGAGGTTTGCAGAAACTGAAATGTTCAACTTTCATTTGAAATCTCAAATGAAAGTAGGTTAACCACAGATGTATGCACTCGTTTCCTAAAAGCCAGGGAAGCATGTTATGTAAAAATTCCACTGGTTTCTCCTGACAAAATATTTGAAGGGCCCAGATGTCTTGTGGAGTTGGTTTGTCCTTTTTTCTCCCCTGTGAACATCAGAGAAAGCCTTAAGTGATCAATTTAAGATATGACCACAATGCAGAGCCACTAGATTAACCTCCCCCGTAAACACAAATTATACATCAGTCATGTTCAAGGGGCTGTTGACAAAACATTTGCACTTCTCCAACTTTCTGAAATGCGTAAACTGGTACACCACAAAAGCAGCACTGTGCCAGAGTGCCTCATAGTAATTTAGGGTGGTCTGTGACTCATGGGTTCCCATCACAGAAAGTCAAGACAGGAAGTTTTGTATTTGTGGTAAATTCTTGCTAATATGGAATCTCAACTGACAATACAGGCTGTCAATAAATTTGAACTCCGGGTAAAGCTGATTACTGGATTTCGTTTTTCCCCCTTTTTTGGCAGCTGAGACCTTGAAAGCATTTCAGATCCCGCTCATAGATTTAAAAGTCTGTTTTAAGCTTTGTATAAGAACTTGAAAACCAGCCATTGCCCTTTAGCCGTTTTGGAAGCAGGAGCAGGAAACTGATTAGGTTTGAAAGCCTTAATCCTGCTAACAATCAAAGGTAATGTAAAAATGCATCACTGCCCAAATTAAGAGTCTAATCCCTAAGGGCTCCTTAAGAAATAAATCCCCCTTTTCAAGTTGCAGAACACCAGTCAGACAATGGTCAGGCCCACAGGACATAATGAGGCAGCCGTACTAGCAGTGCTGTGTCTTAAAATCCCTGAACATAGTGTGCTCGGACAAAAAGAGGTTGCTCTCTTGTTTCTGGGCGCCAAACCCAAGACTGATCACTCTCCAAAATCCTCCTCCCTCCATTGAACTTTATGGGACTGAAACGTGTGGCATGCACAGCTTCCTCCGAGAAAATGACTTGGGGTCCTCGGGGAGATCAAAGTTTTTTTTAGCAGTTTCTCTAATCCACAGAACATGATATTTTTCGTGCTAATAACCTCAGAATTCCTCTCATTCTTGCTGGAGACTGGTGAAGGGAAACTTGGGAGCCTTCAAACCCACAATGTTTCTGGTGGCAGAGACATGAAGATCATGGAAGTGAAGAGCTGCAGACCACACCGCTGTTTGATTTGGCATTTGACTGGCAGACTTTGCACCACCCTGCCTGCCTCCTAGCGAAGCCTGGCCTTTTAGAATAAAGTACTGAGAAAACAAAGAACAAAAGCCTATTTTCTGACAGCACCATAAAAATAACATCTAGTGCACCTGCAAGTCAAAAGGAAATTCCTCCAGGTTTTCTAGTCTCCAAAACTAATGTCTGTTGCAGACTAATTTTCATCATTTGAATTTCACAACCTAGGGAAATTTATGACAAATCTTTGTTGGTGTTCTGGCCATTACTGTACTTCACTAGGTCCAGCCAAATAATCACATTTACTATCAGTCATAACTAAGTTCTGAGGTCTTTTGCTGTGTATAACAAATTCCAGTTTTGTGTAGAGGGTTTTCAATGCCTCAGCCTGAAAATGAAACCACTAGCATGGCTGGTAAATAAATAAAAATAATAAAAGTAAAACACAGTGGTATAAATAACAGAATACATTTGAGCGTGTTTAGAGTGGATTTTAGGTCTAGTATTGAAAATGTGAGTAACAAAGGAATTCAGTGGGAAAGAGCTCACACAGTTATTAATTTTTTACCAGTGACATTAACTTTAAACTCTACAGACCAAAAAAAAAAGCATCCAGAAATGGGGTGAGTGTTTGCAAAAAGGAAATGAGTGTGTACAGAAGAAAAGAAGCTTGTGAGAAACAATGTCTTATATAAAAAAAAAATATTAAATATTTTATCACAATGACCTTTTTTTAAATTTGATGATTAAAAATGTAAGTGGCTCTGGATAAGAGCATTTGTTAAATGTAATTTTATTTGAATTTGATTGATATGACTTCCCACAAACTCCATAAAAACAACCAAAGCCTTCATGTTTACATGAAAAAATATATAATGACATAGTGGGTTTTGTCAGGTGGGTGCTAGTTGCCACACGAATAAACAGATACAAAAAAGTGCTCAAAATGTGTTTTAGACTCACCTAGTGAATTGTAGCTATACACCGGAAAACGTTAGAGTATAGTTCAGGGTCCTTTCACTCAAATAGCAGCAGCTCCTAATTCCGATTATTTATAACTTGTCTTTCACATTCAAAACCACAACAGTCTGGGAGACTGAACCACGACAACAAAGACACATAAATGAAGATAAGCAACACGAAAGTTAAAAAGACAATTTTTGTGAGCTTCCTCAAAAGAGACAATGAACATTCTTACAGCAAAATCTTTAGAAAAGAGCTACTTGATATTTGGACAAACACTTGGTCCTGAATTATATTCCCAGGGCAACCTAATATTTGATACATGTACGTGTGCATGATTCTGTAAAATGCAGTAGTATGGGTGTATTTACACGTCGTGCGTGTCAGTGTGTTTGTACATACACATTCTGTGGACTATCAGACAGAAGCACTTAGTCCACTTGAGGTCAGTAACCACTAAAGGTGTCATGCAAACAGAGCAAGAACATTTGCAATTTTTTAAAGATACATCATTAAATTGCGAAGATATTTGTAAATAGAACATTTATTTAGAAATGCAAAAATTCACAGAAATGGGTGTTACACTGGGCTTGTTTAGAAAGAGAATGTTTGAAAAAAATGTAAACATAAAGGCCAAGCATAAGTGCCTCTAGCACAGCAGCCCAATAGTCCACAGGGTATGAACATAAACAAACACATGCTGATGCACTCACAGAACTGTTCACTTATATTCTTGAAATACATACAAATGTAGTGATAGAATACTGATGTACTGGGCAAGGATGGGCAAGAATTATTTTGACAAAAGTAATTTAATTTTGTTATATGACATGAACACCTTAACGCATCAGAACACTTGCAGAAACATTACCATGGTTGTGAGTTGTACGTCTGTATGTGCATATTTGTGTGTCTGCTGCACAGTATAGATCACACACACAGCAGTCCTGCTGGACTTAAACATATCATTGTCATTGCTAGACTGAGAAGAGTCCACCAACCAAAAATACCCAGCCAACAGTGCCCTGTGGCCTGAAACTGGCCACTGATGAAGGACTAGAGCACCAACACAAGCTTTGCAACATGCGAGGAAGTTTATTTACGAATTTTACATCTGAAAGATGGGCTACATGTAAATGTATCTAATAAAATGCACAATAAGTGAACACCGTGTGTCATAGTGCATTTGTATATCTATAAATTGTAATCAATATAGATGACTTAACCAGTCATGTTATTGGCAAGCTCAAGCAGAAGACAGCAGGTTTTGAAAAATTATTAAAAGATGAATGGAGGAACAATGAAAAAAGATGAGTTTAACACTAAAACAAATTGTTCTTTAGAAAATGTGAACAAGGAAAAGTAGTAAAATTTTGAGCATTTATCCCAACCTGGAACCAGACCATGAACAAGGTTCTCACAAACTGGGGATTAATTTATCCCTATCCCAATAGAAAACCACTTTGAGCCCTGTGAGTCTTTATGAGCTCAGCTGTTGGTGTAATGGTTGGTGCGCTTGCCTGTGATCAGGATGTGCGGCGTTCCAGTCTCACTTGTTGAATGGTTGAAATGCAGAGGTACATTTTAACTGCATTTCGAGCGGTGGTGTTTTCATTTATCGCAAAATGGTCACTTTCTGTTTGCGTTTTTTAAAAGGAAAGTTTACCAGTGATTACAGTTAATATATTTCAGTCTGTGTTTTGATACACTATTTTGTTACAAACCTAAAGAGAATATTGTTTATCTTTCACTAGTTTTTAACCCTCCTGTTATCCTTGGGGTCAATTTGACCCCAAGCAATGTTTAATGCCATGAAATATAGGTTTCCCTTTTTTGGGGGCTTCATATTTCTTGACTTTTCCTAATTTCAATGGGACAGCAGAGTGAACATGCCATTTACACAATAATATATTTTCAATGTCCTTGTCACGGATCTCTCCGCAAGGTTTGAGGGAAGGGGAGGACGCACTCGAATGATGATACAAGTTTTAATGAAACTTCGTTTCGGTGTTCGCATACACACAAGACACATACATAGGACCCGTGCTCTTCAAACGAACAACATAACATAAAAGGGCTTCGGCCTCTCACGTCGAGCTAGGGGGAGAACCGAGGAGTCAAGATCTATGATGAAAGCTGAGGAACACGGGTCTGCGAACACAAGGAGACAGCACGTTAATACACAAGCCAGAGTAATACCTCTCCAGGGCTTTACTAATAAGCATG
>JBBKCR010000134.1:4838168-4872521 GCA_037577295.1 Ladigesia roloffi | reverse complement strand
CAATAACCAAGAGATTCTTATGTAAACAACAATGGCAAAATTGAGACTTATAAATGTGACACCAACTTTCAGTAGATCCAAAGGTTTGCAGACATGGATTGTTTGTTCGCTTTTTTGGGGGGGCTGGCACTTTCTTCTTTTGCTGAGAATTGCTGCGACATTCGGTGATCCACCTACTGTTGAGGAGTGTGCACAATGGGAAAAATAGAAAAAATTAGATTTTCAGCGTGAGAAATTGGAGATGTGGTGTGAGAGCGTGTGAAGACAGTCAGATGGGTGTGTCTCACGCTCATTGCGGCCCTGTTAACGTTAGTGTTTAGAATATTGAGTGAACAGTGGAGGGGTTTCAACACCCCCACTTTTGTTGAAATGCGATTCCATTCGCATTTCAACAAATCAGTCCATTAAATTGATTAAATGGTATTTATAACTTGGCTTCCCCATCCCAGAACACCCCCACTTTTGGAAAGCTTGATATGTCCCTGCTACCACAAGAGTATTGATATGGTACACAAAATTGAATGCAACACAAGATTTCCATAAAATTCCTGTTTTGACTTACCAGCTGACATACTTATAATTGCAAAAGACTTGTAGGTCTTCAAGGTGGGGTTTTTTTTTTTGGTTGACGAATACGAGAGGAGACTTTATGTGAGGAGATACACTGGAAGTCTACTATAGACGCAGTTTTTGGTTTTTGTAATGAAGGAATCATGAATTCTGGCTTTATGTGAAATGAGCAGGGTCAGCTGGCTTCTTTTGTGACTTCTCAGATGAGTCAAGCCATGTCTGGGAAGATTTACTGCAGTTTTCTTCTTTTGGAGAGAACGGCAGTTATTAAATATAGGTGTTTCTAAGCTTTCAGTAGTGTTGGATAATTTTTTTCAGTAAAGGAAATTATTAATGTTTTATGAAAATGTATTATGCATTTACTCAAGTTGTCTTTTGGGACTAATGTACAGGATAGCAGTGGAAATCAAATGTTTTGTAGAGCCCAGTATCTCCCATTTTTTGACATGTTGACAGTGTTTTGTGGTTGTGTCTAGGTCTGTGTAAGAGATGCTCCAGCTGAGATGTGCTAAACTTTAGCCCCATGTAATACTAATATCAGCCCACACACATGCTTATGTAAGTGATATTGATTCAGTTAGAATACCCAGTTCAAGCACGCAGTATTAATACAACACACAGACTCATAAATCATGCTCACCTACGCACCTGCACACATTCATACAGTACCTTCTGGGGAATGAAAATGTGGGAAGCAGCTACAGAGCTATTGTCCTGGTGTGTAGGTGAATGAAAGTGTGTCTTTTAATGGAAAAGTTAGTTTGGCTGGGCATTTCAGAGCAAGTCCCTCCACTGTCGTGACATGTATAAAACTGCAACTGCAAACTGCAACACATGAACTTTACAGACTGTGGAATGAAGAGTACATTTTGACATTACATTCCTAAACAATGTAGAATTCATTTGATTATTCTGGTACAATTGAGTAGCATATTTTTCAGAGTATTGATATAATTCATTCTAATTAATGTAATACTTCAAAAGCATGGCTATTGAACTGCTACCTTACATTTCCTGATGCATCAGTGCATTTTACACTCCTAGTCATTCATTATGTTTTTGGGGTTTTTTTCTGTCTAGATCTGCAAGACATTCCAGAGGAAAGTGAATCAGCTCCGGAACCGCGTGAACGGGACTCACACTGCTCTACTAGTGTTTAGAACCATGAACTGGACCCAAGCCTAGATTAACTGAAGAGACCCAAACCTACTTAATCATCAGACTGAATGAACAAGTCTTCCTCTGAACTCCAAAGGAAGAATATATAGCTATAAATATTACTTTTATCATATACATATTTAATTGTATTGGGCTATTTTTGCTGCTTTTATGTGGCTAATTTTGGCATCTTATTATGAAGTATCTTTGTTTTGTTTTGGGTTTTTTGTTCTGCTATCCAATTGTTTGGCTTTCAACATCAGTGGACCAATAAGGACATTTCAAAGCAGCATGATTGACAGCAAGCTTGTAAGAGGCAGGCTTTTACAAATAATATGACTCTGCACTCAATGTTGCATGAAACGTTTAGTGTCGTCATATGAACACAGATCAGCCATTTAGCAGCCGCTAAGTGAACTGAAGCAAACCTTCAGGATGTACTCGGGACAGGACAGAGATGCTGTCTGCAGCGTTTTGCTTTCTACTCCTGCTGAGCTCCTCCCACTGTAGGCACAGGAGCGCACAGGCCGGTTTCTTTCTTCAGTAATAGTGAAAAGTCTTGTGTAAATATTTTAATTTAGGAAATGAAAAGGTAAAGAATTCTTTATGAAGATTCTTTTTTTGTTTTTTGCTCTTTATTTTTATTTATTTATTTTTCATTTGCTGAAGTCGAATGGTTGACAATCTTCCATGCACATGCTATAAATGTTTTAAAGAAGCCATAACTTTAAATGCAACAAAGACTCTAAAACCAAAAGTACATTCTGTACTTCAAAAACACACACACACACACACACAAATATACACTTTTTGCTAAATGAAATATGAAATATCATGATCTTTCATACACTAATCGTGTAACTGCAGCTTTGGGTATGCATGAGGTGTGCTGTAGATATTTTGCTGGTTAATTAAGCTCAGAGCAAAAGACTTGCTGAACCCAGGTAGATTTTTTGTAGATTGTATATATGAGATGATTGAATTGCCTCAAATTCGGACATTGTTAATTGCTTCCACAATTTTTGTCATCAGAATGGTCTATTTTGGTTTGACAGTGCCATCTGGTATTTGGCTGTCTGTATCAACATGAAGTGTCTTAAGCTTTGATTTCAGGAAGCAAAATGCAGAGGTTATTATATGTTTGTAGGTTTGTAATTATTCCCATTTGGAAACTCAAATATTATGTTTCTATTGAAAGGGTTTGTATGGAAAAAGAAATATCACTGATATGTTTAAATATTGTTGAAAATGCTATAATAACTGAGGAGTGTTTGTTATTATAGTTGCTGGCTATGGACCGAAGACAATGCACCAATATTTCACCACTTTCGTGACAAAACCTCATATCTCCAAAATAGGACAAGGAAAAGCCTTCTGGATTGTAAATCAGGGCTGAGCAATAGGACCATTTATCATTATCGTGATAAGTTACTTCATGGTTTGTCACATTAATGTCATCAGTAATTAAAGAGCGTTGAACAAATGCATGTTTCATAAACAGCATAATTCGTTTGGTTTGATTCGGTATGTGTGAGACATTCAATAAAATTTAATTTACACTGTATGATCATTTGGACAGTAATTTTAGGCTCTTCTGGTTCGTTTTGTTCATTTCAAATTGTAAGAAAACAATAAATAATACATTGTGCATTGTAAAAATTTCTGGCAGTATCATGATACATTTGTTGCACAAATATGCCGTGAATGCAGTAGTTAACATACTTGATAAAGTAAAAGTGATAAAGAAAAAAAACACAATTACTACCACTTTCATGCAGCACACATATGGGGAGAGGATTGTTCATCATACTTGAAGCTTTTTTGTCACCAACCCTAAACGCCAGATTTTTTTGGAGACTCACTTTTACACCATCTGCAGTTCGTTCTACTTTGTTCTCAGGTAAAGAAATGAGCCTGCGCAGACCAGCATCTGTCAGGTTAAACATGAATGAGTTTAATTCATCCTCTAGGACAGAGCAGCTTGAAACCTTACATGTTGCATGACAAATGCTGGTCAAAAAATAATTCTATATAATATTGAGGTGTAAAAAGACACCATGTTCTCTGCTCTACTGCACAGATAATCAGTCACACACTCAGACAGCACTGTGGACTGTTGCCTTATTGTTTAGGATCAATTATATTTATTATTGGTGATGATTTATGTTGTGGAATACCATTACTAACATATTAAAATTAACATTTTTCTTTTGTGTTATAATGTTTTTAAAAAGTAGTATTCAGTACTTTTTTCATTAAGCATGCCAAGCTTTCCTTATTCTTATAGCGTTTTAAAATAGTATAAATAAATAAATAAAGTAACAGTAAAGTGATCCCATTTAGTCACGCGTGAACAATTCACAGCACACAGTGTGAAGAGTGTGAAATTCTGTGAAGCAGCGGGCAAGGAGCAACACTTCGCCTGTGGAGCAGTGCATGAAGTCGACATCTTGCTCCGTGGTGCCACTGGCAGTCCTGGGGTTTGATTTCATGACCTTTTGATCGCAGGGGCACCAGGCCACCAGCAACACCAAAGTGGAGTTTGGAGGATTTACTTCGGCAACATGGTTTTGACATTTGGAAGCTGTCCTGAGATATCTGGTTCTGCAGCCGTGACTGTCAGAGTGAATACTGTGTGTACTGAAGACAGCAGCGTCTTGAGTGATAGTCAGTATTACTGGACCACCTGGAGTCAAATCTCCAGCCTACAGCTTAGTCATTTCAAGCCAAATTACAGTCCAAACTTAGCTTTTCTTAACTTGTGTTTCACACACACACACACACACACACACACACACACAAAACAAACACTCTAGGCAGCTGGTGGCCTGGTGGTTAGGGAGTTGCCCCTGGAATCAGACACTTGTGGGTTTAAATCTCCGCACCTAAGGTTTCTTTGAACAAGGTACACGTCTCAGCTGCACACTGCTTCACTCTCTTCACACTTTGTGCTGTGCTGTGGTGTGTTTATGTTGATAATGGTTCACTTTCACAAATACAATAAAGAGAGAAAGGAAGTTTTATATTTAAAGCTCTGTCAAAATGTATCCCAAATCTATCAATAGCACACACCTTTGATGCCTTTTTACACACTCAGGTGCCATTTAATACACACGCTTGTCTGGGAGGGTGATGGGAAAACAGCAGAGATCCATTTAAAATCTAAATCTTTCACTTCAGCTTGTAACTAATCCTGTAGACAATGTCAGCCAAGAGACAGGTATTAATATCTCCACCACATTCCCCTCTCCAAACACACACACACACACACACACAAGTATGCATACAGTGCCCAAACAGTCCCTACCTCATCCCTTATTTCAAGAGATGTGTGTTCTACAGAAGAAGAGATAAAATAGATAACGAAAGGCAAAAAGAAAGAAGCGGAAAGAACTTTTCAAATATAGTGTTGAGTGATTCATGAAGTGTACGTATAAATAAATCAATAGTGTACATACACAAATGCTGTTCTTTGAGAATAAAGCATTTATTAAAAAATTTTAAGAACAATCATAAGTCTGTGATCCTTTACAGAGCTCTTCTCAGAGGACGTGTTCTCCTTTCGCACCGCAATAATAATGTTTCAAAATAAACCTAACTGGACTTGATCAAACTGGCATGGTCTTTCTCTCGTACTTTTACTGTAAACTTGAAGCATTTTAATCCAGTGGCTTGTAGGTTGTTACTTGTTGGTTGACACACAATTTGGAATTTCATTTCCTGTCATGATTTAGGTCCAAAATAATTTTTTGGTAAAGAATTCCCACTCTAATTTTAAAAATGTAACTTGTGTTTAACCTTTGCCCTAAAATGAGGCCTGTGATTTCCCTAACCCCCCAAACCTAAAATACACAGGTCACCTTCAGCCAGTTTGAGGCGCATTCCATGCACTGAGCTCAAACATCTTGTAGTTAAAGAAAAACTACAAATGCCATATTTGTAACCAGCGTTCAGCATGGCTCAGTCATCCACGATTTGTTTACACTGATCTTATTTACAGCACAGCATCTGCTATATAATGAACTGGCTGAAGACCCACCACAGAGCGACCAAAGATCTAACAGCACTACAACATGCCCTACTTTAATGACACGTCTGCCATTAATACACAATAAAGAACACTTTTTCAGTTATAAAGAATGATGTAGAGTTCAGCTTAAGTCAAGAACAAGGAACCTTTATGGTAAATTAAACGATGGTAAATGTAGTCAAACAAATAAAAGCAGACACTCAAACTGTAAAGACGCTCAAACTGTAAAGTGACCACTGTGTGGATTGACAGGCCGTAAGTGCTTTGCATGGCTGGGGAGGGTATTAGCGTCTCTCCTTCTCCCTCATACACACTCACACCTGTGCCTGTCACAAAAGCAAGGGCTTTGTCTTATTATAGCTAAAGCCTTGCTCTGTCCATCACTCTGCCCTTTCTTTTGTCTCGTATGTCCCATATAATTCTCAAAACTTCACTCCTCTTTTCTGGCTGAGGACACAATACAGCTTAAAACCAACCACACAAAATGATTGGAGGAGCAAGACATTAAGAAGAGACAATTCAAGGTGTATAGATTTGTTGACAAAGACAGAAAAGATGTTATAATAAAAAGTCTGCCCTGAGAACATCAAACCCATTTCATCACTCAATATTACTCTTTCAGAAAGTTGTACAATGGGTCTAAATGAGAACAAGTGCCATTAATATGATCCACCCGATCAGGTTCATGCCTGTATTAGGTGAGTTACTAGGAGAGAATATTGGGTGGAGCAATAGCATGGGTGTGGCCTAATTTATAAGAGGCGGAGCAATAGGTTCCCCCTCATATAAAGGCCCGTCCCCTTTCTTTTGCTGAGTTTGGGCTCTCTTTCCTTCCCTCTCTCCCTCTTTCTTTTTCTCCCTCTCGCTCTCAGTCTGCAAGGTCGTTGAACTCCATCCTTCTCTTTAGCTTCCATTCACCCAAGTTCTTTATCCAGTTTCCTTTCTGTGAGTGCTACAGACCAAAGTCAAGATGGAGGCCATCAAGAAGAAGATGATGATGTTGAAGCTGGATAAGGAGAACGCTCTGGACCAGGCAGAGCAGGCTGAGACTGACAGGAAAGCAGCTGAGGAAAGAAGTAAACAGGTACGTGAAAGAAGAGAGATGAATTACTCCACAAAGATCTAAAATGTGTAAAACAATTTACATTTTGGTGTACGGACATTCTAGCAGACACTGGCCATTACTTAAGGACAGTGGAAATCATTTCCCTGTCAAATTTTAGTTCAGCTGCAAATTGTAATAAAAACCAAGAGATAAAATTCAAGCTTGTAGATATATTATTTGCATCACAAGTCTCTTCTTATTTTTTTAATGCCTGTGTCAGAGTGACCTGAATGTATGTTGGTTCTTAGTTGCTTTAAACTTCAGTATTGAGGCCTTAGAAGGATAAAGTAAGCTAAAATAGTTTTGGCTTACAACCACAATCTCATAACATTTTGTGGTAACATCTAAGACAGCCTCATAAATTCAGGACGTGGCGTTAAGGGCCATCGAGTTATCCTAGGAAAGGGGGGCATTTAGAGTGGCAAGTGTGTTCTGTTAAGGCCTGAAATCAAACATAGGGCCTGCTGAAACGCCACTGACAACTGAAAACCAACACAGAAAGAAGAGCTGACCACCACTGCGTGCTGCAAATAGTCATAGAAAGGATGATGACAGCCAAGGCCATCCATCTGAAGGCTGTGATCTGATTCGAGAAGAATCTAGGGGGAAGGAGAGAACCAGCAGGCAGCTACAGGATTATGAAGGGAAGAGGGACTTCCCTGCGATAACATATGGTGGGCATAAACGTAAAGCTGCAAGAGGGTTGCACATCTTTCCATGGGGTGCACAGGGCCAAAGGAGTGGGGGGGTTTGCAGTGAAGTGTCATGTTATCCATTTTAGGTTGGGCAACTCAAGGAGGGGAGGGAGGTGGAGTATGCTGTGGCATACCATGATATAATAGTGATAACTTTTCACACTTTTTAATCTGTTCTTCCCTCCCCGCCTCCAACCCAAGCATGAGGATGAGCTGATTCAGATGCAGAAGAAGCTGAAAGCCACAGAGGATGAGCTGGATAAATACTCAGAGGCCCTTAAAGATGCCCAGGAGAAACTGGAGATTTCCGAGAAGAAGGCAGCTGATGTGAGTGATCCAAGTCTACAAGGCACACCAATTGCTTCCTCCCACACACACACACACATACACACACACCAAAGTACCCAGCAGTTCATCCTCACATTCCAGTTCCCCACCCCTCCATTCTTCACATTCTATCCCTTTATTCATTTACAGTTGCCTCTGTCCTTTTTGGCAATGAAGTCATCAAGATATTCTCCACTCACTGTTAGACCCTCTGTCTCAGAGCCAATGTACCTTTCTCCTGCTCTCTCTTTTTCTCTCCCTCTGTCTCCGTACGTGGTCCATCATTTATCCATTGCCCAGCCTCAAGTGCCTTAGAGGTGACACAGGGTCCCATTTTGTGCCACTGCTCCAGGGGGATGGGAATAACTGCAAAGCCACTGCTAGTTCAGTCCCAGGGTCACAAATCAATGTGTTTAAAGGTATCTGATAGATCTCCTCACCCCTGCAGGCTATGCCCTGGCATAGCAAAATATCTTTATGTTCTTCTGCACTAAAGTGACAGGACTTGAATCATACCACACCTGAGGCCCACATACATGGGAAACAATCGAATAATAATGTGAAAATATCAATCTGAAAAGAATCTATGGAATTTTTGTTCTACGCATTTGAGCATGGCTCATTGTTCAGCATTCTCGCTATGTGTCAATTTAACTTTTAGTTAACGTGGAAGTTCACTGAACTTCAAAAAAGCTTCCTCACACTCAAAATGGTTCTTCAGTGACACACAAAGAACATTTTGGCGCTATTATTAACAACAGATTATTGCACAATATTGTTCTTTTCTACCATCCTTAATTTGGGATTGAGGTAATAAATACGGTCTGTTGAAAGGAGCAAACAGCTGAAAAAGGTCCTAACCTGAGACCATCCTTTTGATAAATATATGGATTTAATTGCAGCTGAAAAATAAACTGGCTACCAAACCACTTGCACAGTAAAATCTACATCCCATTAGAAGCTAAATGTCTATGCTACACTGCAACAATAAAAGAAGCACCATAAATGTATTAGAATAACTCTGGCGTTTGTTCTTCCCATTCTGTTGTCTCCTCCATTTATAACTTCACTGTCCATGACTGTCCATGGGAGTGTTCTGGATATAGCGAGCACACCTGTTATGTGTGTGGCCTTCAAGTTTTCCAGGGACTGAATGCACAGGGCTTTGCCGTGTGTTCGTGTGTGTGTGTGTGTGTGTGTGTGTGTGTGTTGAGAGAGATCAAGAGACAGAAGGTTTTGTTCATCCGCACTTCATAGAGAATGACATGAGACAAATTCACTCTGTCTCTCTACAGCATCAGCAATGTATGTGATATCATGTCTGTGTGAATGTAGCTATGTAGTTACTAGTTACTAGCAGTGAATATCAGTAGGCATGTAGATCATTTTACTGTGTGTTTGATGGTGGGCATATATTTATATTTATATTCACAGGCCTTAAGCAAATTCCTGTGTCTTTTTATGGCACTCTGAGCTTGTGGACTAGCCCATTGTTCCCTTTCACATCAGTGCGGTGCTATCTGAGGAAGATTTATTGCCTTCAGCAATCTGGCAACCCCAGGTCAGTCAGCTGGGGCGATAAGTTCTGCTCCCAATAGGGACTGAGAGTGGGTTGCCACTGTTACAGCTGTCATTTCCAATCCTATTTAAAACCTAGACAAAACCCCATAGACAAGCTATCGCTTTCCTCCTTGTCCTCAGCAAAGTAAAAAAACTTGCCTAATGGATCTGGATGCGTTTAGAAACATAGACAAGCCAGGTTTCTTCTAAAGGTCTTCATTAAACACAAGACATCTTTGCTAATTGCCATGTGCTCTGACGCTGACAGGCACGCCATTTTGGTCAGAAAGGAATGTGTTTTAAATAGAACTGTGAGTAATTTCCTCAGCAGGGCCACCACAGCATAAGGTACATTTATGACAAGAATGTGAGAGGAGAAGGACAACATAATCATAGCAGCAGTTTCCCTTATAACCACAAAGATACACTCAGTTTGTTCGGTGGTATCATAGTTTACGGCAGCTTCAAAAATAAACACATCCTCTGACTCTCAGACTAAATATATCAGGGTGACTGAACCCGTGGTAGCACATCTCTGTCCAGATATGCGGATGAAGTTGGAGCGTGGCATGCGACATATGTGTGTGTCTTAGAGGTCAAGATCACACCTATCGCCTTGTAACCTTTGACTTCTTCTGTAAACTGACAGGTGTTTAGTGGCATAATTAGCTTAGCTCCCAGCTGCCATCACCTCTAATCATGCCTGGGTGCACAAACACTCAGAAAAGTTGATCCAAAAGAGATTAGAGGCAGGAAGAATGTCTTAGCAGTCCATCGTGTCTTCAGATTTCTCAACCTCCACGACCACCAGAGTGTCAACCTAAAATGCCAGTATGGGTTTTTCATTGTAACCATCTGTAAGTTTAGCTTGAACCAGGTTTGGGCAACTGAGGGCATGGAACCTCTCCTCCAACTTACACTAAACGGCGTGATAAACTGATGGGTGTTTTTAAAGTGGAAAATGAAGGGGCAGAAATCCAGCTCTCCTAGACCTCTGGTTTAAGACATTCAGAGGGAATATTCATCTAGAGCAGAGTGCCATGATGACACATTGTGACATTCTGTAACAATCCAGTTGCCCCTACATGAGCTGCTGTCACCCAGCCACAGCTGACAATAAAACCTTGGGAGAACTCTTTTTGTGGTCAAAAAGTCTGGTCTGAATCTCTAGTGTCATCTGCTGGCAGGCCTGTAGCAGTACACACGGCCTTGCTCCTGAATGGCCTTGTCTCTGAACAGGCTTATTCCATTAAGTCAAACAGGATATGATAACTAGAGCAAAGTCTGATAGTGCTTCCCTTCAGATTAACAGTGTATTCTAACTTTACACCCTAGTTATTATTGTTTTTTGGCCGAACAATACACTCATTGTGTCTATCTGTGTACATACATTCTCACACAATAAATAAATAATATATATAATTTAATTTTAGACTATACTGTTGTGTTGTGTTGCTCTTTTTATATTAATATGCAATTCTATTGGTTGTGCTGCTTCTCTTTTCCTCTCTTGCTCTGTTCACTGCGGTAACAATACAGATTTCCCAATTGTGGGACTATTAAGTGATCTCATCTGTCAAAATTAGAATCAGAATATTTTCTAGTTCACTGAGTTCTTTCACATAGAATATATTTGTGTAACATGTAACATACTAAACTAGACCAGAAATATACGTAAGAATATTAACAACTAACAGATAGATAATAAAATGCCATAAACTGAACAGAAACTGAATTTGAACATGGTGGTGAATATATATATATGTGTCAGGGCCTAGCATTCAACTGTTAGGAATCAATGTGTTTAATCAAATAAAAGCTGCATCTGGGTACATGAACATATAAAAGGATTTTTTATATGCTAGCCCTGTTCAGGGTTGGGCAAGATCCATTTTTTCCACACCTCACAAATCTTATCAGCATATATTGTGCTGGTGGGAGTGGTCATTTGCAAAGTGTCCATTTGTCCAGTTAAACAAACCACACAGTGTGAACAGCACAAAATTATTTTTCTGTGTTTAAACTCATATACCAAGTGAAGCAGTGGGCAGCTAGGAACACAGCACAATGTGAGAACAGGACCTTGTTTAAAGGTACCTCAGTGGTGCCACTAACAGACCTGGTATTCAAACACACAACCTTCTGATCACAGGGACAACTTCATAACTATTAGGCTAGTCTTGCCTTTAAAAAAAGTCTTCTTCTAAAAAAAAGTCTTCATCTAGTATTGCCTTTAAAAAAGATTGCTTACACGTCACCAAGTGAGTGTGAACACAGTGGACCATTTTCAATCCATCATTCAATAAACGTCAAACTGCCTATAGAACCAGTGGCAAATGATGCTGCCAAGTAGGCTAAAGATTTGTTTGATCTAACTTTAGCTTAACTATCCTGAAAACAGTTCTGCTCTCAACAGAGCATTTTGATCTTTCAGAGAATTAAGGCTCATATCTGGGAGCACAAAACTGGTGTTACAGTGATAGCTGAAATGGAGGGTGTTGTGTGTGAGTTGTGTAAAGCTGCTTTGTGACAACCTTGTTGTAAAAAGCGCTATAGAAATAAAATTGAAATCTTAGCTGCCCCAGTATCATCATCATTTTTAAAAACTGCAGTAGACATAGACCTACAACTCTAGTCCTGTCCATGTGCATACATTTGTTTAATTACAAATGATTAGTGTAAATTAATAATCGGATAGATAGGCAGACTGACAGATCTTTTCATTATATATCTCCAATGTTATAATTCCTTATAATGTTATATTTCAAAGTATCACTGTATCTATTAATAATCTGTTGGTTTCAAAATATTTGCGATATTGACTCTTATTGACCATAGACTGATTACATAATTTTGTTGTCTAAGAGAATTCTGTATTGTAAGTTGTTATATAAAGCAGCAAATAAATGTCAATAAGAAAAGCGACCCTAAGTGTTTGAACTGTAGGGAATAACCCAATATCACCAAGGGATATGAATATATGATAAATGAGACATTAAGGCTTTTATCTCTTTATGTATTCATTTGCGGAGCACATTTTGAGCAAAGAAATGTTTTAGAAATATGAATGATCTGGCATGATTCACACCCTTAGGCCAGTCTTTAACACTTCACACTGAAATATGGTGCTAGTGTAATAATGGCAGTATCATTGCTCATGCCAGACCACAGCATGTAGGCAAGATAAAAGTGTTGCAAGAGTGCTTGTCATTGTGCTCCATGTGTGCACACAGACCGCCCTCATGCTTAGTCTTGTTTTTAGCCTTGGGCCTGTACTTTTTAAATACTATTCAATGACCCGGTTCAATGTCTTCATTTATATGATTCACACATGACCCTATAGCTCAAATCTTGACAGTATCAACAGCTCAACTGAACCTTACAGTCCTTTATTGCCCAGTAATGTGTGTTTACTTTGGAAATAGTTATCAGAGGGTTGGCAGTTTTTCTGCTCTATTTGCATTAAATTGATTAGAATGTTTAATGTGTACATGTGTAGCAAAATATATGCATATGATTTATTCGATGATTTATGTATCATTAATTCATTTAATGTAAGGTTTAAATGTACAACAACATACTTTCTATATGTAGTATCTCTTCCTTTAAAAAAAAGGATATATATCCTATTTATCTAATATATATATCTTATATTATAGAGCTAGAGCTAATATAAGTTTTCATAATTTACAAAACTCAAAAGAAATGCAAACACTTGATTCAAAACACTTGATATTACTGACAACTTGTAAAAAATATTAAGTATGTTAAAAAATGTATTCGGCTATAATATGTAATTGACCCACATACACACGCTGACTTGGCTAATGAATGAATGAATGAATGAATGAATCAAGCAACCAATCAATGAATTTGTCTACAGCTTCTGGCCTATAGAAAGGTAAAATTATTATGAGAACACTTTACCCTGGAGAACCATGACAAAGGAAAACAAAAAAAACAAAATGTGTTAGGTTTTGCCAGCCGTAAAGATCTTAGTGGAAACACAACCAATGAATCTACAATTTAAGGGTTCCTACAAAGTCACAAACACATGTTGGTCTGCATTCTGCTGATACATTTTATGTTATCTTATCGATATTCCTTCCAGGAGTGAACATATTTTGAACATACACTGAAGAACCAGCCACATGAGGGACAAATTTTCTGTAAAAAATTGCAACGTCTAGTAGACAGGCGAAGGGAGTGACACCATCATGAGTTTGTAAGAACATGTTTTAGCATCCTGTTGTGTAAGGTAGGCTAGCACATACCTTGATCCAGAAGTGCAGTCGTGTTAATAGTAATGACACACATTCAAAACAGCCATGATTTCATTACAAGGAATGCAGTTTCCTCTCTACATCCATTTAAGGACTCAGCGTGCCATAATGAACAGAGAGTCCGTTTTACATGGCTTTGGTCCAAACAGTGTGCAGACCTATTGTGATGAAGTGGCATAGAATGCAATAGACCTCTGTCTGTGGATGTTAAAATGCTACACTATATGGACAAAAATATTGGGACTCCTGACCATTAAACCAAAAGGGGCTTTAATGACAATGCATTCAGATACATAGAGTTTAATATGGATTTGGTCCCCCTTTTGCAGCTAGAACAGATTCCACTGTTTTGGAGCACTGTTTATGAGGTCAGGCACTGATGTTGGATAAGGAGGCCTGACTCGTATCTCAATTACAGTTCGTCCCAAAGGCGTTGGATGGGGTTGAGTTCAAGGCTCTGTGTGGGCCAGTTAAGTTCTTTCACACTGAACTCATCCAACCATGTCTTTATTCACTTTATTTTGTGCACTGGGACACAGTCATGCTTGAATAGAAAATGTTTTCCCGCTAGAACTGTGTCCACAAAGTTGGAAGCATAGTTGTTGTCCAGAATATCTTGCTCTGCTGATTAAGATTGGACCGTCACTGGAAATAAGGGGTCCTAGTCTTCAAACCCTGAAAAGCAGGTGTGTCCCAATACCTTTGTCCATATAATGCAGAGACGCGACAAACTGAGCCCCACCTTAGTTAAGGAGCGGCCTGGAATGCTACAAAGATTTGACGCCTGTGCGTCATATACCTGGACACGTGGAACGCAAAGGGTGGCTCTCTCCTCTCCACGCGCCCCAAGCGTACCGAGCCTCGAGCGCTGACCCGGGACCAGCGCGAGGAGCCGCATGAGCGTCAGAAACGCTGCGCCACTGATCCAGGATCCGCACTTCCACTCTGCTTTTTCTTTTTTTT
This sequence comes from Ladigesia roloffi, assembly GCA_037577295.1. NCBI lineage: Eukaryota > Metazoa > Chordata > Actinopteri > Characiformes > Alestidae > Ladigesia > Ladigesia roloffi. Next base: position 4,857,830 of record JBBKCR010000134.1, on the reverse strand, counting down.
CGCATCCAAACCAAACCGTCCGAGACTGGGTGGAGTAAGGCGGAAGCGAGAGCTGAAAAAGGAAGAGTCGACTCAACCTGACCTACTGAGAGAAGAGACTTCCAGTGGAGAAGTGTAGCCTTTTTTCATTTTCATTCTTATTTTTAATTATTATAATTGTTTAATTCACTACTTCAGTGTGGAGACCAGGTCTGGAGAATTAACCACAAAAGTGAAAAACAAGTCAACTTTGGGGCTTCCTGAGTAAAAACATCGACCACACACTGTCGAAACACTACAGCTGAGAGGCTGAATTTGGTGGTTCATCTCTGAATACAGTGCCGGAGGCTGGTTGGAGCTCTTTCGAACTCTATCGACTTTACTGGTGGGGCGTTGGTGCTGTTTCCCCCCACCCTCTCCACCCTGTCCACTACACCGCTCCCCCAACTCTGAGAGGGACACGCAGCTCGTTCCGAGCACACACTACTCTACTCTCGCCCAGACGACTCCTTTAAAATGGCCGGAGCCAACAGCCTGGACGCGGTGAAAAGGAAGATTAAAGTCCTGCAGCAGCAGGCGGACGATGCAGAGGAAAAGGCCGAGATTTTACAGAGGCAGGTCGAGGAGGAGAAACGGGCAAGAGAGCAGGTAACCTTCACAAAGTGTCCCTTTTCCACTATCTAGTCACTTTTTCTTTCCTAAAACCAGCTTTTCCAGCACAAACGCCTCTTCCTGCCTTTAGATACTCGCTTTCTCTACCTCACACCCTCCTCTCGACGCCCCTCTCAGCAATGAAAGGCATTTCAAACCAGCATCCCCAGCCTGACTTCCCTGTTTGTAGTCTTAATTTAAAAATTAGTCAAGTGTAAAACAAAAAAGTAACTTTCTGCTTTCACTATGCTACAAAGTTTCCACTGTGTGGGGCGGAAACCTCCAAAGGAAACCGCTGACCACTTTGTTTACTATTTTTTGTCGGTAGCTAAGTGCAAGTTTACTTCATATTTCTGCACTTTGTCATTTACTTGAAGGTGACATCATCTGAATCTTATTTTGTCTGTTGAATGTAGTTTATGAACTTTATTTATTCTCGTGAGGCCTGAGAGTAGATGGAGCAGGCAGCAACTGCTAAATCGTGTTCAGGTTTATTTAGCTCCTTACTGTTTTCTGCATCACTCTGAGATATAAATCAGATGCCTTCGTCATTGGCATATCTGTGGAAATTAAGCAGTGAAGAGCCAAGACAGTTGAACTTGTAATTAAAAATTGAGTCTGTAAACTTCTGTACTCGACATTTTATGATACATCCAGGTGTGCCCCGGCCCTCTGGTTTTGACTGCTCACACAAGACCAGGCCTTTGTGCTTATTCAGCCTTTTATACGAACTTTCCTTGCCTGACAGCTATTTCTGTTTCAGTTTAAATTATTTCTGGCCATTCAAAGGTGCTTTAGCGTGTTTTAGCCCTGCTGCAGATGTGCTCGTCCCTCGGCAGAAACACTCAAGACCTTATTAGGAGCGAAACTCCAGAGTTAGTGAGGGATGTCGTAATATCCTGCATGCAGTCATGCTGCTCGGCTATGGAGGTGCAGTGTGGCTCACATGCATCCACCAGGTGTGCTGATGTAACTCAAGCGTTACCAGCTTCCAGACAATAATCTTTCTATTCTTTTGGCAACGATCAGAGAAGTACACATGTAACCTTTTTTTTAAAGCAGCATTTCCTCGTGCAAAGTTGATGGTCCTGAACTCTGCAAATGAGCTATAAGCTATACCAAAAAGATACAGTGCATCTAGGTTTCTTATTTCTGATCACTGTCAGGTTTCTGGTAAACGGGAGACTCATGGAGGAGAAGGGGAAGCACTTAGATGATTTAGTTTTCTATTTAATATCGCATTTTTTGGTTTGGGTTTCTTTCTCTCTTAGCTGGTGGTCTGGATTTTAGGGAAGGCCTGGTCCCACACACTCCTTCACAGGCTACTCACTGCTTCATTTGCTGTATGAGTTAAATGCAGAGATATAATTTTATATGGTTCATACTGTGGTATGTTCACGTGTGACTGTAAGGAGCCACTTTATGTATGCACACCTGTACCCATGTATTAGTGAGTAGTACGTAAGTATTCATTTGCATCTGAAAATCAGTAATTCTGTAGCCATGTTTCACAGGTTCAGTATAACCTAGATGATGTTTTCCACCCACTACCTCCACGGTCCTCACTTTCATATTCATTCAGTAAGCAGTGGCACTGTTGAAACATGCCCATGTGCCTTGGAACCCCCCCTGCCTCACCCCTTCACCATGTTTAGAGTTTACTTGCATTACCCTGTTTTATAGTTGGTAGGATCATCATAAATGGTAACTTAAGTGGCTGTGGGAACAGGATAACACAAACTGTTTATCTCTGTGGCTCATTTGGGACGTTCTCTTTAGTCATTGACTATATTTGACTTGATTTGTCAAACGTGTTCTGCCACCCACTTCTTTTTCTCACTCTCACTTTCGCTTAATTACCTCCTGTGATTGAATTTTGTTGATAATTTTGTGTGCGTGTGTCTTGTAGGCTGAGGCAGAGGTGGCCTCTCTGAACAGGCGTATCCAGCTGGTTGAGGAGGAGCTGGACAGAGCTCAGGAGAGACTGGCAACAGCCCTGCAGAAGCTAGAGGAGGCAGAGAAGGCAGCAGATGAGAGCGAGAGGTAAACACATGTCCTCAGTGACAACCGACTTCTCACTTGTAAGCACGCACTACAGAGTGTGACCTCATATATGTGTCACTGTGTGTTTGAAATAGAGGGATGAAGGTGATTGAGAACAGGGCTCTAAAGGATGAGGAGAAGATGGAGCTGCAAGAGATCCAGCTGAAGGAGGCAAAACACATTGCTGAGGAGGCTGACCGCAAGTATGAAGAGGTGAACAACATGATACAAAATGCAAACCGTTCTCTTGTACTAGGTCCAACTTGAATACTTGTGTATAAGGTGTGCTGACACACAGACTACACTGATAGAAACTGACTGCCTGAAATGCAACTTTACCCAACACCACCTGAAGAATGTGTGTCACAACATGACGTCATTAGATGTGCTCACACTTGCCGAAAGCCTCACCTGTTCACCAGATGGAAGGTTTGGGGAAAACATCTGGAATCAATTAACCATTCTCTCTTCTCTTGCTGTCCTCTGTCTCTCACACGCACAGGTGGCTCGTAAGCTGGTGATTGTGGAGGGAGAGTTGGAGCGCACTGAGGAGAGGGCAGAGCTTGCTGAGGCGTAAGTCACACACTTTAATATGAACTTAATTATCTTATGCAAACATTTGGATGTCTGTGGCCAAATGACAAGGTTTGTTGTTTTCATAAGTGATAATAAGACACATCCTCTACAGAGAACTTTTTTTGCTGAAATTAGCTTCATGGATTTTATATCACCTGTATAAACATATGGCATATTTAAGGTTTTAGAATTTTTGTGCCCTATAACTTGCAAAAATAACTGGTTTAATTTATTTTGGAAAGCAAAATAACACTACATATATATGTATATATTAGGGCTGGGAATGTGTTAACTAGATTAATTAATCACAGAAAAAAATAATGCATTACTATTTTTAACGCAGTTAACGCTGTACGTCATTGGGCTGGAAGTAGCCGCATTAGCTTTCTCCATCCAGACATCCAGAGTGGCGGAGTTTCAGTGCTGTGGCCGTTGTGTGTGAGAGAGAGCTGGGAGACGTAGTGTATTAAAATTTAAAACTGTCATATACTGTAACCTAATTCAAAGGTTTGGTTCAGTCAGTGATAAAAATGTCATGACCATTGTAGGCTAACTTATTGGCTTGTACTCAATAATAAATGGTGAAAAAATAAACTGCTTCTTGTGAGCCTGTATGTATTTGCAATTAAATGCGATTAATTAGATTAATTAATTGCCACACCATGTAATTAATTAGATCAAAATGTTTAATCGCTTGACAACATTAGTGTATGTATATATATATATATATGTATGTATATATGTATAATTTAAGAGATATTTTGCTTTCCAAAATAAATCAAACTAGTTATTCATCTAGGACTGAGGAGGTTCAAACTTTTGCATTCGACTGTGGATTCTAAACCTATTTTCAGACCGGTCATGATGTTCTGCCACAGTAATATGAATCTCTAACTGAGACATTCCTTTTTTTTTAGCATGTTTTACAACAATTATTGTTTGACAGTGTGTCTTTAGTCACATGTTCATTTTAAATCCCATAAATGCAAGGTTGGCATGAAAAGAATGCTTGCATTTTGCCTTTGCATGATAAAAGGAATGCTTCATTGTGATGAAAGTACCTCTCCCGTGTGCGTTTGTCCAACATTGTCTCCCTCATCTTTGTTTGGCATGTCTGATTCTTGGTGTGATGCTCTCTACTGAACTAACAGTGCTAAGAAGCAGTTGGAGGATGAGCTAAGGGGTCTGGATCAAACACTGAAGACTCTACAGGCTTCTGAGGACAAGGTATAAGTTGTGTAAAAGTGTGTGTACACTGAGTTGCCATGAATACTGAAGTGCCTGATGCATTCGTATCAACGCACCTTGGTCAGTGGTGGTCTTTTAGTAATTGTCAGATTGACTGGGGCCCAATTAACTGCCATAGCAGATGAGCTAAAGTCAATAACTAAACTATATATTCTCCTATTTGTTTGGCACTTCTAGTGAAATGGCAAGTCAGTGCACACGATAAACTGGCAACTCGGCATATGATGGAACTCCTTGGCATTTGAGGTTTATTTGTTAGGAGAGAGAGCTTGGGGTGGATGGATGTGAGGATCTTGAGCTGTGTTTATTTCATAATTTAGGTTTACTAGAACGAAAAACATATTCGTTTTTGTAAATTGTGATTTGGTAAAATTTGTGTTTGAGAAAGCTGAAAAGGCTCCGGACTTCTTCCTCCAGCAAGGGCTATTCTCAGTCTCAGCTTCTACTGTTCTCTGCAGCTTTCAAGTTGGTCTACTTTCCCCCTTCTTCCTTTTCATGACTCCCTTCACAACAGCAGGCATCTCTCCAACACAACCTGCAAGATTCGGCCTGTGCTGGGGCTGCTTGTTGACTTTCTGGCATGCAGGGCCGGGAATGTAATGAGAAACTTCTCACAGCATGTTCATGGTCTTAACACTTTTTACAATCAACACGTCATCTATGCTGTGTATTTAACATCAGTTCAGGCCTGTGAAAAGCCTCAATCGACATGCTGGAATTTTTTTTTTTTTTTTACTTATCTGGGCCATGTGTTTTATTATGCCATGATAAAAATCTGACAGAGGATGAGAAAAACAACTGTTGAGGGCACCCTGTATTCACAACGTCACTTCTGTTCTTTTAGGTAGTGGTGGCAATAAGGCCACTGCACACCACATTTGCCATGCAACATCACATAGTATTGTGTCACAGATATGAATTAGAATGCATTGTAAATAAAACGCTAAACATTAAGGGTCATTTTTATTCTGAACAAAAATTTTATTAAATTTAGTTTAATTTAGTGTGTAAATACTGATTGTTTCACAATGTACTTCCATTTTTTGTCCTTACATTATATAAAGGGAAGCTGTAAAAACAGCTAATTTTTTAGTTTGCGACTACCAGATCATTTCATGGTATGGAACCCAGGGCATTTTCATGTATCACCTCTCCTGCCTGCAGTAGTTTAGAAGTTTTGGCACATAAATGTTTTACCAAATAAAATATAAGTGGGCAACAGGAGAAACATTTTGGAAATAAGTACTTTGATGTTTAATATGCTTATAATATTAATACAATTTGAAAATTATACAATTTGAACTTGTAATACATTATTAAGGGGAACGTCACCAATAACATTTTGTGTTCTCATTCGTATTAAATTGCGCTCAGTAATGGCACAAAGCTGAGTGGCATATAGAGAACAGGATCAGGGCTGGAAGTCACATCGCCATCGGGTTTACACATTGAATCCAGAATATGTCCCTTTTAATAAAATTCATTTTGAAGGTTGGGACACTTCATGATGCAGCGTGTCTGGTGTGTGGTGGCCTTTAGACAACCTGCAGTTTCTCTTTCCACTTCTAGTCTCTGTTCTTTTCCTTGAGCTATTGTCTGTATATTTCCCCAATCTTACTTTTTGCTTCTTGCCCTGTGCCACTTTCTCTCCTCTCTTTCTGCTGCCTCTTCCAAAATCAAAATGGCTGCCCTGCTTACAGTAAATGTGCTGAGCTGGAGGAAGAGCTGAAAAATGTCACCAACAATCTAAAGAGTCTGGAAGCCCAGGCTGAGAAGGTAGGATAGTATGAACTGATTAACCTTTTGTGGGCCGGTCAGTGTGTCACTAATGTTGCACGCCTTATTCTCCAGTATCTGTTCTGATAGTGCAATGTTTCCAATGCTTTTAACTTAATTTCTTTAAGAGTGGCCGACAAAACACCACACTACATTACAGGACAGCGAGAGGGGGACATTGTACTGTTGGGAATATAGTGACACATTAGTGTCTTCTAGCTTAATTTCTTGGAGATGGTTCTCAATCCTTCTATTCCCTGGCCAGTCAAACTTGTTCCATCCTAATTGCCCAATCAGTGCAGGGCCTGGTCATGTGGACATAACTTGATCTCATGTCTTTACGAGTAGCCTTTTCCTGGCTGTACAGCTGTGATTCATTATCTGCAGGGAAAGGCCAAGCATGTTGAACCACGTTTCAATGTGGAGCAAATTACATCAGGAAGAAGCTGTAATGAAATGCAGGGAAGTGGAAGGCCTTCGCCTTCTCCACTGTTAAATATCCCGATCCCTCATCCTGAGATGTTGATACGTATTCACTGAGGACGTACTGCTGTCCCTGAAGTAACAGAGTAAAGCACAATCTTTGTAGTACGCCCACACCATATAAAATGTTTGTGCTCTGTTGCCATGGCACTAAACATAAACACTGCTGTAGTCCTTACGGAAAGCTGTTAAGGTTGATTTTCAGACAAAACTAAGTTCTTATCAAGACCCTAAGATTACCAGAGCTGAGTGTATTTTGTAGGGCCTTTAGCAAAGGGTGTAATTCTTTGCCATGCCCGGGGTGGACCGATTACAGAGCAGCGATACAAATAAAGTAAAATTTGTGCACTTTCCTCTCTTTTTGCTTGTGAAGAAGCTTAAATTATACACTCTTTAACATTTTGATTTAAGAACCAGTCAGTGGGACCTGTTCTCATTCCCAAATAGGCTCATTCTTAAAGACGGCGTGTTGTATAAATGTGTTCATTCTTTCATATCGTTCTCTGTGTCCCACATTCTGCCACACATGTCCTGATTTGTTTAAAGTCCTGGCAGCTGTGTGAAATCTCAGTCCTTGCATAACAAAAGCACCAGAGTTCAGCCAACATGGAAAATGTTAGATTTTTCTTTATTCCTTTTTTCCCCCCTCTCAATAGTCTCCCCTGACATGTTGGGGTGGGGCTAGCTTTATTAGTTAGATTTTGGGTTTGCATTCCCTTTTTCTACACGACACAGTATTTCAGTATCTGGTTAAAAAAAAGACGGGGACCTAAATAATTTTGTGTTGTGAAGGTGGATGGTGTCGAGTATCAAGTTTAGTTTGGTTTTCTTAAACTTTCTCCCTTTCTATATGTCTGCAGTACTCTCAGAAGGAGGATAAATATGAGGAGGAGATTAAGATCCTGACTGATAAGCTGAAAGAGGTGAGTTCTGTTCTGAAGCATGAGGTCACTCATTCCAGATTTTTTAAAAGTAATTTTAGTTTCTTAATTTGTTTATTAATGATTAATGTTTCCATGAGCGGGCCAACAGAAATGGGGTAAAAATGTATTGTAATTAAGTTGCTAATAAGCTTTACTTTTCTTTGTTTTTGTGAAGACTTGCTGATTAGACCGGACTGGTTGATTCTAGTGTTAGACTCCGTATTGTTTCAGCCTAAACTCTATCAGGATTATTTTGACTGTGATGATCCAGCAGGTGTTTGACAAGCATTTGTGTTGTAGGCTGAGACTCGTGCTGAGTTTGCCGAAAGGTCAGTGGCTAAACTGGAGAAGACTATTGATGACCTGGAAGGTAGGAACTCCCCCACTCCCCACCACACCTCACTTCATCACAGCCCCCATCATTTGAACACTATAACCTCCCCTCAATTACTACTGTCTCCTCTCACCTTTGCCTCTTTATCACACTCTGCCCATTCTCTTGCCGTTCTTTTTGGTTTCCTGTCATACTTGACAAAATTATAATGCTTTTTATTCCAACCTCCCTTTGATCTTGCCTATCCCTTCATTCAATTTCTTTCTTTTTTTTCTTTCTTCATTGTTTTCCTTCTATCTCCCTGCAAACAGATGAGCTCTATGCTCAGAAACTCAAGTACAAGGCCATTAGCGAAGAGCTGGATCACGCCCTCAACGACATGACCTCCATGTAAATACTGGCTTGTAGTGTGTTTGTGTGTGCACCTCCAGTTAGTGCCTGAGACTCACAGTTGGTTTGAGCAGCCAGAGACCTTTTTAATACAGTAATTGTTGTGTGCAGTCATATCTGATGGCTGACCTGGACCTCACAACTCCACTGTGTGTCCTTCAGTTACCCTGTTTGGGATGATTGTAACCTCTGTGTGCAACAGATACACTCAAATTAATTGTGTGGTGTGTTTGTGTGTGTTTGAGTAACTAACATGCTGTTGTGGCTGAAGAAAGCACTGCATGGAGTGTCTGATCAGCTTGCTTATTTGAGAAGAAAGAAAATAAGACTGATGAGGAAATATGAAGTCTGCTCTGTTACTAGAGTTTGGTACTCACAAAGCATCAGAGGTTGGTGTGGTGTTAACACAAGTAACCTATATTTGCCTAAAAAATGCTGATAAAGGGCCCATATCATTGGGGAGATATAGAATGTGTAGTTAGTTTCAAAACATTGCACTCACCATACAGTCCGTATGTGGAAACTAAAATGTGAATGTGATGTCACAAAACCCCAGGACAATTACATGTTTCTGTCTATTTGGCCTACTGCAGTTTGGCTCCGACAATTCACATTGAGGATAAAAGGAGCGTTCAGTTTGCGGTACTTTCTAACTAAGGCACAATACAGGGAAGTCATTGGGAACTGATAATTTACATAAACGGTTATTAAAACACAATAAAGAAACATATTCTGAGAGGTAAAGAGGGTGGAGAATGATCATAGAAAAAATATTTTTTTAATCTATTTTTTCTACTCAAACTCTAAAAAATCAAAAGCAGTAAATGCAGGGATATGTGGCCTTTAATCATGCCTGTTGGTTTTACATGGTTTGGTGGGCTGGTGTAAAGTGGGCAGTCTATAGTGAGGTGTTTTCTCATCCCTCTTTGTTTACAGATAATAAGTTTCTGGATATTACTCTGGCTGACTTTGACTTCAAGAAATTCTACTTGGTCCTCTTCGCCTTCTATCCATCTCGAACATGCCCTCTCCCCTCCGCTTCATTTTCGTCTTCTCACTGTATCTCCAATTTTATGTTTCTGTCCGTATTTGCTTTATCTTTTGTCTATTTATTAAGTTTGTGGTTCAGTGTTTTTCCTGTTTCCATTGTTCTTCCATACTTGTAATTATATCAGGCCTTTATAGATTAACTGTATCTGAACTGTATCTGTTTTTTCCTTTCTCTAGCTCTTGCTCCTTTTGTCTTTCTGCTGTATTTTGATGCTCAATGTACATGCTGAATGAAGGGAGGGGAGGAAATAAGAAAATCCTTGTTCTCTTTTAAATGTTTACTTGTCTCACTTTCTTGGGATGGGCTGGGGTATTGACGGCTACAACAACCCGTGTGTACATACACATATTACTGTTGCATTATCTAGCTTAAACTAGAGCTGTTCATAATCACCCACATCAGGTGAAGAAAAATGGGCTTTTGAAGTTGCAGGCCTTAATGTTTGTCTAGAACAGAATCTTTCTAACTTATTTTCTTTAGTTGCTATCCAAAGGATTTGAAGGATGTGAAAAATGTTTTGGACAAAAAAGAAAGTGCAGAAGAACCACGGCAAAGAATTTTATTATAACGTACTTTAATTGAACATGTTATTGAAGCATCAGGTTATTTTGCACATTGAAGATATTATTAATTAAATTGCTTTTATAATGTAGGACCTAGAGGCTCCAAAATTTTAGATTAGTATAGATGTGAAAATAAGACACAAGCTTCAACTGAGTAGCGAAATCTGTGTAAAGACTTGTCTGGTGAATTTGTAATCCATCAGCTGCTAATTTTTCAGGAGCGCAAAATTGACTGAAATCCACTGGTGTAATTTTGTGCTTAATCATTTTTTACTGGTGGACGTTTTGAAAGTCAAATATGCCTGTGAGATAAAAAGTAAATTACCGAATTTCAACATAATTATTGACGTGGTTTCATGTAAAACAGTGCATTGTCGAGAATTTTTTATGGTAACTTCAATGCAAAAAAAGGCACCAAAATAACCCAAAATTACCAGTGAACCTACGTGTCTTTTTGACATGTATATATAATGTTGAAAATAGTTAATTGGTGGTAATAAACTGCTTTACAAAGCCTGTACATCAGTCATGAAAGGAAACGACCATAAAGCACTATGTATAACCAATTAATTAACCAAATATATAAAACATGTCTCACATACATAACTGTTATTATTATGTTATTGTTATGTATCTTTGTTAGTTATATATATACAAAACAAATAATATTAAAGAAAAATAGTTTTTTAAAAAAGCATCTGGCTTAGATAATTTTAATACTAAAAAATATTTTCTAAATGAAGCAACAATTGATAATATCAGGACAAACAGTTTTCTTGTGTTTATTTAGATTAAATGTTGTTGTATTCCCATCTTGCAGAAAAGCTAAGAGATGCCAAAGAGGAGAACCTCAAGATCCATGCAACTCTGGACCAGACCCTGAGCGAACTCAACAGCTTTTAAATGTCCTAGATCAGGACATACCCCTGTTTCCCTTTTCAACACATTCATCTCATCTTCTCTCACATGTGGTCCAGCCCTGATTTGCTAAAAGCTGTTTTACTTTTTAGTTTTTTTCCCCCCCAATTCCACTTTCTTTTGAGGCTGAGCTTATTGAGCCAACCAGATCTGAAGACTTGGAGCACAGATCTCAGCATGTTGCAAACCTCACCACCACTCCAGAATTCTTCATTGCATCTTGTCTGGAGCTTTAACCCCCTCTCCCTTCAATTCGCCTCAACATTTCAGAACCAGTCTGTAGGTTAATTCTTCAGTGTCGAATCCACTGCATTGTGGTGTGTATGCTTTATCTCACCATTTTTCCCAACACTCCGTTTTCTCTTCTGTTGAGACATTTCATCTGAAGCCTTAAGCATGTTACTATAGTTCAGATGAAGCTGAATTACATTCAGATTTGTTAGTTTCCTCCATGCACATTAAAACAGCCTATTTGCATCTGCCTTTCCTCAAAAGCCTTTTGGAACAAGGTGAGGTGGATTTATAGACTTAAGCCAGTTTAAAAATATATTTTGTGTTGGTCTGCTTCCTTGATCACATTTCCTTCGGCTCTTTCCCATCTCCACTTTCTCTGTCTTTGGGTCCACATCAGATGTTCTTTTGAAAACTTCGTAATTCTGCAGAGACTGTTTTTAAAAGGGAGGCTTTAAGTTGTTTTTTTTGGTATGTTTTGTTTTGGCATCACCCACCCATTAACTGTAACCACCTTGCTTTATTGGACCACTATGTGTGAAACACTGCACTGTTATGGGCTTATAGCAACCATCCTTGGAGCAGATTGAGCCAAGTCCTGCAATTCATTAAGCATTCATTAAAAATGATGGGCTGTGTTTACCTCCTTTTATTAGAGCAATAGTAACACAAGTGGGGACACAGTTGGATTTTATAGCCGACTGAAAAGCAACATCACTGCCAAACTAGATGTTCAGGGGCCTGTGATACGTGCATACAGCAACTGGGAGAATATGCAACACTTAAGTAATAAAAATAATTAAGGATGAAATGCATAGTTTTAACTGGATTAGCCCACAAAATACTTTCTAATCACTGTTCATGTCTGTGTCATGATTTTTTTTAATAAAGACCATGATTTTTACTGTCACTCCAACAACAAAAATGATTTAAAAAAAATGCAATTATTAAAATGTGGTTGGAAATTCTAATTTAATAGGTTGGCTTATATATTCCATCAACTATACAGCTGCAGTTAATTGCATCTATAATTCAAGCCTCTGTTCCCATCAGAGTTTGTAAGTTGTTTAAATATGAAGATATCTATTCTAAGTGAAAAGCCACTACTAAGTAATAGTTTCTAGTTTTAGGGGCCAAATTCAGGAGTAATAGTTTCTAGTTTTAGGGGCCAAATTCAGGACATGTACCTCTGCAGTGAAAATAAATGAAATTGACAAATGAATATTAAGTGGGTATGACATTTTCCCATTGTTTTTTGCTCATAAAAAGTAACGACGACTTTCCCTGAAACATTTAAGCTTCTTTGATGAACTATTACAGGTTTTCATTACTGCACATAACTGACTCCTGATGGTTAAAATTTCAAATGGCAGATACTCATCTATTGCTCAGGCTAAACAAAGTGATCTTAAAAATATTTTGCTTTTAAAAAAAAAACAGTAAAGGTCAGTTTATCATAATCTCATTACTACTTTTACAGACTAAAGTCCTGAATAGCTAGATGTGGTTCGAGTGGGTGAAAGGAGGGTTTGGAGGTTTATTTCACTAGGAAACCAAGCCCCTTACTTTGCCTCTTAAAATTACCATAACAATCCAGGAAATTAAGGAGAATTAAGGGAAAAGTGCACAGATTATGTCTTAATAAGTGGTAAAACTACTGAATTTTACACTTTTTCATAGTAGAACCTGCTAAGTGAATATCTTTATGTTTAAGGTAAAGGGGTTTCACACTCATGCCTTAAATCTAATTTTAAGGTAAAGTGAAGGGATCGGTTCACAAATGAATGGCCACTTAATTCATATTAAGGGGATTGGTAGGATAAATTAAGGATAAACATATTAGAGACATTGTGATTCGTAGTGTTTACAAGAATTAACTTGGGTTAATATGGATATTGGATAGGCTACTGCTAATTTTATTTACATACAAATACAACGCAATTCTGTTAACATTCTGATATTAGTGCCAGTATCGGAACTTGACTTGATTACGACGGTAAAAGTCAGTAATAACTGGACACCATAAATCTTTGAAACACATTTGTATCAAATTGCCATGTGCCTCGACGAGCCACATTATTAAATACGTCTACATTGTACCTTTGATCTGGCATAAAAGGAAGCACAAAAACTATGCTACTTATTTGAATGTGATGTCACTAAAGTTCCTGTTGGACGTCCCAATACTGTTGTCTGTACTCTGCGTTGAAGCTGACTTCAGTGGAATGACAACAATACAATAACTCCATGTGGTTATCGGGCATTCATTGTATCTTGATTACCCATGAGGCTTTAAGATTACACCTCACAGGAAGTAGTGGGCCAAGCCCAAACCCTGAAAAAGACACGAGTCCCAATACTTGTTGGTGGGTTAAATGGTAAGTGTTCTGTAACAGTACTGGTACCATCAATTGCACTCAGTAGTAAGACTTACATAATGTGTAAATTTTTTTGTGCAAACTTGGCGACAGCCTGTGTGTTTAGGGTATGCAGAACATGACCACACTCAGCCCTCAGAGGATTCTATGGTCAGTTCTGGGTTAAACCACAGCAGAAGGTAGAGCTAGTAGAGATAATAAGTCTGTATTGCAGTGTGTAATGAAGCAGCAAATAAACAAACAACAAAAACAGCAAACATGAATCTGTAGTGTGCCCATACAAGCTACAACCAGTGAAACACTTTTGTATACACTATATAGACAAAAGAACTGGGACCCAAGACCATTACACCAACTAAAATTTTAATGATATTGCATTCAAATACAAAGACTTTAATATGGAGCTCCCGCCTCTGCAGCTGTAAGCTTCCTCTTGGAAAGCTTTCCAAAAGATTTTAGGTTTATGTTATGAATTTGTGCCCATTCATTCTGTGGCGCATGTAAGAGGACACTTGCTGATGTTGGACAAGAAGGTCTGGATTGCAGGTCTGACTGAAAAGTCTCAAATTCTAAAAAACATTCCAAGAAGTGCGGAGACTGGTGTAACTCCATATTAAAGTGTATGTATTTAAAGGTTATTAAATTCCCTAATGGTGTATCGCAATGCATTTGTCAATGAAGTGTAGCATGAATAAAATGTTTTGTGATAAAATGGCCCTTTACAGTCACTTGCGAACACACCCCAGTGCACACTGATAACAATGTGAAATGTTCTGCATTCAAGCCATTCACCACGTAAAGCCAGGAGCTTTCACCAATGAGGGGAGCCTGGAGAGCAGTGTGTGGGGATGGTACCCTGCTAAATGGTTGCTATTCAAACTCACAACCTTCTGATTGCAGGTGCAACATCCTAACCTCTAGGCCACAAGCTGCCCCAGAAACATGACCACTGGTGTTCTGTTGCTTTTATACATCAGATCTACAGAAGAAAGGAAGGAGTTAAGCAAAGCTGCCCTGAACTTTGTATCTTGAGTTCTTTAATGTTTTTCTCTACCATAAACGTAGAGTGTTTCCTATTACAGCAAACAATGGTAGTGTCATGTACTGCTCAGTTTTTCCAGGTTTTCCCAGATTTACCAGAATGTGGTTTTGTTCCACCAGTCTCTAAAACGTTCCACAGCGATCCACGTTTGTAGATGTATATGATGTTGTTCTTTGGTTAGCTACAGCATGTTTGACATTAAGTTTTTTCAGCATTTGACCAACTGTGCTGTGTTTTCAGTCATGTTAAAAAGAGTGTGTGTGTGTGCCTGTGTGTTGTTATGGTCTGCTACTTCTAGTTTATTTTGTGTAGCTCAGTTAGTCACTGGGGTGTTCCAGGTAGTTTGGGATTTGGATGTTATTTTGCTGAGGGTCACATCTGCAGCCCTTCCATCTAGTTAGTAAAGTAATTGTCATCGACTGCATCAGTACAACACATCTTGTATATTGTCTCATGTTTTTCCTGTTGATTTATATCTCTCACCACAGACCTAGACTGCATTTATAACCACATGCATGGTAAAGAACAGTGTGTATGCTAATGCTCTGCATTTTACAGAGAGATTAAAACAGATATATTTCAGTTTACATTACACTATTCTTTCCAATCAGTTAGTGGCTTCGTGGGTAGGAACTTGCCCCAGTGAGCAGAGGGTTGTGGGTTTGAATCCAAGGCCAGCTGTTTGCACCACGGAGGTTCCCTTGAACACAGTCCTGTCCACACACTTGCTCCTCGGGTGCCGTGTCAGTGACTGGCCACTGCTTCACGGAGAATAAAATCACAGTTTAAAGTTTCAGGTGTGGTGTGTTCATGCATGATTATAAGAGGCCACTTTACCAGTATATACCTGAAAGTATTTCTAGTTTTTTTTATATTATTTTTTGTGTAAAATTACTTTTATTATAATGATTTCATTTTAGTGCAATTATAATATTGTGTAATTACTATGGTATTCTTATTACTAGTGTTACAGAGTGGTTACTAGTAAATGTACTACTTAAAATTAAATGGATTCTGTACTGGAACACTGAGAAGGCACCCTACATTTTTTATGTTCGTCATCCTGTTACTTACTCTCCTGTATCGGGTAACTTTTTTAATAGGTGCAAAGTATGTAGCAGAAAATAAGTTGAAATGATCACATTTTCATATTATATACTAGATACTAACTGTACCATAAAATAAAAAAAAATATGCAAATGATATTGTAACAAGGTAAAAGTACTAGGAACTGTTTGAGGAGTCTGATCACTAATGTGTGATAAGAAAGATTGAGAGCATTTGCAACCAGACCTGAGCCATGAAACATAAGACTTTTCTCAATGTATTTGTACTTCATGTTTACATGGCCTTGTGAAATGTCATCAGTCACTCTTTTTGTTTCATATCACTGCTTTCCACAGAAAACCACATGCTCAACACACTGCAGTCACTCTTAACACATATATAAGACTCTGTTGGTGAACAGACCAATAGAAATGACACAAAATCACCAAAAATATTTCACATTTAACTTCTCTTGAGAAGTTGCCGTGATCAGTTTATTCAAGTAGGGATCTCTTACATTTACAATTACAGCATTTAGCAGACACTCCTATCCAGAGCGACATACATCAGTGCTCAAGTAGTCCACATTCTTCAACCTGTAAAGCTAAACTTATATCACACTCGCTATTCAACCAAGATACTGCCGGCTAACTTACACACCTTAACAACTGCTGTCGAAGTAATGTCAGAGGTTAAAGCGGAAGTGCAGAAGGCATAGAGATAATAGAAACGTTAAATATGGAGAAGAAGAAATGTATAAACAATAACAAAGGGCCTGGTTAGTCACAGGTTGAGGGCAGCTGCTTTTAAAGAGGACCAGCTTGTTTAATACAATATGCTTTAAATAGTATAAACACATGTACAGCGTATTTGTGCATTTACTTTCAAGTTACTGAGTCTTCTTCGTCAGTGAGATGTATCATTGTTGAGCTTTCATTGTACAAAGCACAACCTCCTTTGAAATGAAAAGCCACTGAAATTTGCTTATTTTAGAAAAGGGGGTCGTTTTCTGATTTCCAGGCAGGTCCGTCCCCCAGTCGTAGCTGGTTCTTCCTCCCGAACAAGCAAGGCAATTTGTGATTGGCCTTCATCACTACCACAATGGTGCAGGAGCCTGGTTTCCGGATAGCCTCGCACCATTCTGGAAAATCCACTGGCTGCTTTCCACTAGGAAGAAGCAAAGGACTGGGTGTTAAAACAAAGTTGCATAATTTGTACAAATGGGACTGTTCCGGTACTGGCTTTTGGCAGTAGGATGCTAGTGTTCTGGCTACAGAGTGCTGATTGTTTGACAAGCTAAGCAGGTGATTAGTTTTTGCACACCAATGTCATGAATACTTTCAAGTCAAAGAAAAGTCCCGTAATTGGAGCGGAACAATGTGTTACATGATCACAGCAGTACTGAAATACTTACTACTGATTTCTCTTGAGAGCATTTGTCTATTTCCTCTCTCTCTCTCTCTCTCTGAATATGAATCATTCACTAATTTAACTGTTTCTTTTTGGACAGGAGTGCCCAGATTAACCAGGGAAATGTCATGAAGTGTCAGTGCACCTCACAACAGGTTCTCTTCTGTGATTTTGTGCATGTTGAATCTATGGGGTGGCATTAATTGAAGTGCTAAACATCATCAGTTTGTTTAACATCATGTGTTTTCAGATCATGTGCGTACATCCAGAATTATAGACTGCTAAATGTAGAAAGTCCACATTATTCTTATATTAATGGCAGAATTAGTCACCCCTTCTGCTCTGTGGATAAAGGTCTGAAAAACTTAGATCTAAATTGGGCCAAAGAAATTGTGGGTGCTAGTGATGCTGGCAGTGGTCTATACACTTAACTTTCTTCTTGATACAATACCAAGAAACACAAAAGCTACTAATTCAGTACTAGTATTGATACATAAAGACCTAATGTCAATGTAAAAAAAAAATTTTTTATATTGTGACAAACAGTATATTTGAGCATTGATATGTTATATTTGAAAGTCCTGGGGTCAGCAACACATAAACAGCCTTTAGTGAAATACATCCTCCTGGCATTACCAGTCACTCTCTCAATCTCATGTGACTTTGTGTGAGTGTGTGAACCAGAGCTGGAAGGTGGAAGGAAAAGCAGATCCTTTCCTTCATATGTTTTATTGCAATCACTTTTAAATGTATAGAAAGGGAAATTTTAGGAAAGGTATGTGTATTCAGTTTCCATTCATTTCAGTTTCCTTTTTCTGCTAAAGACAATAATTTAGCAACATTTATGTGACCACGGATTCTTAAAAAAATCTGTCTGGATCGTAGGTATTGTTTTCCCTTTTCAGTAAGCCAATTTCAGTTTGTGTAAATAAGTGCAAACAATCATCTGAAACTTACTGTTCGCAGCAGCCCACTCCAAACGGCTCGAAACAAACACACTGGAAACATTCGTCATTCATCCAGCTCTCCCCAATATCAAACAGCGCCCCCTTGTGTTCACAGGTAGCTAGAGAGAGACGCAGAGAAACAGATGATGATGATGATGATGAATATATGTAGAAAAAGAAGCCCAGTATAAATATCCTGTGCTACAGAATTGGTTGTAGTATTAGTAGTAATAATATTATTTTTGTATATGGTTATGTATTCACTCAGTTTTACCTTAATTTATTTTTTAATTATAAATGTTTTGGCAATACTGTTCATGTTCACTGCACATGCTCATGTCACTAAAGCTAATTGAATTGAAAATTGGGAGGTAGAGAAGAATGTGGATCATAAAATTAAAATAAATTGAGGATTTAACATTACTGTCTAGTTACAGCAATGCCCTTCATAATGAAATACCAACACCATTCTTAGCTTTTTGATTTGGTAAAACTTGCACTAGATGTCCAAAGTTTTGCGGACACCACTTCTCATGAGTGTATTCAGCTACCTCAAGGAGGACTCACTGACCAGACTTACCCTTGGCATTAAAGTAGCATTCTCCACTTCTGGAGATGCAGTAGCAGGATGGGAGGATGCTCAGCATACAGAGAGCTGCCACTATACATATCACCTGAGTTTGCATGTCTGTACCTGTAAAAGGAGAAATATATGTAAAATTTATATGCTTCCTATAGCTCTGGAGAGTCTAAACAGAAATAAACTATTGATTAAAATGTTTTGTGCCATTTTGAAAGTTGCAAATGAGCTTTGGTATGTGTGCGTGTGTATGCAGTAAATTACTTTATTGCATATATATGTGACCGTACATAAGTTTAATTTATTTATTTTTAGCTGTGTACATTTTTAATAACATACTAAAATTCGCAATACAATACAATTCATGTACAGGGTTTACTGGAAACTAAACATCTGTAAATTGCATTATAGTTGGTGAAGCTTTACATAATAATGTGCAACTATATTTGGCCTGAAATAATCAGATAAAATAAAATGATCTTAAACATGTAAACCACTTGAGTTTTGATGTATCAGAAGAGGTGATAAAAGCAGATTCACAGCAGATTCTGTCAGCATTTTTCTTGTGAGTGTAATTATTTTAATTGACCGATTTCACATGGGGTTAATTTTGTTGTGCAAATTTACATTTACAGTTATTACTGCAGCTCTGGCTGTGTTAACCTTAGTAAGGGTGAAAGGGTGAGGCTTCCCAAAACTGAAGATCCCTTTCAGAGGAAACACTTAATTTAGTAGCTTCTAAACACAATTCTTTCAATGATATTTGTTTGTTAGATTGTTTAATAATTGAAGTTTACAAACTGCTCCAAAATGAAGGATTATTTTCTTAATAGGGCAGAAGTTGTGAGAAATCATGTAATTGTGTTTGACGATAAGAGGCTTTCTTTTCAACATGTTTTATGTCTTACATATTGTACACTGCATAGGGTGTTATGAGCATATTTGCAGCTTTGTTCAGACAATTTCATTGTAGTGCAAAGATGTAAAGAATGCTTCCTCCCAGGGTGACAATCAAACCTAAACACTGTATTTGAACCCATAAACAAGTAGGCTTCCAGTGCTAGGGTGTCACATTTTGTCACAGAAATGTGT
>JBBKCR010000134.1:4807200-4838068 GCA_037577295.1 Ladigesia roloffi | reverse complement strand
TGTGAGGTGGGCTGGATTATCTCAGCAAAGCGGAAGTGCTCACTATCACACATTTAGACTGATTTGTGAACAATGTTGAGAGAAATGGTAATATTGTGTATCTTTAAGTCCATCTCATGAAAAATCGGAGCAGGAACAAAGGTGTTGCGTTTATATTTTAGTTGAGTGTATGTGAACATATTGGATTAACAAATAACTTGATGGCAAAGATAGAATTCAAAGTTTCAGATGGATTCCAGTCAGATGTGTGTGGGAACCCTCTTTAATTCAAATAATAATGATGTTTGTATAAGTGTATCATGGCACAAACAAAAGAGATTTCAAATGATCTCAGAAAAAGAGTTTTTGATGTTTATTCTGTTGGCAAATTTACAAAACCTTCTCTCAAGTGTTTCTGTGGATGGCGGAAACATAATGAAGCAAACTTATGATCATTGTTACCCTCCCAAAGTCAACCTACATAGAACAAGGCATATAATTGACAACTATGTCACAATGAATCCCAGAATCATCCTCAAGGTTGTCCAGAGTTTCAAAACAACAATAGTGTTCATTTCTCTCCAAAAGGAACACAGTTGTCTGTCATCATACTAATAAAGATTGCGGACAAGCCACAGGTCTATTTAAAAACAGGTTTGGAGGATAGATTAGACAAAAATAAAATTTTGTTTTTTATGAAAAGAGTCATGTCGGATAGTATTTCTATAATGAGTCTACACATTCAACTCCACAGTCACACCTCTTTCAGCAATGACAGCCTCGTGTCTTTTTGGGAATGACCCTGCAAACTTGACACTGCCCATCTTTCTTATGGAATGTTCTGCCATTCCTCTAGACAGAACCTTTCAAGCTGAGCCAGGTTGGATATGGAGCATCTGTGCACAGCCATTTTCATGTCTTTACTGATATGCTCTGCTGGGCTCACATTTGGAAATTTCCCAGTTTTCCTAAAGGCATTACTCTTTTCACTTGGCTGCATGCTTTGGGTCATTGTTCTATTGGAATGTAAACCTTCATCAGCTTTAGATCCAGAGCACTCTGGAAAGGTGTTCCCTGAGGATATTGTATATGCTTTTGCATCCATTCTCCCTCTATCCTGTCTAGTCTCCGGCTAGAGATTAGGAGTTAATTATATTTATCCATCGGTCCTTATTTCGAGGCCTTTTTGAAGTTTTTAAGTTGTTCCGACTGTCATCCCTCACCTTACTCCCAGGATTTGTCATACTCATTGCTTAGTTTCTGTATTCGTAACCTGGCCCTCGTGCTTGTTTCTGTTCTATTCTGTTAATACTAAATCTTACCTGATGGAAGTATGTCCCTGTGCCTCCTCTTCCCTGTCCAGACATGGCCGGTGTGTGGTAGAATCTCACCAATCAAACACATCAATGGCTCAGTGAGTGGGACTCGCTGAATCCAGTGAATCCAAGATGGCAGCGCCTACACTAGCCTCACAACTCCTGCACCAGTTTCCGCACCAGCTTCCCAAGCTCCTGCAATGGTTTTTGCGCCACCTCCCGAACTCGTCGGCCGGTTTCCGCACCAGCTAAGCTCCCGCAGCCAATTTGGGAGTAAACAAGCAGGCATTAAACAAGTGCTGTGAGAGATTATGCTCCAGTTTTCACACACTTCTTTTAAAGGTGGATCAGATCTGATAACTTTATTGATCCCGGAGGAAATTGTTTATAAAGACAGAACTGCCCTCAAGCTGAACCCACAATCTTGGCGTTATTAGCTTCACAATCTAACCAACTGAGCTAACTGGCCTTTGGCTAAATGAAGTGGGCAAAAATGGCAAGCCATTGAGTTCATGGTGAAAAAAAATGTGAAAATGCCAGGTGTGTGCTTTTATGTGGAATCTCAACTAGGAGCTTAGGGGATAATAGACAACACAGTGTTAAATTATGATGCATGACTGAGGTGGTATGGGCCTGCGACACAGAACATTTGGTAAAAATATAAATCCATCAAAATTTTTTTTTGCTTTAATCATTTGTTTTGCTCCCATATCCAACCCTCACTCCACTGTTGTGTGGTCCAGGAGACCCATTTAGGCAACCCAAAAGTGGCACCATTTGAAGGAGTTGTCCTGTCACCATTCCAGTCTATGGCCGCTAGGGGCTATCTTAGGCTTCTTTGTTGATCCTTTGTGAGTGTGCCCTAATCTCTGGTTGGCTTCATGAGAAGGGTAGCTTAGGAAAAGTGTAGCTGTGAACAAAAATTACTTCTGCCATTTAAAATTATAAGCAAAAGAACAAATTTGTTGTTTGTCTATAAAACAACATATATAAAAGCAATAATAAATAGTAACAAATGATTAAATTATATTTGAAATTTGTAAGCCATTAATGAAATTAACGAAAACATGTACTTGTTTGTAAAATCACCTTTTCCAAATTATTTTAAATATCTGTGAATGAAAAGAGTGTCACTGACTGACAACGGTTTCAGTTTCGAACATCTCCCCTCCAAAATCCAAACACAAAGGCAGAATGCTCTCTCGGAATGTGTACTCGTGACCGGGATTCAGAAGACATAACTTGCAAGGTTGCTCAGATCAGGGAACTAGGAACACTGTGAATTCCACCATTGCAAAACTTTTTCTTGGCTTGGTAGTTCAGGTTTCATGGTTCTATACTCCTCAATCTGAACATCTAGTGATTTTGATCCACATGATTCTTCATTATATTCCCAATCTAAAAATGTATGGAGAACAGCTGGCCTTTTGGCAGGTTTTGGCTCAACATCTTTATCATGTGTATCAAACTTTAAGTATTTAATCATCCCCTTGACTAACATTTTCAAACTTGTTGTCTCTTCGGAATCTGCTCGCCCCTTACATTCCGACTCGTTCACTCAATCCTCTGATTCTGCTTTTTTTTGTTGTTGTTGTCCCCTGGTACTGCCTCTCCTCAAGGGCTGGAAGATCGTTCAGTGTTATTGCTCCAAAACATTGGAACTATCTACCACACTCTCTCCGTTCTGTTAACAACATCTCTGAATTCAAATCTTCACTCAAAACTCACTTGTTCTCCGAATGTTACACCTGATCCCATCTGTCCTCTGCATGTCCTCTTTGTTTGTTTGTCTGTTTTGACTCATTGTAAATGTAAAGTGTCCTCTTTGTTTGCTGTTTGTTTATTGACTTCTAACTCATTGTATATGTAAAGTGTCCTTGAGCTCTGGAAAGGTGCTATATAAATAAAAATTACAATTACTATTATTATTAAACTTTTCAGATTTGGTGTCAGAAAGGTTGCGATTTTTTTTATAAAGCATGTGAACTGAATGTGGTGAAGTAGAAGTACAGTCAATTGGCAGTATTTCTTTCAGCTTTGTCACAGCTGCAATTTCAGAGAGCAGAGGTTCTTTTGTGGCTGATATACAGTCCACAATTTATTGCACACACCACAGAAGAACCAGTGAGTCCCTTGGAACTGTGTTGTCGGTTTCCAAGTCGTCAGTTGCCTTTTTGAAGGGTTTTAGGAAAGATACTAGTAAATTCCAAAGAATTTAGCATGTCAAAAGAATTCCATTGCCTCTCTACAGATTGTTTAAGTGACTTTTTTAGCTAGCCCTGCTCTCCTGAGTGTTTAAAATATATGACTAGCTTTTTAACATCAGTTAGAAGCTCATCGATCTCTGGAGACATTTCCATTACAGTAGGACCAAACATACTGGACAGAGTCACGTTTAGTATGTGCACTGTGCAGTTTAGCCTTGTGTATCCTCGGAAGGCACTAATCATGTTGGCTCCACGATCTGTCAATTTATGTCGCATGAATGCCAAACACTCTGAGATTCTGCAGTGGGTGCCTTCGATTGTTTTCACTCTTCTTTGAGGTCTTGGGTCTAGAAGGGCAGCTAAAAGCTCCCTTGAATATCGCTCAGATTGCTCATTAACGTAATTGATGGATGCAGCCAAAAAGCAATATTATGATATGTCTTGTCAAACAAATTCAACACATTACTTTTTGGACTCTTTTCTTTTCAACTGCTCTGGCAACAAGTTAGATTTAGTAAATGCCAGTTTGGCACCTTTGTAATAAGGCATGAGTGCTGCCTTAAACCTGATGTTTCAGTCTTGTGACTGTTAAATGGCATTTTAGGCATTTATTGCAACACACAGAACCAGCAGCCTGTCTTTGAATTTGGATTAAAGAAAAAGAGTTTGTGGTTGACTTCAGGAGGGTACAACGTAATCACTTTCCACCGAAAATCAAGAGCTTACTAGTGGAGGCTGTCCATACCACCACATTCCTTGGTTTTCACATTATGAAGAAACATGGGTGGACACTTAATAACAGCTCCATCTTTAAGAAGGCTCAGTTTTATCTCTACTTCCTGTGGAGACTGAGGAGATTGATTTCCCCCTTCAATTCTTACCACATTCAACCTGTTAGTGTTTTGTGTTGCACCGTGAGGCACATTGTTTTTTTCACTGTGTACTGTGTATATGGTTGAAATGAAATCAACTTGACATGAACTTTAAAATTTTTAATAACTTCTCCCATTATTATGTTGGTTTTGCATTTATTGTTTGTGATTTGTTCCTGCTCAAACCATTGTCAGTATATACTCACCACTGCTGTGAGTGCTCATAATGTCTCATAATGTCTCATCTGTCATTTCTCACTTTTGTGTAACAGACATAAAAATTAGGTGTAATTAACAGGGAAAATAACTGGTAGTCAATAATCTATTGTGTTCCCCCACATTATAATATTGAATTGCTCCCCAGCCATCAGTTACAAATGAACTTAATCATTTTGATCTCCCTGTGTACAAAAGGTGTGGTTACAGCGGATGTTCGGCTGCAACTCTGTATACAAGTTTGTTAAAGCAGCTCTGCATACATTGTCTTGGATTATATCCAATCATTCTCATTTGCACAAGTGCATTGATACCCTTGAAAGCAGAATTGTTTGGATATGATTAATGTGTTGGTCTATTCATTGCCTTATCCAGCTGGCTACAATTTAGTCTCTTATCTTTATATTCCCCTTAAAGTCTTTGTTAAGAGTTTGGATTGGGTTTATCTGACCAGTTAACAGTTATGAAAAATGTTTAATAATTAATTATATACATGTACAACATATATAAATTTGCTTTTTAAGACCTATGGCATATAGGTTTTTAAATGATTATTATGTGTGTTTTTCAGTGTGAACTTTTTTTTTACCTTTACCGCAAGATTGAATGTCCTTTCAGTTTTTTTTATGCAGCCAAGCAAAATTTCAGTTCTAATCATTTTTTATTTAAATATTTTAAGTTTAACCTCAGCAAGGTGTAAGTTGTAATGAAATATTTACTTTAACTGTTTACGGAGGACCTGAACTAATCTTTAATATCAACCAGTTATAAATGCAATGCTGTAAACAATTGTCACATCCGAGGAAACTCGGACACCAAACCGAGGGAGCAAGTCACCAGAATATAAGGTGGCATCCAGCTCTGGGCAGGTATGAGTTACATCATGTGTGTGTGTGGTGGTTGGGAGCATCCATAGGTCCACCTGGCCTGAGTTAGAGTAGTCATCGCGTTTAAGTGTTCACGTCGTGTGATTGGTTGTGTGCTGTGTGTATCTCCCGGCTGATCGCTTGTGGCTGGGGTTTGGTAGTAAGTTATATAAAAAAGGAAAACTTATCGTTTTTTGGAGTTGGGACTCTACCCCGAGCCGGCTTTCCTCCGCAGCCCAGTTCTGTAGTGAAGTTACTCAATCAGGAGCTGCGCAGTCAGTGTATGACATAAAAGCAACGCGAGAACAACGCGATCTTGTGCCTCAAGGCGCACTCACTTCCATATGACAGAAATTGCAAAAGCATGATGTTAGCGCATTCAAAATTAAACAGCCGCTACCAGGCAGTGGAAAAGCACCATATGATGACATGTACACATTGGAGGTTACTGATTGGTGGTTGCTGTCATTGCGTCATGGTGTTTTTTCTCAGCAGTCCGCTACGTGCTTCTTCAAGCCTCGTCTGGATCCAACTGTTTCGTTTTGATAGAGAATAAGAAATAAAATCCAAGAATAAGAAATAAAATCCCTCTGATTTTAATCCATTCTGACGACTGTAATTACTGTATTTTACGCCCTGTAAGACGCACTTTTTCTTCCCCAAAACAGGGGTTGGTGCGTCTTATGCAGTTTCAATCCTTTGCCTGCATTAATACTGCAGTCAACCAAAAACGAGACTATACGCGACGTTAATGCTGGTCATGTGACGATAATGAAACGAAATCTATAATGTATTTTTGTTGACGAATAAGAATAAGACTAAATGTGGTTTACAATATAAAAACTGTGCTAAAGTGTCTTCAATTTCGTTGACAAAAACGAGACGAGACGTTATTTCCTGTGCGATAGGGAGGGGAGAAAAAAGTAAAGCACATCCGACCTTAGAGATTAACGTTGCTACTTCCCAAAACTTTCGTCCATTGTGCGGCACTGTGAATTAGACTTTAGGTTCTCTGTTCGAACCCGAACCGGGTCCGATATTGCCTGCCACCACCCTCGGCTCAGACCGTGCCGTGATGCAGCATTTGAGTTGCTCGGAGCTCCAGCAGGGCGGGGTGTAAGTTTATAAACACACCCACAGTTCAGAGCGTGTGTTATAACGGCCCACGTATAAAATGTAAATAATTACACTCAATTTGTCAGGCCGGGCTGGTTTCTGACACAAGTGCACGGGTTTGGGTCATGTCGGTTTTCATTTTTTGGGCCCGATCTGGGCTCTAATGTAAAGGAAATTTATTGAGAGTGAACAATACTTTTGGGACATTCTTTTTTTTAATTTTCCTCCTTTAAATTTGGGTGCGTCTTTCATTCCGGAGCGTCTTATAAGGCGAAAAATATGGTATATCCATTTTTTACCTCAGTTCTGCTCAAGCTGCGTCTCGGTTGCTACGCAACCAGTTGTAGTCGTAGGGTAGAGCTGAGCCGAGCCCATTGGACTGTACATTTCCTTGTATATACGCAAGTTATTATATTATATCATAAATGAACGATTAGTCGACTAATCGCTAAAATGCGGGAGTGTTAGTCAACTAGGAATTTCTTTAGTCGGGGGCAGCCCTAATGACAATAATATTTCACTTTGAAACAACAAGCTTGCAACTAAATTTCAACAAAAGTGAATTCATTACAAAACATATCTTTTCCATTAGGACATAAAAAAAACATTTATGTTAATTTTCATTTATTGTGTACATTTTTCTCATTCAAATAAAAAGAGGTAAATTTGTAAAGTAGATAAATGGATTACAATCAGATTCTAAACCTGATATTTTGTTGGGGCCCATCAGGCTCGGGCTGGGTAGCCGACTTGTCTCTCTGAATTCAGAGAGCAATTGTGGTGTGCCTTTTAATAAACCCCTATAATCAAGTGTTTGACTGTGTGATAGTTTAGCGACCACAATTAGGCCTACTGTGAATTTACGTTGAATATCTGGTGATGTTCTCTTATTCTATTTAATCATTATCATTTATATAATGTGACCAGACTATCAGACTAGTGTTGTTAATAGAGATTTTCAATGCATCTCGGAGAAGATTGATATAAAGATGAAGAAGATTCACTTTATGTGTTTGCCTTTTTTTATGTAATTTTTTTTGATCAGACAAGTATTACAAATTTCAAAGGCTCAATTGTCTATATATGAAATGGAAAATCCCATAATTGAAATTATAGCTTCCAAAGCTTGTTTAACATGATTACCAATTTGGTGGAAACTGTGCATCCATACACACTGAAGTTATGAACCAGGCCTGCCTTGTATCTAAACTCATTGTCAAGTTCATCATCTCAAATTACCAAACAGGTGAAAACAGGGAAGGTTAATGTTTTAGCCATACTAGTTTGAAATATATTATATTCTACATATATTATCTGCTATATAAGCAATAAATATAAAATACAATAAAAAAGTATGTAATTTTTAATAGCGATCGGATATCTGGCCTATCATGTGGTTTCAGTCTGAGCGAACCTCCTGATCGCCTTGTCTCTGATAACAAGCACACCTGTGGGTGATTATTGAAAGGAATTTGGGATCATTCTCTGCATTGTGTGATTGGAGGAGTGCGTAGACGAGTCAGCTCACCTTGCAGGAGAGTTTGAACAGGAGAGAAAAAATGCCTCGAGTCGTGATGGCACGAAGGCGCAGGACATCACAGCCAAGATAGCACAAATGATCACAATGAGTGACCTGCCATTCACCTTAGTGTAGTTTATAGAAATATCGGATCGGGACTCTGTATCAGCAGATACTCAAAATCAAACGACTCGGAATCGGACTCGAGGGCAAAAAAACCTGATCGGGACATCGCTAATTTTAAATCATATCTGCAACCAAATTGGTGATGTATGATGATTTGTACAGTTTGCAAACACTCAAAAGATTTGGAGAGAAAAGCCAAAACAAAAATCATAAATATTTGCCTTTTATTGGATAACATTGAATTCTTTAATTACAGGAAATACAGATTTCATAATTATTTTGGAGTTTATTTAGATTGGAAAACAGGACTGGATAAAGACATAATACATTCCAAGTGCTTTTATGATCAGTTCCTTCATCATTTTTCATATAATCATAATGAAGGCAATCATATTGTATATCATTGGGAATTTATGGTGTGGTGGATGTCTCCAGGAAGGTTCAAAATAAGCAAAGAGATGTTTTCAGCCGTCACTAGTTGCTGGAATAAAATCAAACAAAAGTTATTGAGGAAAATAGTCAGCCAAAATCTTATAATTTATCTTTGCAATTAAATACTTTAACTGATAGAAACATTAACAGTATTATAAAGAACTACAAAAAAATAAGAATACAGAACAATTTCATAAAGAATGCAAAAAGGGGAACATTTCACTTTTCTTAAACAGGCTAGAATTGTTAGTCTTCATGATGATATAGTCCAAGTTAATAATTGGGATATACCTAAATATTCACATCATTTTCCACATTTATCAACAGTATGTTGGTCAACATTACTGATCCTTTGAACGCAGTTTACAAATGTATTGCCATTTTGTGGTTATACTCACCAGCTGGGAAAGTCAGGTGCTCTGTTTTCATTCATGTAAACCATTACACTCCCACCAGAAATGGACTCAATAAATTTCCCACAGGCCCCGCAAATTTGATTACCAATCTCCTCATCCACAGTGATTGTGATCTCACTGGTTAGACTGTAGGACAGTTTGAAGGCAGAGTTCTTCTCAATGATGACTGTTTGATCGATGACCTTAACAAGAATCTGACTTCTCTGCATAGTTGGCAAAGTCACCTTCCTGCCATTGAACTATATATTTAAAAAGAAGAAAAAGGAATTTGATTTGTTAAGAAAGAAAGTCAGTGCAATCATTCACAATTGTATTCAGTGTAGGACACGATAGACTTCTTGCTCACCCAAATTTCATGTTTGCTGTTCACAGTGATGAGAACGTCTCCAAAGAAGACATAAATAGCTGCAGGTGTCAGGGCTCCAGTATTGCAGGCTTGCAACTCCACCACCACGCGGAACCAGTTCGCTGTGTTAGCGCTGTCACATATTTTCACCAAATCAAATGCTCCATTAGATGAGATGGTCCAAGTTGTTCCATTGAAAATGGTAAAGGAACCTCCAGCTTCTAACACACACTGCTTTGGATAGCATCCACGTACACCATTCTGAACCTTGCAGACTTCATCACTCTTACAATTGATGCTTTCCCTATTCACTATTCCAGTATCAAGACAGGTCAAGAGCTCCTGGCAATTATCGGTGATGATGGACTCACCAATCTGCAAAAAAACATGAGAAGCTCTGATATATTGAAAAAATGTTGATTTAAGATGTGTTTTAACACTTTTTTGTTAAAAGTGTTTTCCTCTTTTACCAGACTGGTACAGAGTCATTGATCAGAATCAGAAAATCATATTGATCCTGAAAGAAATCAATATGAAATATAGGACAAAATCAAGCATTTGGAGCGATACACAGGTGAGGACATGAGTATTAAATGGATTAAATGGACATGAGTGTTTTAAATGGATCCCCTACTCCTTACACAGTGCACTATTTAGTAACTAAAAAACAGGCTCCTGCCTCAAATTAGTGTAGAATATGTCTAATTAAAAGACATAAAAATTTCAGCCATGTAGATAGAATTACATAATAGAAAATGTGCATTATATGGAAGTAAATATGGAATTTTAAAATAGCGCACTCTAGAGGAAGTAAGAGAGGGAAAATTACATTACTAGATTGGTATCAGCATCGGCAGAAACCCAAGAATGCAGTACTGGTATTGGACATGAAAGATTATATCAGACCACCTTTCATTTTACTTTAATTCGTCCATGAATAATTCATTTAATTATGATAGCATTTCGTAATGCAATAATAATTAGGCAAGCTTTACAACTGAGTTTGGCCTTGTGCATGAGGGGAATTACTAGGAGTGCTGCATTTTCAGCAAATCAGCAACGTTTACCAATTTAGTGAATGTCTGCTACAGGGGCCCAAAATTCTAATGTTTCATGAGGCCCAAGATTTTTGGCGCACCCCTGGTCTGCTATCTTACACACCTGCCCCACCATACCATTCATGATAACAGTTGTGGGCTGCACTTTGTGTCCCATTATGTATAGAATCGAACAGAAAATCATTGAATGCATAATACAAAAAAAAAAAATTTACCAGGAGAGTATGCCTAATAGATATGACTTGCCTTATATGTTTGTCCATTCTCATAACAGCTACACTGAGCTGCTTGAACACAGCCCGTCCCATTGGTGTAGAATCCAGAATCGCACATGCAGCCCTCAGCACAGGTCTGAATATCACAATTGACTATTTCATTCAGGCCAGGACAGGGAGTGCCACATGACTGAGCACAGATTTCGTAGTGACTGTTGGCAGGGCATTTCAGAGCTACCAGGAAGAAGGACAAAATATATTGGTTAAATTACTAAAAAATCATTTATATTATAAACATTTTATCATTCTACAATTTTTTTTTATTGATTTTATACGTACGACAAAATGTTGGCGTTCTCCAGTTTTGGACAGGAACTCCAAAGTCCTGACAGGCAGTCATGTAAGCAGCAATACTGTGGCAGAGCATATCAGAATTTCCATCACCAGCACATACATCAAAGACACAGTCGCTGAAGTAGGAATCAGGATGGATCATTTTGTGACAGGCTGCAAATGGACCTTGAGGGTTGGTAATAATGCTGCAATCCTTTTCAAATACAAGTTTCTTCTCTGCAGGACACTTCGGACAAAAATCTCCAGAACAGCCGTCATCACACACAACTCCAGGAACAGCCACTTTCCAGGCAGCTCCAAGTGTTTTAGGATCATTAGTTGCTTTGCCATCTGGCAAACGTAAATCAGTTTCATTTTTACCATCATAGGTTCCACACATGCCACAAATTTTTCCAAGGTAGCTGCTTGGGACTGTGATGGTTACACAATAAATCATATCATAGGCAACTTTCAGGCCAAAGTTTGTTGTAATTACATTTTGATAGCCCTCCTGTTGAACGGTTACCGCTCCATCCTTAAGACTTATTGGGATGTTGGTCAAGACACCATTAATCTGAAAGGAAAAATAATTCTGATGAACTACACACTTCCCAGTGTAACAGATCGTTTAAATCATATGTGTCCTGCCGACACACCTGACTTACACTGAGATAGTAAAACAAGGTTGCAAATGGCTAGTTAGTTACACAAACAACTTAATGATTAATGTAGATCTAGTTTAGCATGTCTAATGCCTTACTCCTTAGGCAGCTAGGCCTGAAGAAAAGTTCTCATATGTTCTGATCATTTTCTGATCGTCTAAATCAGCAATTTCTCTCGTAGCTTACCTGTGTACAATTTGAAGTTGAAATGTTGACAAATGTTTCACCGTAATGCTACCTATCAATTTGCAAATACATGCCTTTATATATATATATATTTATCTATTGGCACAAAGACACACCAGGATCTGGCTGAACAAAGCCATCATTGTAAGATCATTCTAACATAGTATTTATTTAAAAAGCATGATGGCAACAAGATTACATAAAAAATCATATTACATAAAAGAGCAAAAAAGGCATATATTTTTGGACCACCCATAAAGGTTAAAGTATATTTTTTCTACTGTAAAGTTTGTTGCAAACCATTTATGCACAAATTGGTTTGTTAACATATAACCCAGCACTGCACGGCACAATGTGTTGTACTATCAGACTTACTTGCAGACAAGCATTCTGTTTTGTTTTTATCTATTAAGTTGTACTTAAATTTTACATACCATTATTTGATGTATCTGATTTCTTCTCAGTACTAATACCATGCCATATACTTCTACAACAACCACTTTGGCCATGGAGACATTTGGAGTAACTTGGATCTCATTCCACTTTTCATTCTCCACAATGACTGCAAATGGAGTAAGATTTGTTCCCTCTAGGTGGCAGCCTTTAGCAGCAGTGTAGGTGCAGGTGCCCTGGAAATTATAGGTGGTGTTGTCAAATGTGTTATAGTGGGGGTCACCATAGATGTTGCAGGTTGCCTGAGAGACTGGATGACATCCTCTGAGTCCTTTAGCAATGCTGCATGCTGTTCCACTTGGACAACTTGCATTTTCACATACAACTTGACCGTTGGTTGGGTTGCAGGTGCACTTTTTGCTGCATGTATCATCAGTCCAGATGGATTCTCCAGCCTGTAGGTAGCGTTTTTCATTTCCAGTGCTGTACATACAGCCACACTGAGACTTAGGGACACACTTGTTTCCACTCCACAGGTATCCTTCATTACAGACACAGGCCTCCAAACAGTTGGTTTTGCAGTCAGCGGAGGGAGTGGGATTCTCACAGGTAGCAGCACAAGCGCAGGACTCAAAGTGACTGTTTGCTGGACATGTTGGAGCAGCTGGTAGGGGTGACAATTCAACCATGAGTGAAATTACATACATATTCTCATTATCATAAAACATGTAATTTAATGTAGTGAACCAACTACAGGTTTCCTTGTAGCTAATACTTACGACAGCCAATGAGGCTCCTCCAGTTGTGCACCTGTACACCAGCTCTCTGGCATGCATCTGTGTAAATTTGTGCCGTCTTGCACAGGAAATTTTTAAATCCTTTGCCCATGCAGTAATCAATAAGGCAATTTTTATAGAAGACTGTGGGATCAATAAGGGCCTTGCATTTACTAAGTGGACCATCAGTAAGAATGGTGACCAAGTGACAGAAAGCTTCTGCTGCCAAACGATCATACCATGGCTCTCCCTCGCAGCTCTCACATTGACCAACACAATCATCCATGCAGTAGGCATCCCCTGGCAAACCTGGTACCCTCCAGCTCTTTCCCAGTGCTTGGATACTGCCTGCCAGTGAGCCAGTGGAAGTAGTGAGGTCATCGTCTTTCTTCCCATTGTAGTTTCCACACATGCCACATGTCTTTCCCATAAAGCTGTCCGGTATCTTTATCATTAGATATTGTTCCCAGTTGTACTGCACTGACAGACCAAAGTCTGTCTCAACGATAACTGAGAGACCACTTTGTTTAATAGAAATTTTGCCATTGTCCAAAAAGACAGGAAGGTACCAGAGGGAATCACTTATCTGAAACAAGTGAGAACACAAATAGCATGACAGGACTGATTAAGACTGACTGGCTTTAACTACATACAGTAAATGCTAAAGCAAACATCTCAAATATTTTAAATATTTCTTACCCGCACAAGTCCAGTCTCGTGGTGGACGATGGTGATAGTTTGATCGTAGACCTTAATGATAACCTTGCTGACGAAGGTGCCTTTTGAGCTGCCTAAGCGCTCATTCATGGCTTGGACTTCAAATGCTGGGTATTGGCTGTCTGCTTGACAGTTCTTGGCCATGATGTAGGTGCAGTTACCCATGAAGTTGTAGTAATCACCATCAAATGTGCGGTAGTGTGGGTCACCCATGACCCAGCAGGTACCGAAAACTACAGGATAAAAACAAGTTCGACACTGGATCAGTTTCAGAAATGTTTAAGTCAAGCAACTGCATTTTACTATGGATCAGTCATCTTCCACAAAAGTACATTTACTCACCATTAGGTTTCGGAAAACAGCCACGAACACCATTCTCGATACCACACACTTCGTTAATACCACATTTCATGTCTTCATGTTTGACTTCACCGGAGGCAAGACAGGTTAAACGTTCTTGGCAATCATCTGTGATGACTGACTGACCAATCTGCAAGAGGAGTTAACAAATCTTCTGGTGTCACTGAGAGGTGACATTCTTAATTTCACTTCTTCAGTTCATACCATTGAACACAATGTACTAAATGATAGACTGCAGATGTGGGTGGGTCTCTCTGTCATGATCTAAACTGTGTCAGTTCCTGTATATCTAATAGAAATGTTTTTAGTGTGTCCTGGGGGCATCACTTGTGGAGTTCCCTTGAGTTACTTCTTATTTACTTATTTAATTCCCGTTTTATTTAGTCCTTGTAATCGAACTCACTTTTTAAAAAATATTCTTACATAATGATTGTGTTTTGATGTTTTAAAAATTTCAATCAATATTTAAGGAAATTTAAAAAGCCTTATATTTTTTGTTTTATTATATTAATTTAATTTATATTTATACTACTTTCAATGTATTTCCTTTTATGATTCATTGCACTTGCAACAAACAATTTTATTTGTAATTACAACTGTTCTTTATTGTCACCGAGCAAAAAATCATGTCTCTGAAAAATTAACTTGAAAGGAGAAGGCAAAAACTATTTTTACGTTTAGTGTAAGTTAGCGTTTCTCGGTTCTGCAGCTCTCAAAATTCCATCAGATCCAGCTCTGATCTCAGCGCTGCTATGACTACGTGCCCCGCCCCCTCGACTTCACGGCCCGCACCCTTGGGATAGTGTCTTCCACTCACGTATATGTTCGAGACGCTTTTTCTGAACTGACAGTAGAATTTAGATTCTCTGCCCGAACCCGAACCCAGCCCGAGCCCGCGGGTCGAGTCAGCCCGACATGTCCTGCTACTATCCTCGGGCCGTGATCCAGCATTTGAGTGGCTCAGAGCTCAAGAGTGTTAGTTTGTGAACGCACCCACAGTTGAGAACCGGGTTGATAATTACAGTTTATGTGTCGGGTCGGTCTGTGTTTGGACCATACATACATCCCCAGGACAAATAAGTTTGAGAAATGCTGCTGTAAATTACTGAAAATCAGTTTTACTTAAAGTGTGGAGCATGTTGATCGGTCTTTTTTTTTTATTTTTCTTAGTGTCTAACATTTTTCTGGGGGCCACATAACATAACAAGGCTCTAAGGTGTTACATTTTTCAAATACTGTTCAGTTAAGGAATATCGCTATTCATTCTTTCTTTCAGAGCTACATAACTGCAACATCCTCACTTTTTTATTCCGACACACCAAACAGTTTAATAGGTTACATGGAATAATACATATAATATACCTTGTAGGTGTGTCCATCTTCATAACAGCTACACTGATCTGCTTTAACACAGCCCGTCCCATTGGTGTAGAATCCAGAGTCGCACATGCAGCCCTCAGCACAGATCTGAATATTACAGTCGATGATGTCAGTCAGGCCCGGACATGGTGTGTCACATGACTGAGCACAGATTTCATAGTGACTGTTGGCAGGGCATTTCAAAGCTGCCAGAAGGAAGGACAAAAAACAGTTAAATTATTAGGAAATACATTTTATAATTTATATTATAAAGATATTTGTTCATTCTACATATTTTATGACTTTATACGTACGACAAAATGTTGGTGTTCTCCAGTTTTTGATAGGAACTCCAAAGTCCTGACAGTCAATCATGTAAGAAGCAATGCTGTGGCAGAGCATGTCTGCATTTCCATCACCCATACAGACATCGTAGACACAGTCTCTGAAGTAGGAATCAGGATTAATCACTTTGTGACAGGCTGCAAATGGACCTTGAGGGTTGGTAATAATGCTGCAATCCTTTTCAAAGACAAGTTTCTTTTCTGCAGGACACTTTGGACAGGAATCTCCAGAACAGCCGTCATCACACACAACTCCAGGAGCAGACACTTCCCAGGCAGCTCCAAGTGTTTTAATATCACTGGCTTCTTTACCATCTGGCAGCAGGAGCTCATCGTTCTTGTTACCATTAAAGTTTCCACACAAACCACAGGTCTTTCCATAGTAGTTTCCAGGGACTGTGATACTAACATGATAGACCATATCATAGGCAACTCTCAGGCCAAAGTCAGTTAAGATAATGTTTTGATAGCCATCTTGCTGGACTATCACTTTTCCCCCATCTAGACTTAAAGGGATGTTGTTCAAGACACCGTTAACCTGAAAATACAACATGTGGTTAAATGTCAAAATGTGGAATTTTGTTAATGCCTATTTAGTTTGTGCTATAAATAACCATGGAGGATTGCACGTACCATTATCTGATGAAGCTGGTTTCTTCTGAGTATTAATATCATGTCAAACACCTCCACAATGACCACTTTGGCCATGGATACATTTGGAGTGACCTGAATCCCATTCCATTCCTCATTCTCCACAATGACTGTAAATGGAGTAAGTTTTGTTCCCTCTAGGTGGCAGCCTTTAGCAGCAGTGTAAGTGCAGGTGCCCTGGAAGTCATAGGTGGTGTTGTCAAATGTGTTATAGTGGGGGTCACCATAGATGTTGCAGGTTGCTTTAGAAACTGGATGACATCCTCTGATCCAGTCAACAATATTGCATACTGATCCACTTGGGCAACCTTTGTCTTCACATGTAACTTGACCATTGGTTGGACTGCAAGTGCACTGTTTGGTGCAGGTCTCATCATCCCAGATGGATTCTCCAGCCTGTAGGTAGCGTTTCTCTCCTCCACTGACATACATACAGCCACACTCAGTCTTAAGGACACACTTGTTTCCACTCCACAGGTATCCGTCATTACAGACACAGGCCTCCAAACAGTTGGTTTTGCAGTCAGCGGAGGGAGTGGGATTCTCACATGTGGCAGGACAGGCGCAGGACTCAAAGTGACTGTTCTCAGGACATTTAGGGGCAGCTGAGAAGACATGAAAGTG
This sequence comes from Ladigesia roloffi, assembly GCA_037577295.1. Classification (NCBI taxonomy): domain Eukaryota; kingdom Metazoa; phylum Chordata; class Actinopteri; order Characiformes; family Alestidae; genus Ladigesia; species Ladigesia roloffi. Next base: position 4,820,979 of record JBBKCR010000134.1, on the reverse strand, counting down.
TGCCCATTAAAAAATAGTTAAATCAGTTTGAGTCAATACAACAAAAAGTTTTCTGGAAGAACTAACATAGATCACATGTTTAGAATTGTAGCTTAATTTATCTAGGGATGACACTCTTAATCAAAAACCAGTGTGGTATTTGTGTTATCTATAGGGTTATGGATGTGACATAACTGGAAAAGTTGGAACCTGTGCCTCATGTTGTATACATGGGTGGGCCTTGAGAGCGTTTTGATAATGTCAAATATATTGTTATACTGTTAATATTGTTATGTAATATATTTTCAGTAACCTAATGTTTGATAATGTGGCTTGCCAATGTACACAATATGTAACTCTAGAGCTTCAAATGCCCCTCATACTCACAGCAGCCAATGAGTTTCCTCCAGTCGAACACACGAACACCAGCTCTCTGGCAAGTATCCGAATAGGTCTGTGCTGTCTGGCATAGAAAATTCTTGTACCCTTTGCCCATGCAGTAATCAATAAGGCAGTTTTCATAGAAAACCTTCGAATCGATGAGAGAGTTGCAATCACGGAACGGACCATCAGTGAGAATGGTAACAGCGTGACAGAAAGCTTCTGCTGCCAAACGTTTGAACCATGATTCTGCTTGGCAGCTCTCACACTCGCCCACACAATCATCTGAGCAATAGTTATTCTCTGATGCTCCTGGAAACCTCCAGCTCTTTCCCAGTGCTGGGATACTGCTTGCCAGTGAACCAGTGGGAGTAGTGAGGTCATCTTCCTTCTTCCCATTAAAGTTCCCACACATGCCACACATCCTGTCCATGAAGTTGCCTGGTAGTTTTATGACCAAATATTGCTTCCAGTCGTACTGTACTGACAGACCAAAGTCTGTCTCCACAACCACTGAGAGGCCACTTTGCTTAACAGTAATTTTGCCATTGTTCAAAGAGAATGGAAGGTACCAAAGAGAATCACGTATCTAAAACCAGGACAAGAATAAAATAGCATTAATAAATTGTGTTCACTCTATAGTAAATCAAATCTTTTTTGATTATCAGTGTTTTTCTTTTCTTTTCTTTTGAGCTTGAATGTTTGATCTTGATACCTAAAATACACAGATTGTCATGATTTCTAAAGGGTAGACCACTGAGAAGAGAAGTACTTTACTATCCAAATACTAAAACATTTTGTCACTCATTCACACACCATATTCTCTTACCCGTACAACTCCAAAATGCCCGCGGACGATGGCAATCCTTTTACCGTAGACTTTAATGACGACTCTGTTAAGACTTGTGGTTTTAGCACTGCCAGGGCGTACGTTTGCAGCCAGAACTTCAAAGGCTGGATGTACATCATCCACATGGCAGTTCTTGGCCATGATGTAGGTGCAGTTGCCCATAAAGTTGTAGTAAGTGCCATCAAATGTGCGGTAGTGTGGATCACCCATGACCCAGCAGGTACCAACAGAAGCTGGAGGAAATTTCAACAGCTTGGTTTACTTATTAACCTTTTGCTTTTGCACGTTATTCTGCTGTTATTGTGTTCTTGTGCTGCAGTCAATAATGCAGTTGAGGAGATAAACCAAACAAAACATTTGTAAACCAAACCTTGGCCACTATTTTGAGGTTGGGAGAAATTTAAATGTACAAGCACTTTTGTCTTTTTTATTGGCTTAAATTTGTTACTTAACCACAAAAGCTTTTCTTTTTGTTTCTAAAATTCCATGAATAATTTTTTCTTACCTGGAGGATTAGCGGGGGCTGGCGACCCATATCCACTCTGTTCGGATACACCAAAGCTGTACAGGGCAAAGGGCGAGTCTGGATGTGCCACCTGATAGAAACCTGCACTGTCACCAACACTGAACTGTGTCCATGAGTACTGGCTTTTCCCAACTTGAGTCCACTGAAGGTCTTTTGATATTGCGGTCGTATCGAGAGTCAGTTTGCTCACGTCAGAGGTGCGAGCTATAATGATAGCATTATTTGTAAAGCCAGCCTGCCCCTCCAATGTGTAGGAGGTACTAAAGCGGTCTGTTGACAGAATGGTGATGAGGAAAGGGTCGTTTGTCACTCCTTTTTGATTGGCTCCGCCATTAAACTCATACAACACCTGAACACCTTTATCAGCAGTGAAATGAAGAGAGTTTGGGTATGGAATATTGATAAAAATAGATTCTCCAGCCACCAGCTGCTTGGGTGAGGTTGTACCATCTTGTGTAGTGATTTGGAGATTAGTGCTCTGTGAAGCTTGAATGATGACTGTATCGAATCTGAATGGAGGTTCTGTGTAAGCGAGAGTTGCAACTGTGAACTCTGTACCCCAACTGCTTACAGGAAGAAGCTGTTCATACACATGATTGCATTCTGAAAAATACCAGGTACAGCTGTGCCCTGTGAAAGCCGCAATCGGCTGTTTAGCGGATACTTTGGAGCCGGTTAAGTCATCATTACTTTGGATCTGCATGCTTTCAAATGGCTCCATATTGATAGTAAGTGTGCTCCCCTGTGCATATTGCTGCCCTTGAAATGTAACTGCACCCGTTAACTGAATCTCCACAGTATTTTGGCTGCCCTGATTAGTAATGGCAAATTCTTTAAAGCTATCAGGTGGACCCATCTGTGGAGTGTAGATGTAGTACTCCGTCCCCCAGTCTTTGACAGGGTAGATCACTGAGGTATCTGCTGAGAAGGGTTTGAAGTTCAGAGACAACACCAGGATTTCTTGGTCTGCCTCCACACGCACAGTTTGTTGGCCTCTTGTGCTTCCAGTCATCTCCACCCCATCGGGAAGCTGGAATGACTCTCCAGTTCCTGGCTGAAGCGTCTTCTCAAACACTTTCCCCAGTGCAGTCACCTTCACATTAGTGCTTAATATGGCACTTGGTGGGCTCGAGACTTCCACCATGAAACGTGATGGACCATCAGTGTTCCCTGGTTTGTAATTCTGCATGAAGGTCAGAGCAAATTCTTTCCCTGCGGGACCAGCTGTGCAAAGCCCTAACACTGTAAAGATAAGTAACACAAAGCACATTTTATGAACACAATCTCAGCACATGTCAAATGAATGTATGTGTATGTCATTAATATTATAGCTTTTTGTATATACTTTACATTTTTCAAATTTGCATTTCTTATAAACAAGCCAGGTAATCAGGAAAATGTATTAGTCCTGGAGGAAACTGTTTAATGTCAATAAGTGGCATGAAATGTTTCCAACAAAAATGTAGTACACTTTCCAAATAATTGAGAATTCTTACCACAGAGCAGGGTAGCAACCAAAGCAAAGAGAATCCTCAACTCCATAGCTACAGGTAAAGATCAATTAGTTAGTTCCCAAACAATGAGTTTATAATATCATGTTCAATAAATAAATGGATCTGAAATTTGTATAAAACTATTTTCCAATGTCATGGCATCTCAGAATTAATTAGCACTTTTCATCACTCCAACCTTACCTGAGTCAAAACTGTGACACAAAGTGTGTAGTTTGATCCGGATTCTGTGGCTTAAATTCACTTCTCCAAAGTTATGGCAGCCAATCAGTGCCGCTTTTACATTGCTGAAACAATTGCGTGTAAATCCACAGGAGGCTCATTACACTGCTGCAATGTTTGTAGACCACACAATGGAAAGGTGGTCAGCCTGGTCACACCTGTGTTATCTTTTGTTGCCTGTCACCACAAGAGAATACATTTTGATTTATTTCTTTACTGAGCATTTTTATCTTGCCAATAAATGGGCTTTATATTCGACAGAGGTATGCATTAACCCCTAAAGCTTGTCTCCCATAAATCTACATGTATCATTACATACAGCAGCCTTTAAGGCTCCATTGTATTGCAACTTATGACATATTATTGGATTGATTTTTGTTTCTGTCAACAATGTGTAAAGACCTTAAAGATATACTGCTACCAAAAAAATCTGCAACTAAATATGTTTTAGGGATGATTACACAAGTTTTACACAGATCTGCAGATATCTCTACATGCCTGCTACAGAGTGCCACTGATTTTCCAATTTAGTTACTAGGAGAATATTCTTCTGATCACTTATTTCAAACTACACTTGCTTTAAGGTGGATTTTTGAGGACATGTTATCCAGCAAATAAAGACGGAAGGCAGCGAGCTGGTGAGATATAGTGCTGGTTGGTAGCCTCTTTATAGCCAATCCCATGCTTGCCAAACCTAATGTCTGTCCACACAGAGCGTAATATGTCCATGCTCATAATTTTCATTTCAGCCACAGATGTGATGTGGATCAAGCAAAAAGGCTCTTCTTAAAGTTAATAATCTAGACAACTATAATCCTGCAGTGTTGTTACACTGCTTTTGGCTTTCGATCAATACAGACTGCAGCAAAAATTAGCATTTTGAACCAGGCTGGCCTTTTCAAATTTCGAAAACAATAGTTTCAATTATTATATATCCATATACATCATACAGTCTCTGACATTAAATCTGATATCCTTTTAATTTCTAACAAAATTTCATGGAGGAAAAGGAAGTGCTGCCCTATAATCTAAATCTTTTTTTTATTACTGTTTGATTAATTGTTTACTTGGATTGTCTGTTGTCAGTTATATTTTAACAAGAAATGTGTTGAATTTATTAAACATTTCTGTCATTTATGGTGTTTTGTCTCCATTTCTCTGCTACAATTCAAATGTGTATCTATCTGACTGTGTATGACTGTGTACCATGTGTCTAATTTACTATAGCATTTCATTAGATAAATACATTACATTTATTATTGGATATATTATTCTAAGGTGATGCAGAGCCAGTACAGCCTGTTGGAATCCCTGAAGAGGCAGAGGAACAGAATGAGGGAATGACCTACTACAGAGATCAGCAGCCCTGATTTTTGACAAATAATAATCATAATGTGCTCAGCCCATAATTTCTTTATATGACCCTCCAACATGTTTAACGATTGTGCCAAAATAACAATTGCTGGATTATTTATATATGAATTCAAAATAAAATATCAATGCATAGTTGTATTGTTTACAAAATAGTCTTCGATTTAAGTTTATTGTCAACCATTCATCTTTCTTAGTGTACTTTATTTGTTAACATTGGTAACAATACTGTTATCAAAATGTGACTGGTACGTTTCACAAATGTTCAGAAAAATAAATTCTTTTTAGACTGAAATAAGTACTGCAAGCTACTGTTATTGATGACGTGACCAAACCTATGATGAGGACTAACTGCATATATCTTCCATAAAAAGTTTACCTCCAGCATGGAAGTTAGTCTCAATCCCTTAAGATGCCAGGAAGCAGTCTAAGGTCCTGATTCAGCAGCTCCTGTTTGGGACAACCCGAGCATCGTGCAAGGCCAGGAGATCACACATGATATCTGGAGCAGCCCAGCTGACCTGGCTGATCCGGGGTGTGAATTTAAGAACTGCCTGTGACTCATTTACATTTACATATACAGCATCTTATGTAGAGCTACATACCTCTGTGTTTTGTAGTCTATACAAAAAACATGTCCCTCATATTAGCATGCCTAGACTTCAAATTAAGGGCTGTAACAAAACTAAGATACTACCAGAGGCCATATAAGGTCACACAAAGGGAAGACCATTTTTTGGGAAGTTTGGGTTAGTTAAGTTTGTTTATGCTAGAATGTTAACACATGAGTGTTATCCTGAGGTCTTCAGTCTGTGTTTTAAGACAGTGAGGGTCTCTTCAGAGAGTGAAGTTCTGAGAGTAATGGGAAGTTCATTCCACCACTCTGGAGTTAAACCTGAGAAAAGTACATCTTTGACCTTTGAGAAGAGATGGGACATGTTGAGCTGTGCTTTAGGGCAAATTTGCATCCACAGTCTGATCAATTCTTAAAAGATGAAACTGATGCATTTTGACTCTGTAGACAAACATAGAGTTTTAAATCTAATGCCAGCAGCCACAGGAAGCCAATGAAGGGACAGCAGTAGTGCAGTGGTGTGTGAGCCTGTTGGTGTATTTAGGACAAGATATACTGCTGCATTCTGGATCATCTGTTGAGGTCTTGTATTAGGCCACTTGTTGAAGTAGGCCAATCAGAAGCATGTTATAGTGTTTATTTTGAAAGTATTCGAATTGCATCGTGGGAGAGGGATAGACGAATTCTTCTAATGTAAAAAAAAATAGGGCATCTACTGATTAACATTTACTGATTAAATTAGACATTGAACACCACAAGACATGGACCAAGGATTTGTTCTATTATATACGCTGCAATTCAAGTTCATTATAAATATTCTCTTTGCTATACAAAAACTATCACCTGTATAATAATCAGAAAGCAAAGTTCAAGAGTAACATACATACAATAGCAGCATACTTTAAAGAGTTAATCGAACAGCAGAGGGAGGCACCAAACATTAGGGCAGTATGTAATCTCAAAAACTTATTTAGGTCACATTAAAAAGAGATTAGAATAGGATAGATTAGAATCTAGACCATTGCTGGGCAAGGAAGAGTCTAAAAAGCAGCATGTAGAACATTGGTTCAGGTTTTTCTTCCTCATGCAACTGTAAACAAAATAAAGTTGAAGACATATTAAGTATAACCCTGGTGCTGTGCTAGAAGCATCTAGCCTACATAAATATCTAATTTCCATATCCACGCTGACACTGTGCAATCATTCATGTGCAATCATTGTTCTACTGTGGAGTGGACATTTGAAACAAAGACTATGAAATTTTTACAGTAATAGTCGCTATAGTCCTCAACCAAAAGAAGATATGTCTAGGGATTTTCTGAATCATGCTGTTATCTACCCAACAACTGAAAATAATGCTGACATAGTGGTGTTGTGTGGTAGAAACATAAAGAGTGAATATACCATATAAGTAATGGGGTTTGGTAAATCTAGTGTTGTCTGACTGACAGAGGTGTGGATGTTTTCACCACCAGAGAATCATTTTGTTAGTCATTGTTCATTTGAAACATGTCATGGTTGTGTTTGATTTTAAAAATCCAAATATAAACTTTTATAGAAGGGAACTTTGTTTTATATTGTTTGCATAATTATAACCCTCAGCTTTTTACATTGGATGAATGGCACGACGCAGAGTAAAATAAACATTTTTGCTAAGTTTAATACGTTTTGTGCCTGGTATACACTTTTGTTCAATTTTGGGGACAATATTTATGTCTTATTTTTATCTAGCATAATATTTTGGTTTAAATTATGTGTTGGTTTAAGTTGTGTGTTTAATCCACTACCAAAAACAAACTGCAATAAAATTACGTGAAATGTTTTTTTTTACATTCCATACTGGTATAAAGTATCCCATACACCAGCGTTTCTCAAACTTATTAGTCCTGGGGACCAATCATGTCAGGCTTTGGGGCTGCAGGGCCCTGTGTAGAAATATAATCAACATTTTAATGTGATTGGTATTCCTGCTTTCTCGCCACTAACTGTTCGAAACAAGGAAGAGCCACTCGGAGAGAGTGTTCCGAGTTTTTCTGTTTCTGTTCGTTGTTTGACAGAGCTGAGATCGGTTCCAGAAAAATGAACCCAACCTGACCTGAGTCAAAATAAACAGACTTTGTTCATTTAAACAAGAAAACATTTTTTATAATATATTAACACCTGCATGTCATTTCCATAGCAACCTCCGTAAACAAATGTGACCTGATCTGCCGAAGTTTCATCATGGAAATAACTGTGAAAATGTACCTAAATGGCTTTTTTATTGGCTTTTTAGTTTGAATTGCAGCTCCCAAATCTTAAAAAAGAGTGTCCAAAATAAATGCTGTTTTTGCTCCTTTCAACCAAGGAGTTCCGGGTCCCTTCTGAAACGTCACAATTTCATCTGCCCAAATATGGTGCTAAACGTCAATCCCCGATCTTAGTAAACCTATCAAAATTCTCCAGCCCTGCACATGCCCAGGCTTACATCCGCGACCCGCAGCTTTAAATGCCATTTTTTTGTTTTTTCTTTCGGAAAATGGGGCTGCAATACTATCATTCAAAGGATTGTAACTTGAAATCCGTTTAAGATTTGTCTAATTTTAAAACGTATTTTTTCATCTCTCATCAGCACTCAGGCTGAAGCTGACATCTTTGTGTACTGAAGCGAGCTTACACTAACTTAAACTTTTTGCTTTGTTAAATAAGCCAGCTAATCTATGTGGCTAGTTTCCATCACTCAAAGTTTTTTACTTAAAGTTTCTAATTTCGGGAGTGTTTGCCTGTTTTAAATGGGTGATAGGGTGCTGCTACCGTCTTCCTTATCCGCCTTCAATTAAATAACGGTTATTTCAAAATAATTTATAGGTCCAAGTCTGCTTACTTGAGTGCGTGTGCAAAAGCTATTGTTATTGGTCAGTTTAGGCATGTTGTGCACATGATTGCTTGTGATGTGTTACTTCTTGGATTGGTTGATGTCATATGTTATGTCCTGGCTTTCCAGCATCTCAGCCCATAGCTTACCCACTTGTGGTATTTCTTCAAACATAGTCTTCATAAGGTTACTCAAAGACAACACTTAGAGAACCATTATTATCATAATTCTTCTTCTTCTTCTTCTTGTTATTATTATTATTATTATTATTTTATTATTTTATTATTATTAGGCCATAACATTTCATAATCTTCATTTGTCAATTATGATAATAGCCTATTTCTTTGTATGTGTGTGGGGGCGTCAAGAGGCTCATGATGAGGTCCGTGGGCTTTTGTTCAAAAAAGGTTGAGAACCACTGTCCTAAGTAAATGAATGATATGTCATTAAAATTGATAGAAATAGTTTTAACACTTTTCATTGGTTGATAATTTCAAAAATGTACAGTCTACATGTGGTGACTGACCAATGGAATCGATATATGAAAAGAAAAAAAACAACAAAGACCAATAGTGGAGTTACAAGGTTTCTGCCAGACATCGATGAAGTATGTAATATAATAGATATGTTATAGTGGATCATATTTCCCAATAAATAAATGACACTGTTGCTGTCATATTTCCTAAACTGCCTTCAGTTAATCTACTTTTAAAACTTGTTTGGAATCTGAGTCATAGGTACTCAAATTTATGCAAAAAGAGACAATTCTAAAGGGCGATTCTATTGGGCCTACTCCTTAAATGATTGTAATGCTTATAATGAGCTCTTGACTGAGCTGCAGGTTTAAGCATCACTAATGATATGAACATGTGCTTTGTTGCATCTACAAATAAGTAAGGAGATTATAACAATTAACAATGTGGAGGGATTGACAATATTGAATTGGTCAGCCAAAATTTAGAAAATGTGGCATTAATTCCCTGGGATTTCCTCCATTAGGCCTTGACAGCTTAATGAGTAAAGTACCCTTAATGAATAAATCTGATTCTGAATCTGTTCAATTGGTCGTCCATGCATTTTACATGGCATCTTTTACAGTGGTCACATTTTTACTTGGCATGTTTACTTCAAAACCAATCTAAAACAAATAAATAATCAGTTGAACAAACAGGTCCATTTCGTGACAGGGGATCTTTGAATCTTTGGCGCTGAATATTGCACCAGGTGTGACATTCTAAATAGATAACAACAATCTCACAGTGGTTTTCATATGTTTGGGAACACCCTGTTGACTCAGGGACAGAGTAAACTTTCACCTCCCATTAGAGAACACAAACCCTACACTAATACAAGTGCATTGTTTAACAGTATAGCTACTGGGTTATTGCAAAATATGAAAATGTACTTCTACACAAAAACATTCCACATTATTAATGGTACTTTGATGATGATAGATAAGAATTTGAGACGTCCTTTGTCAATATTAAACAATATTTACCACCCGGCATATTCTTTGTGAGCCTTACATTGTGTAGCTAGACAATATACCACACCTGATTAAAAAGCCACATGCTCTAATTTTAGAAAGAAAATCTATTTTGTACTTGTACAAGCCGCACTGGATTTTAAGCCACATGTGTCTGACGTTGTAATATGAGATACTTACACAGAATTTTTTTCTTTAATTGAATCCATGTGGTAACATAAACATGGTAACATAAACAAATACATATTGCAAAAATTCTATTGGGCCTTCTCCTTAAATGATTGTGATGGTTGTAATGAGCTCCTGACTGAGCCGCAGGTTTAAGCCTCACTGATGTTACGAATATGTGCTTAGTTGCTTCTACAAATAAGGAATGAGATTATAACAATTAACAGTGTGGAGGGATTTACAAAATGTTTTTGGTGGCAAAAACATAGACCACAGTGTTCAAAGTGTGGGAAAAAATTTGTAGCTTATATTCTGGAATTTACGGTACCAATAATAAGGAGCAATTTTTAAAGCACTGACCTCCATATTTTGTCCCTTTGTTCTAAATTTGGCCGTTTGTCTTATTTGTTAAATATGAAGGCAGTCCCTGACATTCATCTTCTCTGTGACTCAGATCTCACTGAAATGTACTGTCGTACCTTGGATGTGTAGTATACAGATTTAGCACTTAGTACTTTGATCTGGCTCTCACATTGTCCTTAAACTTGAATGTTTCCTCATATTGTATGTTACTTTCTGTAAAGGCATCTGCCAAATAAATGTAATGTAATGTAATTTCTAACAATAAAACATGTGAAATATAATCAGGGAGCCTGTAATAAGTGGTGCAACTGTTCATGTGTTGGCCCATGATTGGGAAACTGCAAGTTAGATTCTGCCGTTGCTACAGCCAGGAGTAAAGAGAGCATATTTAGCCTTGCTTTCCTTGTGTAGGTGGCCCTCCCACACCTCTTATCTCTTGATAGGACAATGCTAGCCTTTTCCTCTTTCACCTACTGTAAATTGAGAGCTATTGTTTTCCCCCATGTTGAGCTGTCTAGTAATGTGTTAGCAGAGACTGGTGGAATCCTAGCAAGTGGCCTCCACACTGCATTCTCCTAAAATAGTAGGGTAAGCTAAACAAGACAAAGTCTGAATTCAGTGTTTTGAAATGTTTCATGTTATTTTTTGAAGGCAGTGTGCCAGTGGATCGTTAACACTAGTAGAAACACATGATCCCATCTCCCTATAGACAACTAATCTCACCCAAATAGTACTCAAGGACTCAAGGGTGCATGCATAAAGCCCAAGGGCCCGACAATGCACATGGCGCACCGTGCTTTCGCCAGTGGCGCAACTCATCATTGCTATTTTGTGCAAGCGAATCTTTCATTTTTTCCAGCAGAATTGTACGTTGTCATTATAGCAGATGGCATTGTGCTGGGTCAGGCGTGTCCCTGAAAAGAAGGGGTGTGGCGAGGCGCATAGTGAAAATTAGCTATTTTATGAGAAGTGAAAGTCGTTTCGCCACTGACCAGAAAAAACCTGGTCTGTAATCACTCGCGCATTGTTCAAAGGCTATAATATGGACGCCTGGGACGTGCGCCCAAACGCTTCTACTTTCATAAGCAGGAGCAAGCAGCAGCGCACATTAAAAAAACCTTTTCATGTGAGGGAAAACTTTATGGAGTCCTTGAAAAATAAAATTCAAATGTATATCACATACATCACACCATGATTATTTTTAAAATACATATTAATTATCAGTGAGTTTTGCGAGTATTATAACAAGTAACTGACGGTCTATTTGACCAATAGTGCCGGGCACATAGGTAAATAAATATATGTTTCTGTCACATACGGCCGATGAAGCCACCATTTGGGTGCAAGGGACGAGACGTCAATGTAGGAATCCATGAAGGTGAGCTTTATTTACACTATATACAAACAAAATACAAGAAACGTGGGAGTAGGTGAAAGGAGAGGAGGAGAGGAGAGGTGAGCAAGACGAATAAGAGATGGTAAGGAGAAGACATACAAAGAGTCCATGCAGCGGACTAAGTTCTTTAAGTAGTCTTTGTAATGAGTACAAAGTTCTTCCAGCTGCGTCTCAAACTGTAGTCCTGCAGCGCCCCCAGACTCATGACAGTTTCAAGCTAGGTTGTCAAGAAACACGAAACAACATCACCAGCTCATATTTTGGTTAGATATGTTTATATCTCGTCCTAACCCAGTTAAAGATAGTTGCGCATCTAATGGGACCAAAGCTCCCTCAACGTTGGAGGGGTTGTAGCCGATTCAGCCTCCTTAGCGTGAGAGGTCTCACTCTGCTGTTCTTGGTGCTGAACTCCTGTACGTCGCGTCTTTACATCCATCATGAGCGTGCACGCTTATTTCAAGGAGGTTGTGGCTAAGTAACAGCGACATGGGCAGTTAATTGTGTTTAAACTAAATCAAAAGAAAGAACACATCTTTTTGACCCTATAAAATATTTATTTAGAAAAAGAACCGAGAGAACATTCAGGGAAAATCATTGCTGCTTTGGGAACCCCTCCCCTGATCGAGCCTCCATGAGTTATAAAACACTCTGGCATTGTATGCAGATTTGTTTAAGCGATTGTTATTTAATAGAATTTTAATTCAATTTATGTGATTAAAAACATTTTTAACGTCTCATTACTAAGTTTTATGGTATAGATTATTTTTATAGCACTGCTATATGGTGTTTTTAAAAACATGTGTGCAATAACAATCATATATACACTACACTAAATACACTCTTTTAAAATGGTTAGGTAGGCTGTTGCAATAAGCACCCCTAGCAAAGGGTTTGGGAGGAACTCCCTCCATCCCCGAAGATCAATTGTTCCCGTGTCTTCACCACATTATACACAGCATGCCATTGACAATGCGCTGGGTATTTAAAGGGAATGAGAGTGTGAACTCTGATTGGTTTATTGCATGCTACGCCCAAAACACACCCATGAGTAATTTACTCATTTAAGACAACCCATTTAAACTATTCGCCAAGCGTGACATTCACTTTTCCACCTGGCATTATAGCCGCAAAGACAACTGCGCTTCTGTCTTCAGACAATGCGCGACTGACTGTGGAAATCCGGCCACAGGGTTTGTGTGGCTTGTATTTGTGTATTAAAAAAGAAAAAGTATACAATATGCAGTCTGTACTTAGATCACTATAAGGGCACAGAGCCATTATTGAACTTGTGATATTGATCAGAGGAAATACCTACCAAAAAGTAACGAAAAAAATTCAAGATCTACAGTGCAGTTTCAAATGAACTAGGTGAAGGAAGACATTGTTTTCAAAAAGTAGCTTGCTAAAAAAATAATGGTAAGCAAAATCCACTGAAAAAAGGAAGCACTCTCCTGTTCTGTTGTTGTCCCGATTGCCGGCCATTAGCTGTGTTAGCACTAGCTCTGTTAGCACTAGCTCTGTTAGCATGAAGAAAAAAGCCTGTGGGGGCTTGAGATTTTCAAGAGCCACTTAAAAACTCATATAAGGGGCAGGTCAAGAACATTATATTTTATATACATAGCTAAAGGAAGTTCATCCCTTCTGTTTGTTATCCCATTTTGATCTCAACTTAGCTTGTAAAAATCCTTTCACAAGAAGAATGCAACATAGATTGTCTGCAACATTATATTTTAATAATAATAGTAATAATAATAAATGTTGTTGCTGACGCACATAACATCTTCATACCCGCTGTGTGTGTGTGTGTTTCGAAGGGGCAGACCAAACACTAGCCCGCTTTGATGTTTTGATTCTATTGGTCGCGCGAAAGTGCGTCACGGCGCCAAGCGGCGCGCGGTGCTGCACAAGCCATAAGGTTCAATGGGTTTCGGAGCAAAGCGCAGCGCAGCGCATGCCGTGATTGGTTTGAAACCCGCTGTAAATTGAACAGTACAAATACGGGTTTACCTGTTACGGGGTGAGGGGTGAACCTTACCCCGTAAGCTTCCTCTGGAGAAGGAAAGGGAACCAGACCACGACAGGTGCTCCATTTCGGGGG
>JBBKCR010000134.1:4777559-4807100 GCA_037577295.1 Ladigesia roloffi | reverse complement strand
CTGTGTTCTTGTTTTTCTTTTCAAATCCAGGTCTGTTTGATGTCTGCTATGTCTAATTGCAGTATTTTTTGTTAGGTTGTCTTTTCTTTATGCTAATATTTTTGTTGATGAACTCAGCATTGTTTTTCCAGTTAAACGTTTGAATTCCTTAATTTATTATTTCAACTTTGAGTACAGTGTGTGTGTGTGCCCCCTGAAATAGCAGTGGCCACCCCCTGTAAAAAATTCTAGCTCCATCGTTGGTTTTGAGCGAGTTTTGTGGATCTGGGCAGCTGGGCGTAGTTTCTTTTGTTTGAACGGAGCGGTGAACCGAGAGAGATGAGTCAACTCTCAGTATGAATGGAAAGGAAGCATTATTTAAGCGAATATTGGTTTATAATTTTGTGGTAAAGATAAGGTGTTTCCACACAAAATGGCGCCTCAGAACTTTTCCTCTCCTCCACCGCAAATGAATCGCGGTATGAACAGAATCGTGGGTTTTGTGTGTCGTTACAGCTCTAATAAATACATGCAATTATATATATTTATATAAAATTGGCTTACATTTTGCATTTCATTGTCAGATCCACCTCTCTTGGCTGCATTATAAATATCTCCAGATATTTCATTTTGCAAGGACTGATTTACCATGATTGCATTCTATTTATTTATTTAGGATTTGGTTAGCTTTGTTTATCTTTCCAATCACAGCCCATGACTAAAATTAGAGCTGCTAACCACAAAAATATGCTCTGACTGGTCTCTATCTGTTCTATCTGTAAGTGGTTACATTTATACTCTTAGCATTATTAAGTTTTACTCAGCTGAAAACAAGCTCAGGTAGAGAGTATATTAGAAACAAATAGAATTTGTAAGCTTGATCCACCCCTGATTGTCAGTACTTCCTTTCCAGAGCTTTATTGGCCTTCTGGTCATTCATTTGTGTTTTTTTATGTTGTTAATTCATATGTAAAAAAATATATCTGAACTAGTTCTTTACAATGACAGACGTCTTCATCAGATGTAGATATTTTCTTTGTCAGTTAAAATTGTCATGTAAAACCGGTTTGGAATAAAAACAAACAGTTTGTTGAAAGCCATCTGATTTATCAGAGATAAGGTATTTTGCTATTTTAAGCAGAAGTGATGGCATATCACCTTTCGTTTCCTATGTAAAACTGAAAGACCAGGTGGTACACAAAGCGTTATATCATTTTAGCCTTAGGCTGAAAGAGCTGAGCTGAAATATTTTTCACTTATTTTTTTGCAGTGTTTGTCTAGGTTATATTTTTGTATTTGAATGTTGTCACCATGGTACCTACTTATTTCTTTTGCATCAATGCAGGAACTACTGGAACTCATAGGATGGCATCTTTGGAAGTAAGAATGATGTTTACTTCACTGCTCTTTCATTGACTCTCTCACTCTTGACATTTAAATCTTTCAAACTGTATTACATTCCGTCCCAATAGTTTGCCATAACCTTTTATTCAAAGCAACTTGCAATACAAGGAAACACTGGACAGTCTCAGGACAGTGTGAGAATCAATTCTACTAGGGCAGAATCTTAACATATATGATTTTGGTATTTTTTAAGTTATTGTACAGAATTTGACAATGGCTATTACAAAAATGTTAACATTTCGTGATAAACAGACCAATAAAAATGGTCAGAAATTGCTGTTTGTCTTTGTTTTTTTTTTCTCTTTAAAGTTACTCATCTGAAGATGTCCCTAAATCAAATGTATTCTGTATTGTACAACATTTACAAGAATATTGCCATTCTATTGCATTACTTAGGGCATTTCTGGGAGTTCGTCCCAGACCAATAAGAAAACCATTGGCCATCGTGGAATTGATCCTACTGGAGAAACTACATACAAAAAGGTAAGAAACTTCAGCAGTGCTCTGATTCACCAAACACGAAATATAGCATATGTAATAGATGAGTGTACCCAGGGGCACTGCCAGAAATCTTGGGCCCCATGAAAGATTATAATTTTACCCCCTCCCCTTTATTAAAATAATATAACTAGCCCCTAACAGGGCCCCATGTCAGTGCCGGGCCCCTAGAATCGTTCTAACCCCCCTGGCGGCGCCCCTGAGTGTACCCTCAGTGAATGAAAGACATTAGATGCTTAATCATCTCATTTTTATTTATAACAAGGTTATACCTTATGAAATATTCAGTGATTTATTATAGACTCATTTGCACAGTGTCATTGTGAAGGCCAGTGCTATGGTGATATGTTATGATATCCTAGCACTATATTGCAATTCTTTGCTATTGCAGTCTGGGAGCTTTTTCTTTTTTCTTTGGCGATATAATTCATTTACAATTTAGATACGTTTGTAATTATATAATTAATCTATTATAATGATTGATCCTCTTTGAACAGACCACATCATCTGCCCTGAAAGGTGCAATCCAGCTGGGCATCACACACACAGTGGGTAGCTTAAGTCAGAAACCAGAGAGAGATGTGCTCATGCAGGACTTTGAAGTAGTGGAGAGCATATTTTTTCCTAGGTATGTATGAGTATTCCTATTTGTTTGTGATTATGCATTAAACGAGATTATCTACAGTGTGCTTTAAAATGTAGAGTTATGCAGCTAAAGGTGAACTGTAAATATTTAGCACCTTATGTCCCCTTTATCCTTTATTTTTTTATTTTTCCTCTGTAACAGTCTTTCTTTCTTTTCTCTCTCTCCCTCTAAGCGAGGGCAGTAATTTGACCCCGGGCCACCATCATGGTGACTTCAGGTTTAAAACGTATGCTCCAATTGCCTTCCGCTACTTCAGAGAGATGTTTGGAATTCGACCCGATGACTACCTGGTAATGAACTACCCTTCCTTTACTGACCACCACCAACACAACTTACTCTTTGGAATGCAAGAGCAGTTAGATGATATTATCAATGTCATCAAGCAATATATGATAAATCATTATGGTGTTTATAATTAATACAGCGTCCTTTAAGCCAAAGTATGGTAGATGATAATGTTCCTTTTTTTTCCAGCAACAAATGTCTTTGATCATTGTGTAGTCACTGACTTGTGAATGTGCATATGTATTCTGCAGTACTCAATCTGCAACGAGCCACTAATAGAGTTGTCGAACTCTGGGGCGAGTGGGTCTCTATTCTACGTCTCCAGTGATGATGAATTCATTATTAAAACTGTGCAGCACAAAGAGGCAGAGTTCCTGCAGAAGCTGCTGCCTGGGTATTTCATGGTAAAGGAATTATGTTTCTAGTCAATTTGCCAGTTGACTGATATGTGTGAATTGTTTTGCTTTCTATTGCTAAGCACATGTCTTAATCTAAAGAAAAAATTATTTGATTTATGCAGAGTTAATGGTTTTCCTTCACACAACTACCCCTCTGTTGGAATCTATAATGATATTGACCCTTCTTCCAGAACCTGAATCAAAACAAACGGACGCTTCTGCCAAAGTTCTATGGGCTCTATTGTGTTCAGTCTGGAGGAAAGAACATACGCATTGTGGTTATGAACAACTTGCTTCCTCGTGCCGTTCCCATGCACCTGAAATATGACCTGAAAGGCTCAACGTACAAGCGCCGGGCTTCGCCTAAGGAGCGCACCAAAAGCCTACCCACATACAAAGACCTTGACTTCATTCAGGACCTGCCTGAGGGTTTGCTGCTGGAAAACGACCACTACAACGCGCTATGCAAAACCATTCAGCGAGACTGTCTGGTGAGAGTTTGTGTGTGTTAAGTGATGGGTGTGTACATGTGGTACAGCAAGATAAAACCTGACAAACCTGACAAACACTAGGCTTAATTCCAACAACAGAGAAAATCTAGCCTTAATAAAGAAAGCAAGTGCAATTTGTAAGGGCAATAAACATTTGTTATGTCTGGTCCTTATTACCATCACTGTTAATAATTTTGACTTGCTTTCTGTGTCTTTTTTTCACTTTTTTGGTTTATTTCACACCCAGAAATAAGTGTGTACAGCTATTACAATATATTTGCTTTACACATTTCAACTTAAGACTAAGTTGTGTGATTGTAGCACACTCAGACCTTTCGCTTTTTCCTGGCTAATCAGTGACAACTATGTTTTGAACAGTTGTTGCAGAGTTTCAAGATCATGGACTATAGCCTGCTTATGGGAATTCACAATATAGACCGTGCTGGGGAAGAGGCATCCAAAGCAGTGCCTGACCATAAGAGGGCTCAGGGCCAGAAGGCCCTATACTGCACAGCCATTGAGGCAATTCAGGGGGAAGCCAAAGGCAAGACCCCACCACAGTCCAATGAGAGGTTAGGGTGCTTTTGTCTTTGGTGGAGCTTTATTATTATTTTTTTGATAATTCAAAAATACTGATCTGGGATTTCCAAAATTAATAACACTAATACAAACACTGGCCTGCATTTCTCATCATAGCTTAGGAGGAATCCCTGCACGCAACTCAAAGGGAGAGAGGTTGCTCATCTTTACTGGCATAATTGACATACTGCAGTCCTACAGGTACTAGAATTTTGTGACTGATTTATTGTTCTTTTTCTTAAGCGATTTATTTATAGCCAGATACCTTATTTAAAAGTTGTGTGAGAAACATTTTTTATGTATTTAGGCTTGTGAAGAGATTGGAGCACTCATGGAAAGCTTTAGTCCATGATGGTGTAAGTCCAGTTTAAGTCCTATTGAATACACTACGGAATAGTTGTGACAAGTAAGATCTGTTTTAGAAGGAATAAGAGGTTTCTGAATCGTAGCAAAACCCATCATACAATACACAACTATGTATAGATTGTACTTTATTCTCATAATAATTCTCTTCTTCAGGACACAGTGTCAGTTCACAGGCCTGGCTTCTATGCAGATCGCTTCCAGAAGTTCATGTGCAACACTGTCTTTAGGAAAATGACCTGTATGTAACTAAGTAATGGTGTTAATTGTTATGCTCCTTGTATTGACGTGTTACAGTAGCAGTTTAACACCATTTAAATGTAAATTCATTTTTTCCCCATTAGTAAAAACATCTCCTTCTAAGAAGAATCGAGGTGCTGCTGTAGGTGTGCGGAAGGCCAACACTGCAGTATCTGGACAAACTCCTCAGCCTCTGTCAGTATTTACACCACAACCAGCACCAATGGTACAGACAAATGCAGAACACACCCAAACAGACAAGGACCCAGTCCAGCTCTCGCACAGTAACGCAGTCTCTTCCACTCAGGCCGCAGAGAGACCAGGAGATGGAGGTGAGAACCTGAAAACTGTGGGGAAGCAGAGTGTTGAAATAATTTTTTTTTTTAAGTTAGAAGAGATTTGAATAGGGTAGATTCCAACCAGGCATCAGTAGAAGTGGAAAACATTGGAAGTCTGAAGGGACTTCAAAAGTCTGAAGGGACTGTTCAAAATCTTAATGCTTAAAAATGCTTCATTAGTATTTAAAGGTTCATTAGAGTGCTTGTATTTGGCCATGTTAAACATAACTCACATACCGTAAATTCCGGACAACAGAGCGCACCTGACTAAAAGCCGCATGCTCTAATTTTAGAGAGAAAATCAATTTTGTACTTGTACAAGTCGCACCGGATTTTAAGGCGCATGTGTCTCACGTTGTAATATGAGAGAAATTTCTTTTCAACTTTAATCGTTACAGTAACATAAATACATATTGCAAATGTTTGTTTCTTTGTTTTGGAAAAGTGTCTGTAACAAGGCTACCTTTTACATATACATACATATCAGTAACACACGTTATGTTGCTTCTGCTTTTTTACTGAATAGTGCACAAACAATATTCCGTCTCCTAACGGCCGGTAAAAATATATCACGTATATATATACTGCAGCGTACCATGGGTTAATTCGTCATGGGTAGGCCTTAGCTGGCAATGCCCGGCCTTAGACTCACTCTGGCTTGCTCTGAGAATACGAGCCTCCAGGATTGGTTCGGGAGTTTGAGCCTAAACACTCATCAGAGCTGCAGCCAAATTGCGCATAAAACATAAGCCTATAAAATGTGTCGCCTCCCTAAAGATCCGTCCGCAAATCAGTGTCTGGTGCTGGGTCTTGTTATGAGGCAAAATGTTTTTGGCCCCATGAGAAAAAAAAATGCATTAGCTGCACCTTAAAGTTTGAGAAAAAAGTAGCGGCTTATAGTCCGGAATTTCTGGTCATCAAAAAGAACGTTGCAGCATGTCGTCATTAGCAATTCTAATACAGTGTGGTTTAACATTCTGAGCACTGCAGGGCCGAACATCTATTTTCCATTTACTGTTGCAGATATAGAGTCTCACCCTGACCTTCTCCCTAAACCACTAAATCAAGAGGAGGTTACAAGCAACTCAGCTGATACAATACACTTGACATTTTCTCTAGGAAGCCCTGAACCTGCACTCGACACTGTACCCCCAAGGTGAGTGTGCATGTATGTATGTGTATAAGAAATGTTTTCTATGGCTGCAGGGAATATGTCACCATGTTCCATGTCACTTGTTGTTTTTCCAGTGTGGAGTACGAGAAGCACGTCATTGCTGATCAGAGCCAGAGTGTTCCAGAAAGGTGAGATGTGTATATATAAAGACAACTGTTCTACAGGTTCATGTGCAACACACACACGCACACACTCTCTACCTCCCAGTGACTCCTGCCTGTATGTTTTTCATTTTCAGCACTGCACCTGCCCAGCCATTAGAGGATAGCTTGAATGTTGAGGTCATCTCTCTTAGTGATATTGTCCCCCAGAGTGATGTAAGTAACATCTTTTAATAAGACAATTTTATAGCTAATAAATTAACAGAACTCTAAATGCAAAACAGAAATAATGTGTACATTGTTTATGTATCCTGTGTCAATAACAATGCCAATTTCCATTCTAGTAAGTTAATTTAGCTATTCTAAGATATAGCCCTTACTGTTGTAAAATATGATAAATCTTTAGTAGTCCCACAAGTGGGAAATTTGCTTAGTATGGCAAAAAGTGGACAGTATAAAATTAAGAGCAGCAAAATTTGAGAAAAACAATAGAATAGAATAAAAGAAATATACACTAAAGTATTAAAAAATAGAAATTCTCAATATACAGTTGATGTACAGTATAAAATCTAGTAATATTATGTATAACTGTATCATACAAAATATTCCTATGTGTATGTATACTGTAAGCAGGTATTTTGCATATGTGGGATAATGCACAGTATTGCACATTTCTGGCCAGCAGTAGTAGCTTCACCCAAACATTGTATATATTGTAAACAGAAACTTTACACTTAGTAAATTGGTGTGTATTGAATGAGTGTGTGTGACTGTCTACATGTGTGTGGTCATCAGACATTAGGCATTTGGTTATATGCGCACACACAGCTTGTGTCACTTGTAATCTTGTGATCATAGTATAGCAGTGACCCAAACATGAGATCTAGGGATGTTCAAGCATCTAGTATAAATCCTTCCTAGAGAAGTAGAGACCTTCTGAGCTGAATATTAACTATGAGGATGTGGCTTCAATCCAGGTGGGCACTTTGGGGTATTGGTATTAGAAGAGTGCAAAATAAAATAAATGTGCAAGCGTCCTGCTGACAGCATGAGCTCCTATTCTGTAGATTTCCATATAAACAAAGTTTTGTTATTATTCATACGTGGACCAATAGAAACACATTCAAAAATTCATTTTAAGAATTCATAGGAAATAATTGCTTGCTCATTCTAAAGTCATGTACTCGAGTACACCAATCAGCCATAACATTAATACCTAATCAGCCATGACATAAAATCCTAATAATGTGTAAACTTTCTATCAAGTTAAGTAGGTTGCATTGTCAGATACACACCGTACAAAGTGAAACAAAACAACATGCCTCCAGAACCATAGAGCAACACAAGAACAGAAACAAGCTCCAAACATCATGAGAGCACATACAACAAAAGAAAGTGCAAGAAAAACACAAGTGCAACAATCAGACAAGACCAAAAAACAACATTTAGGCCAGTCAGCCATAGTTGCACTAGTCTGTATGAATACAGTATTATGACAGACACTGCCCTCTAGTTGTGAGAGCCAGCATTAAGTTTTGTTACCATTTATGCTAGAGGAGCTCTTTTATGGATCAGTGAGCTTTGACCCTGTCAGCGGTTTACTGGTTGTCTTTCCTGGAAGCATTTTTTACATACAAGAAAACCCTGCATAACCTGCATTTGTGGAGATGCTTCACAATATGGCCCTTTCAAAAGTTGCTCGCATTTTTACCCTTATCTAATATATCCCACCCCTTTACAGGTGGCACTGTGATGAGATAATCAATGGTATTCACTTCAGCTGGATTTAATATTTTGCTGACAGATGCACATGTTCTGTAGACTGGATAACAAAACACTATGAATATTTTTGGTTTACGGGATTTTTAGCATAAGGATTTAATTACTCCTTTAGAAATATCTCTCAGTATTTCAAGCCTGTAAAATGCTGGCCAGGCCTGGACTACTGAATATGATTCTTGATTAATGCAGTTCTCTAAATTGTTTTGTAACAACATAATATTCATTTTACATTTGCTCTTTTCTGTCTGTTGCATTGAGGTGGTGGTTTAAGGAAGACTGAAGCCTGTTGATGGACGTCTAGGGAAGCTAATCAGGAAGGAAGAGGAAAAAAAGTCAAAGTAAAGTAAAAGTATGCTGCCCAGCCGCAGTATTAGAAAAAGGAAACTGAAAGAAGAGACTGTGAAAGGACAAACCACAGAAACGACTGTAAAGACAAAGATGTTTTATGGATGACGACCAGGGTCGCTGCTAAACAGACGTCTTCAGAAGGAAGATGCCAGTGTTGCATGTCAGCAGGTCCAAACTGCTGTTTTTGCTGAATTCAGACATCACAGTGCCTTCATCATTTATTGTGCCCACCAGAACATGAGAATGACAAAAGAACCTTAGAAAAAACAAACTGTACAAAAGCTGTTTTTTAGTCAATATTGTTTACCACTGAGCCAAAAAAAAAAATCAGTGCTGAGAATTGTACCCACTTCCGGAACAAAGAATGGGCATACATAGCACAGGTCAAATCAAAAGAGTGTTTCGTTTGAGTGAGGGTAAAGGAAGTGTTGCGGTTGATGTTGCCAGTAGAACTAACCTTAGCCGAATCTTTATGAACAGTTGCTGCAAATAAGTTATATACACGGTTGCTAATATTGTTGATGTGCACCAACTGTCTCAAATAAGGCAGGGTTTTTTTTCTCTATAACTTTAAACATCTTTACTGGTGGGAGTTACAATAGTTTTCAAATATTACAGAAACTGCATGTCTTGATTTAATGAGATCTGGTTTTCCTGACTGGGATTAAGCCCAGATTTGGACTACATTAAATTGGCAGTGGTAAATTCTTATTATAGCATTAGCAAGATTTTGTTTGTTATATTTTATTTCTTAAGCGAGTTGCCGCCACTGGAGAGGCTAGTTCCTACACTGTGTCTAAGCCACTGCTACTTTTTGTTAGCCACCTGCATTTTCTTGGTTCAAGTAAAGCATAAGCTAGTCCTGGAGCAGTGAACAAACTAGACTTTCTGTGTTCAACATGTCAAGATGGTAGTTGGTAATTTGTGCAGTTTCAGAAAGCTGAACAAAAGGGTTATGTTGGTCATACTGATGTCAGATACACCTGCCTCCAATGCCAGCAGGCTTGCTATTGCAGATAAAAAGACACAGCTTTTCTACTAAACTTTTTAACTATCATTCATTATGACACAAAATCCAGTGCTTTGCAGATGTTTTGCATTTATATTTATAAGCTGGAAGTTATTTAAAAAGAAGGGTTAGCTGACTAAGATTAGAGAAAAATGGTGTGGTACATATCACAAGCTTTGCTGATATTTCTATTGTACATTATATAATTCAGTGTTGTACATTCATAGTTTCTAAACTATATTTACTACATATATACATTTTTGAACTGGTGTAATCAGAGAGGCGAGGCAAAGCTGTAAAGCTGTGTTTCCCTATCCTGGTGCCCGAGGCTTCTTATTTATTGCTTTCCCTGCTTTAAGCTACCTGCTTCTGCTCAGCGAAGGGTTGATAATGAACCAATTAGTTGGGTCAGATGTCTTGGGAGCAGGTAATGCTCTAAATGGCCTGAGCAGGGGGCCTCTGGGACCAGGTTTGAGAAACACTGCTGTAAAGTATGTTGCTGGAAGGGTGTTGTGACCAAATTTCTTTGTCTAAACGTATGTGAACACTAGTTGGCAATACACTGACTCGTTTGAACTTCATTTAATGCCCATTTAGCACAACTCAAGACTACCCAAATTAAGGCTTGGCCAGTATGTCTGTGAAATGTGGGTCAAAATATAGTGCTGTCCTATGTTATCATTGGAAATGTTGATATTTTCTTGCTCTGAAATGTGTCCTTGGTAATATTGATCTGCTAGATTTGGAGGGCATAAGTGATCTAGTTTGTCTGCTCTTTTCAGAAATGTATCAGTAGTGCCTTTCGTGGCCACCCACCTCAGCTTTCGAACTTAATTTTATGCCACATCACAGACATTTATATGATCTGTGTAGTTCTCTGTTTTGCTAGAGACTTATTATTTTTTAATTATCAGGATCTGAATGTTCATACAGCAATGTTAAGTTTCGAGGTCTTGGGGGCCACATCTTCTACAGTGGAAATGAAAACATTACCATAAGTATTTCTATGGTAAAATATATCAGGTCTGCCATTTTGGCTGGACATTTTGAGCTCAATGTGACAACCTGAAAACAGTTAAAGGCTGTACACATATTTATTTGTAAATGTAATTTATTTCTTGATCTTATGTTTCCAGATGTGTTTTATGTCTTATGCCTGGGGTTTATGCAATATATATATATATACATATATATATACGTTCATGTATGTATATTTATATATATAAATGCTGATCTGTTTTTTTTTGTTGTTCTTTGTTTCTTTGTTTCTTGTAATGTCTCCAGAAATGAAAAATGAACAATGTCTGGGACAGTAGGACTGTAAAGGTCGGAAACTAAACCAGATATCTAAGATGAGTGGATGTATTTAAGGACAATAAGACATTCTGGGATTGTTGTGTTGGAAGGAAGGGCTGAGCTTAAACTGTAATTCTGTCACTCCACAATATATTTTAAATACTAGGATCTTATAAAAATTCCTTGTCTCTGACCCTTTGAATCAGACTTTTTTCTGCAGATTTTTTTGCTTTCTACTACAGAGGATGTATGAAATTGGTTACTTTTGTAGGGTTATTCTTTTTGCTTTTTCAATCTATATTCTGAATTCATTAAAAAAGAACAAAACTAACATACTGTCTCTGTGTCTTAGTGTTATGAATTACTGTAGAAGAACTGATTAAAATGTGTAATTAGCAATAAAATCTAGAAGATTCCTTTATGATATGATCTGCATTGTGAATTGTGCTTTATATATTTAACTTGCTTACTGTAGAATATACAGGTTTTTATTTTGCACTCTGAGTTTGAACAATAGAGATTTTTATTTTATGCACAGATGTTAGTTGTAAGATGAAAGAAAGAGAGACAGACCGATGCTTGTTTTTAAAGCTGTGTTCCATCATTTTGTCAGTATGTGTATAATTACATCATTTCAATGTAAACAATAATTTAAAGGGATTTTGTTATATGTTCTGCTTCAAAGATTCCCCCCAAAAAATCTTTATCGAATATTAACAACCCATTATATTACAAACTCAGTATTAATCCTGCTTGAATTATTTTTAAATATGACTTGATTCTTACTTTAACCTGAAATAGATGTTTTATTTCAATTTTGTGCATGCTTTTCAACAGTTATAATATTAATATCGAATACCTATTTTCTTTATATAATAACATTTCAGTAAGAAAGAAATTCATGGCCTGTGTCTGTCCCAATTTTCTGATTAACTTCTAGATATTTATCTACAAAGAATATTAATAAAAAGCATATGACCTGCAGCCAGTGATGTAAATATCTGGAGGGTCGTAAGATGTGTTTCTCTTCTTATTCTTCCTTGTACAACATACTGAAGATACACTAGTAGTTAATTTTTGGGAAACGCACGTGAAACAATAACTAACGTTCGCGAAATGACTAGTAGAAAACGCTCTTAAACGCTAAGATCAATCGTTATCGGAAAACCCAGCCCAGAACAGAACACCACTAGACCAGACAGGACAAAAACAGTCTGTAAGAAAGAGCTATTAAAACATATTAAAATTACGCAGAAACGTAATTAACAAGTTTGTCTACAACTCTTTAGTTCTCGTCAAACAGAAAGAGTGTGTTTAAAAGGAGTGTGGCAAAATTTGTAATTAGGCCAACATTTAACTGACACGTTGTCTATCGTTCACCAGTATACATCAACATGTTCCGAATGAGTGTTTATAAATTTATGCGGAAGTTTGTACGAAAGCTGTTAAATTCCTCATTCAACTGTTTTTGAACTGCTTCATGATGGCAGCACTGAGAAGCGAAGAGTCTCTTTAAGCATCCAATCCGCTTCATCGTTATCAACACCGGCTGGACCAATCAGCAGCCGTGGTGCTGAGGAGCACAACGCTTCCAAGATGGTGCTTGAAAGTACTATGGTCTGGTAAGAAATAAACAAACGCGTCGGTGCGCTTTTTACTCTTTTCACGCCTGAATTTGGATTGAAGCATGTTGTTTAGGAGTTTTTTCTCAGTTTCTCGGGTTGGTATATGAGTGTTTATGTGAATTGAAAGCTGTAGAACAAAGGAAGGCCGGCTGGACTCTCCGTTCTCCTGAGTCATTATTACCTTCACTGCTGTTGGCCGAGTGACAACCCTGACAATTTACGGAAAAACACCCCTCTGACAGATCTAGAAACACAAATATAAATCAGAACTGAAACTAGACTATATACGCTGAAAAAACAAGACGGGTTTGAATTCGTTATATTGTGTATTTTACAGTCTAGGCAAGGTTTGAAAGAAGCTAATTGGCTAGCAGAGCAGACACTGGTTCAGCAACCTGGAGCGAGGCTGTTCACAATCTCAACTTAGTTTTTACTTTAGTTTAAGCCACAAGTTCGGCATCTAACTAAACAAAATATCGAATAAAATTAGTCCTACTTAGTGCCGACCCGTTTACCCAGGCTAGCAGAATTAGCTCTTCTTGTGTTCAACCCACTATTCAAACGTATCCCTGTACCTGGCTTTACCTAAAGCTTATCTTATCGACCAATATCAAAGCTGAGGTTTGCTATAGGTGGTAATAATTCAGTTAACCAATATGATCCATGATTCAACGTGGCACACACATTGGTTTTTCCGTTGCTGCTAGGTATAAGACCTCAGATAAGCAGTGATTGTGCCAAAAACGAACACAGTGTCCAGATATTTTTTATCATCAAATCAAGGTAATGTGAATTAAAGTATTTAGAATTTTGCTGTCATACACCTTGCACCTCTCGAAGCCAGTGGGATAATTTGTTTTTATTTTTTGTGTCGCTTTCAAAACTGCCTCTAAGCTTTTGTGTGTACCTAAAATTAATTGACATTTATTAAATTTATTAACGACATTAAGATCTACTTGACAGTATATCTTCTATATGCACCGTCCAAAAGGATTTTACAGTTTCGTTTATTTTATTTTATTTCTTTTTCTACATCTAGGGACCCCTCCTTGTAAATTCTCTCTTATGGTGCATGTGAAAACCCATTCCTCTACAGCAGGGGTAGGCAACTCCGGTCCTGGCCGTAGTCCAGCATGTTTTGGTGATTTCCCTCCTCAGATACACCTGATTCAACTTGCCAGTTAATTGTCAGGTTTAGTGAATGTGTTTGAGGAGGACTACCATCAAACTGAACTGGACACTGGCCCTCCAGGACCGGAGTTGCCCACCCCTGCTCTACAGAAATGTGCACCGCTCCTGGAGGCACATCCAGATATTTAGCTTTGCAGTTAAAATAAACATTTATGGTCTAAAGTGTGGATCAAATACATTTACTAAACTCATTTATGTGATGTTTTTTATAGTGTGGACAACAGTGAGTACATGAGGAATGGTGATTTTCTGCCCACCCGACTACAGGCACAGCAAGATGCTGTCAATATTGTTTGTCACTCAAAGACTAGGAGCAATCCGGAAAATAATGTTGGGCTCATCACAATGGCCAAGTAAGTGCTTAAGAGAATCAGTAGTATTGCAGGGTGTTTGTTTCTTGATTTGTCATTTAGCAGTGTCATATGTATGTATTTGTTTGCACAGTAACTGTGAGGTCCTGACGACCCTAACACCAGACACGGGGCGCATCCTCTCCAAACTGCATGCCGTTCAACCTCGTGGAAAAATCAGCTTTTGTACTGGCATTAGAGTAGCCCATGTAAGTAACTTGAGCTGAACTACACTCATCTATCTTATGTAGTGTGGTTGATTCTTATATTGGCCCACCAATGGCCATTTTCTGAATTTGTCTTTATAGCTGGCACTAAAGCACAGACAGGGCAAGAACCACAAAATGAGGATCATTGCTTTTGTGGGAAGCCCAGTAGAGGACAATGAGAAAGATGTAAGTGTATTTGTCTGTGTATTATGGTTATTGCAATGCATATTTATTCATAAATGTTAGTTTGGGTTTGGAATGTTTGTGGGTTTTTTCTTTCTACTTGAACAGTTATTTTGCTTTTCTAATTTACTCTTATTTCCTTTTTACAGCTGGTGAAACTGGCCAAACGATTGAAAAAAGAGAAAGTCAATGTGGATGTGATTAATTTCGGAGAAGAGGTAAATGTGGATTATATGTGAATTGCTAGTGTAAACGTTCTCACAATCATCACAAGAAGGCACACACTGTATTTTGACCTTGCACTGCCAAAAGTATGTATTCACAAGCATTAACAAATGTGTTTTAAAATAAAATTGTACTCTTTCAAATACTAGATTCAGTAGTATTTTGGTGCAAAACATACCCATGGCATTTGAGATCTCTATGGTAAGAAGTAATTAGCGTAAAGCATAGTTTGCTGTATTGCTCAGTTTTGTCTCATTCCTCTTGGCAAATTGTCTTAAACTTTGGATTTATGTAATCCAGCAATATTTCTTCAGGAATTTAATTCTATTTTTACGATGCTTCCAACTTTTATTTTACTGTAGCATATGTGCAGCTTGTTTTCCCCCAAACATTGAGATCAAATATTGCCAAAGAGCTCCAATATTTTTCTGACCACATGACTTTATAATTTGTCTGAATGCATGTATGTAAATTTTAGATGCACATCTCTATGCTTTTCATTTAGAAGAGGGCTCTAGGAATGGCGATGATTGTGGTGATGTTCAAAACTCTGTGTGTTCTGTGTAATTGTGGTACATGCTGTTTTCAGGTCACCCTGACTACTGACCCTCACCTTTTTTATCATTAGTCTTAGAGAAATCCTGCATCTGTCAAGGGATGAATGACTCTTTTAAGTTGCATTTTGCTGATGATGGTTAGGTCTTTGCTATGGCTTTGTGGTGATCATATGCTTTTGACAATGTGCTTCTGCCTCATACTTTTCGCCTGCTCAAATACCATAGGAGATGAACACTGAGAAGCTGACTGCATTTGTGAACACTCTGAATGGCAAGGAGGGCACAGGCTCTCATCTGGTCACAGTGCCCCCTGGCCCCAGCCTGGCAGACGCTCTCCTCTCCTCCCCCATCCTGGCAGGTGAGGGTGGCACCATGATGGGTCTGGGTGCCAGCGACTTTGAGTTTGGAGTGGATCCCAGTGCTGACCCCGAACTTGCTCTGGTAAGACATCATGAGTAAACACGTAGGTGGTAAAAAACTTGTTCTGTTTTTGTCCTTTACTGAAGGGTGGCCTTTCCTAGTTGGATTGAGCCATGAACAGATACAGCAATGTAAGCATAGCATTTTGTCAAAATGTAGTTTCTGAGCTCTGTGTTAGTGGTAGGCTCAAAAATAACATTTAACAGTACATGTCCATTTAGCCAGATGTAGCACATTTAAAAAGTTTACTTAATTCACATCTACAATAATCTTTCTCGCTAGGCTCTCCGTGTGTCCATGGAGGAGCAGAGACAGCGGCAGGAGGAGGAGGCTCGCAGAGCCGCTGCCCAGTCAGCAGCTGAGGCAGGAATTCCTACCCCTACTGCTGATGGTAAGGATTCAGTTGAAGGAGACCTGCTTCACACAGTCAGTGCTTTTGCTTTTCATTTCAGTGACCATGTTTAAAGAAGTGACAGTGTTTCTCCAACATAATGGAATCTAGTGAATTGTTCCTATTAAATACCCATGAAGAAATGTTTTTAGCTCTTGATTTAATATTGCAGAACACTTTTTCAGATGAATGTCGATGTAGTTCTTATGTCTGAAGTTATTGTCCTTCTGCTTCTTTAGTTTGTAACCTGATCTGGTTACAAACCAAAGTCACCTATTAACGTATTAATGTGTGTCTCTCTCTCAGAATCCGAGGAAGCTTTGCTCAAGATGTCTGTGTCCCAGCCGGAGACGGGTGTGGCGTCACTACCAGATTTCAGCAGCATGACTGAGGAGGAGCAGATTGCCTATGCCATGCAGATGTCGTTGGCTGGTGGTGGTAAATTTTAAATTTAGTTTGACTCTATTCCTTCCTAAAATGATCTGCATCATTTATAGTTTAGCTCCTTCCTAAACTCCAGTTTCTTAAAATCAGTCTTCACTAACTCCGGTCCTGAAGATCTACATTCTTCAGACATTCAGTTTCAGTCACATTTTGCAATCCTGCCTGATTGCCTGGATTGTTAAGTAAGGGGGAGAGGGCAGCAGGTTAGATGTCAGTTGAAACATGGCAAGAAAATTGATTTCCAGGAGGTGGGTTTGTGACAAATGCCCTGAATTGCTGAAAATAGAGCAACTTTACCAGTTGAAACAGTGTATCTGGTTCATGGTGTGTGCATTTAAATTGGTCCTTTGTTTGCTTTACAGAATTTGGTGAGTCAATGGACACAGGAGCTCCAATGGACACAGCTGAATCAGCAAAGGTAAATGCAAAAAACAAAAAAAGGCAGTATTGTTGGCTGAGTAGTACTTCTACTCTGATCCTAACTCTGTCATCCTTGTTCACTACTTTTCTTTATTTCAATAGGAAGAGGATGACTATGATGTAATGCAAGATCCTGAATTCCTCCAAAGTGTACTGGAGAACCTGCCTGGTGTAGATCCCAACAATGAGGCCATCCGCAATGCAATGGGCTCCTTGGCTTCTCAAAGTGGAACAAAACCAGATGGCAAAAAAGATGAGGAAAAGAAGAAATAAAACATAACCAAATGTTCTTGATACAGCCTATTTGATAAATAAGATGAGAAAAATCCCCTCTGAACAAAAACAGAAAGCCCCATAAATGTATCTGAAATACATGCTTCTATAGTGACAGGCTGTAGAATGAGTGGGTCATTGGGGCACTAAACATTGTAAACTTTGAATGCGTACCAGTTTAGTCAGTAATGTGCTGGCAAAGTCGGTACCTCAAAAATGACACATAGCTTGCTAACTACTTTTGTTCCCTTTGTGGTCGCTTGTTCTCTCTGACTCTATGTTCGCAGCTTACTTTGTTTTTTTTTTCTTATTGCCATTAAAGATTTGGTTTAAGAATACTACATTCTTCATTGCTCCATTTTAATTCATCTACCTATTGAATTAAATTGCCAAGTATTTCCAGGTAGCACTCTTTCCATTGAATAGCCACAAACTGACAGTGTGGGGTATTAATGATTTTATTAAAGTTTAAAACAAGAAAACAAAACTATGTATTTCTTAAAAAATACTTCTACTGTAAAGACTTTTCAGGAAAAACATGTACAGTACATAAACAAAAACCTCAAAACTACAGGAATGCTTGTGTTCATTTGACCTCACATGAACTTTCTACAGCTTCCATCCACTTCTCTATACATGGTAATAGTTATTTTTACTGATACAGTATTTACCCATAAAGTGTTATAAGAAATAGTCATGTAATTCCTTGTAAAGGTTTTCCAGTGCAGGTTTGTGACAATATGTACAAGTCTGTGTTTACAATAAATTGTTTAGACTGGTTCGTAAAATTTTAATACTATCTCTATAAAGGCACGACTACAAACTGCTCTGTGCTGATATTGACCATCTACATGAACCACAATTCGTCATCGTCAAAGTAGTGAAGCACAAAAAGATTTGGTTCCAAGCGTGGACAAAACGACTAATTTTGAAAAAGAGTATACTATATTATAATGGTTCTGGCACCAATGGTTCCAAGAAAGAGTGAATCACATTGTTTTAGCTGAGTGTACAACAAGATCAGCTCCAAAAGGTTTGTAGTGTTTAGGAAGACAATCATACAATAAACATGGAAATGCATTTTGCACAAAAGTGGATACTGTGTTACATAACATTTCTGACAGATACTTTGTTTTATGTTAAGTCATGACTGCAAAATAAATGTTTTCCAGTGATATCTGCATGTCTTAGTGAAAGTAGTACATTACACTTATCAGAGAAATCTTAATTTATCTCTGTTTCTATTTCCCAAAGCATGAAGGAAATGGTGTTCATGTAACCCCAGGAGACTGCTGGTTTTGTAAGAACAGTCCACACATTCAAAACTCTCACTCTGCCCCTGTGTTACCTCTGTGTTTGGAGTGGTGGTTGGATCCTCTATAAAAACAAAAGTTTCTACATAATTCACTGTCTCAGTCTCAGAATTCTGACTAGCTTTGTCCTCGATGTAGCTTGGTGTGTGGGCAGCTGGGATGTATTTAGTGGACTGAGACTGAGTGTGAGGAGATTTTGGGCTTTGTGAAGACTGAGGTAGGTGTTTGTTGTCGATTTCAGAACAGATCGGAGACTTTTCCATCGATGTTTGCCCAGAAGGTTCTCTACTGGATATGCTATTATTGCCAGAAGTATGAGAGCTGCTTGCCAGCTGCAGGGTCTCTTCATCCTCAGAGTCCAAATTAATGATCTGGAGACATCTTCTCGACAGGCTAGGCATGACATAGAGCTTGTCTGGGTGGGGGTAAGTATAAAGGCTCTCATCATTTGGAATGGCATCAAGGTTAATCGTGGAGATCAAAGGCCTGGAAGTAGATGGAAGTGGCAATTCTGGCGGCAAATTAGGTTTTTGCTTTGAGATGGATGAGGTAGATTCACTGACATTAGGAGAGTAGACTTGACCTCGAAAGTGACGTGTCTGATGAGCATAAAGTAGATCACCAGTAGAGAAACTGGCCTTACATTTCTTGCACTTGTGTGGAAATGCCAATGGCTTTGATGGAATTTCAGGAAGTTGAAGATCAACAGAATTATTGTGAGTTTTCAAGTGTTCCTGTAGGATTTTGTTATTTCCAAAGGACACTTTGCAGGAGAGACACTGGAAAGAAGCCGCATCGCTATGCAGGAGACAGTGCTTTAGTAGGTTCCTCAAGTTAATAAAGGTCTTTGCGCAAACATCACATCTTAAGATTTTTGAAGGCTGGTGTATACACACACACTGTGCACGAACAAACGTTTCAGGACAGACAGGACAAGTAAAAGGTCTGTCCCCAGCATGGTTCAACAGATGTTCTTTATATGCACTGAAGAAGCGAAACTGGATGTTGCACTGTAAACAGGAATAGCAACGTCTTTTTACATGGATCCCTTGGTTCAACCCAAGTCTACTCCGCCCCTCAAAGGACCTTCTGCAATGTCTAAAATGAGGGGTGTGTGTCTGCTTGTGGGCAGATAAACTCTTGTATTGCTCTTTTTGCTGATCAGTAGATTCCAGCCAGCCAGTTGAGACACTGGTCATTACTAAAGGTGTCGGTGATGGGAGACCAGAATGCTGATTAATGGGTACCACATCATTTCTGACCAGGGGTACAGTTTCAGGTAAAGATGAAGTCTCCATTATCTCAGTGGGCTGAAAGTTACAGTCTGTCTTTTGCAAAGCATTATCAGGTGTTTGGGAATCCTCCTGAGAGTTACTTTCACTTGGTACAGAAACGTTTTTAGTTTTGGAGACTTGAAGAGATAGTGGATTTAAGGTTGAATTGTTCTGCAAGAAAGCATCTTTTTGAACATCAACGGCAAAAATTTCAGAAAGGGACGCATTACAAGGCACTTCTTCACCACTGTACTGACAGCATATCTTACAATGGAAAGTAACCTCTGAATTCTTCTCATAAGTCTGCCCACAAGCAACGCAAAGGTAGGGCGGCGATTTTGTGTGGGTTTCAAGGTGAAGAGTATACTGGCACCACTTCTGGTAGATCTGTCTGCATATCTTGCATTTGAAGAAAACAGGTGTATTCACTTGGCCGTCAACTCCTTGACTGACTAGGAGGCCCTCAATGTCACAGTTGTCCAAACGTAATTTTCCTTTAACAATGCACCGTTCAGACACTTGGTGCACTCTTAGTGCCGAGAGGTCACGGAAGGCATGGCCACAGTGGTAGCAGGAGAAAGGGGTCTCCCCTGTGTGCTCTCGAGAGTGCTGCTCCAGTGCCTGCAGCTTCATAAACCCCTTTCCACAAACAGAGCAAGCATAGGGTTTAACGGGCCAATGTGTTTTCTCATGGACCAAAAGCTGTGAAGACTTCTGAAATTCCTTTCCACAGGTCTTACAGGACAGAGGCTTCTCTTCGTGCATATGCATATGAAGTTTCAGCATAAATTTGTTTGGAAGGATGTTTTGACAAATAATGCACATGTGATTTGCGGAGCTTTTTAAGGAACCAGCCGAAGGTTTACACTGGATGTCTCTGTCTGGCTTATTTTTTTCCTTTGACTCCTTTAAGTGTATACTAAAATGGGATAACAAGCTGTGTTTTTTGGAGAACTTTTTACTGCAGCATGGACAACATAGAACTTCTGGCTGCATATGGATTTTTCTATGAAATCTGAGTTTGGAAAGCTGAGCAAAGCTCTTGCCACAAAGCTTACATCTGTAAGGCTTTTCACCAGTGTGAATGCGTTGATGAACAGTGTATGCTGAAATATGACGGAAAGCCTGGCCACAGTACTTACAAACGATATATTTTTTTGCGGAATCTTTTGGTAAAGACACCACTTTTTTACGTTTGACAGCCTCTTTTCCTACACATGTGCCCTTGCTTAGTGGTGATATGTCATCTTCACCAGCACGTGCAATTCCTTCTTCATGCTGACCTCCAGAATCCTGCTGCAAGATGCCCTCATTAGCAAAAGAACTTTCAACTCCAAGGGCACACATGCTCATGCTATGTGTTGCTATGTTGTCTTCATCAGAGGACCGTCTCTCTTCATTCTGACTTCCGGAGTTCTGAGACAACATGTCCTCATTAGCGTAAGAATTTTCAACACCAACATCCCTTCCTAATATTTCCAAATCTGATGCCCTGATACTTGCATCGATTACAAGTTCCTCTGACATTTCTTCATTTACTTCTTGGTCACAAATTGGATCACACAGCTCACTGGAAATAAATCCTCTCGAATTAATCGGGGACTGCATGGACAACTCAAAAGTTGTGCAACCATTTGACTCAGTGTTTAGTCTTTCTTCATTCTTGCTTTCAACTAATCTTGTCCTTTTGCTTTCTCTCCTATTTACATCCTTGTTTACGGACTTGGAGGATAAGTCAGCAGACAGAGCAGAATGGACATCTTCAGTCTCAGTGTTGAGTAGTGTTTTATTGCAATCATTGGTTGAATTTAATTCAACATCTCTCAAATTATGGTCCACTTTAGGTATAGGAGTCTTGGGTGAGTCTTTAAAATGATTTAACAATCTTTTACATGACTGATTCTGCAAATTATTTACTCGGCTGCTTGAAGGCTTCCTCTTGGATATCTGTCCAGTTTTCATTTGTGGCTGTTTCCTTTTATTCTTAAATGTTGTCTTTACATGTGCATTCCCTTCATGTTTGTCTACTACAGGTGGTGGCCTTAGCTTGCGCCTTTTCTGGCCACAATTTTCCTCGTGACTTTCTGCACGCCGAATCCGGGACTTTGCAATTGAACTATTGTCCAACTTTTTCGTGGATGTAACAGTAGTCTGATCCTGGGCAATCTTTTCACGTTTTAGGTTTCCTGTCTTGTGAGGGATGCTCATTGCTAGCCTTCTTACATTTTCCTTGGACAGATTTAGTTGGTGGCCACGCAGTTTACAAGAAACGAAGGAACCATCTTTATCCGGCTTTCGGCCTTTAACATCACCACAACCCCTAAGTTTGGATTTGTTTTGGGCATCTTTCTTCTTTTTGTGCTTGCTTGGTTTTGTGGAAACTTTCTTCTTATTGTTCTTGCGTGGTTTAATAATATCCATATGTGCTTGTTGGGATACAGCTGAATGTGTACGCAATGAAATCCTCTCATCTACGGCACTTAGACCAGAATTTTCATATCTGCTGCCTCTGTTAAACTTTGAAAGCCTTCTAGAGTACCTCAAACTCAATACACTGAAATGTGGTTTAGACTTCTTAACTCTTTTCTTTGAATGGGCAGGAACAGCTTGTGGAAAGTTTATCAATGTAGGAGTAGAAGAAATCTTTGGTTTCGGTTTCCTTGAATTTGTGGGCGTTCTAGATCCAATTTCATTTTCTGCTCTGGCAAGACATGACGCCTGAATGGGTGGAACATCATTTTCTACAGGAGCCACTGGCGTTTTCACTGGGGATTCATTGGATTTTGATGTCAAAGAGGCTTGTTTCACTGAGTCCAGGTTTTCCCTCTCCGCTTTGTCTGTTTGAACCATGCTTGTCCTTGATCGTGTCAATTGTCTCACCTTCTTTATAGGTCTTCTCGATGACATTTGCCTAGCACTGCTCAGAGCACTACCTGAGCTCATTTTTTCACTATCTGCAGTGTCCATGATATATTCTGGATGAGACAGTATTGTTTGCTCATGCGCAGAATTCTCACTGGTGTGTGACAACACCAAGCTGATGCAAGGATGGGTTTGGACACTGGAAAATTGGTTGTTTTGTCTTATACGACAGGATCTTCTAAAGATTTCCCCTGTTGGTGTATTTTCTTCCATCGTTATTGGATGTTTAGAAGAATGATTCTGATATTGTATATCTTGGGGAGTAACACTTTCTAAAGGCTCATGAACTGTTGATCCAGATTTGACAAATTTCTTTTGCTTCCGCCTTTTAGAATGACCAGCTCTTTTTTTCCTCATGACATGAGTTTTACTGCTTTTGTCATGATCCATCTTTTGCTCATTCTTAGTACTTTTGGGGGCGCAGTCTTTGTGAGGCTCCTGGCTGCTTAAAACAGTTTCATTCTTAGAAAAATCTGATACATATTCACATGTAATAGGGTAAAAATCAGGTTCCAGCTTCACATTATTTGCAGCAGATTTACAAACAAAGTCTGTTTTAAAGGTAGATGCTCGTTGCCTTAGCTTCTTTAAGTAGTCCCGGATCTCCTCTGGCTGAAATGAATTCTCAAAATTTCTGGAGGGCCGAATTTCTGCCGACAAATGAGCACATTGTCTAGCCTTTTTTTTTACTACCTGTGGCTTTTTTGCATTCACATTGACTCCTTTGGCATGTTCTTTTGATGTTTTCACAGTTGTGGGACTGTCCAAGCCGAGTTGCAAATATTGTGCCTTGTTCCTGGAGTTCCTTGTCTTCCTCAGCGTGTTCTGGACACTACATGTAGTTGCAGCATCTGCTTCTGAATATACTGGCTCCTCAAGAAAATCCTGGTCTTCAGATTTAATTGTTGCACTGAAGCTTTTAATATCTTTGTTTAAACGTCTTCTGCTGCAGTTTATAGGCTCCAAATTCTGAACATCAGGAGTTGAGTTAATTTCCTCAAACTGACAGTCAGATGCTGAGAGCAGGTCTGTTGATGCAACACCTTTTTGAACAGAGCACAATGGTGATGATTTGTTTTCTATTTTTGAGTTCTTCAATTTCCATGTGGTATACTGTGGGCTCACACTTGAACCTCTTTTTTCAGAGACTGAAAGGGAATCCAATGTCTTAGAAATGTCACAGGATAGAGTCTCCTCCTTTACCTTAAAAGTTATGTCATTACTTCTTTGATCCTTTTCTTTTTTTCTTTTTTTCTTTGTTTCATTTTTTGCATGACTTTTTACTTTTACAGACCCCTGTGCATCAGATATCAGAAATAATGGAAGACAATCTTCTCGCTGGGATACAGCCTGCTCTGCATGTTTGTCTTCATTTGTTAAAGTAATCTCTTCACATTCTTGTTTTATTTCAGGGACCAAAGCATGAGATGTGACCAGAAGTTTCTCCTCTGACGGGGGTGATGTTTTCTTTGGTGGGCCGCCTCTTTTCTCTTCTTCCTTTAGCTTTTTCCTTGTGCTCTGTGAGACACTTGTAGTGTGACAATTTTCTTTAGAAATGCCTTCTTTTTCAAATGACTTAATCTCAACGTTAGCCTTTGGAGTGTAACCACTTGATTTTCTTCTTCCAGTGAAATTTTGCACACGTCCAGGTGATACAACAGAGCCAACAGTTCTTCTTTTTCTTATGGTTTTCTGCCTGCTCTGTAAATTTTCTGGGTTTTGAAGGACATGCTCAAAGGTACCGGATACATTTTTCTCTACATTTTTGAGAGAATTTTGCTGAGGTTCAGAGGTAGTAGTGTGGTTAATTTTTTCCTGTGGAGAACTGTTCTGTTTTTCAGATGTTTGAGCCAG
Organism: Ladigesia roloffi; assembly: GCA_037577295.1. Lineage (NCBI taxonomy): Eukaryota > Metazoa > Chordata > Actinopteri > Characiformes > Alestidae > Ladigesia > Ladigesia roloffi. Next base: position 4,782,518 of record JBBKCR010000134.1, on the reverse strand, counting down.
GTTTTCGGTCATTTGCTCTGCTGATGTGTCATGCTTCTCAAAGTCATGATGGTTTGCCTTTGTGGATGGTACTTTGCCAGAACCTAAGTCACCTGGCTCAGCTGTTGACTGCTGGCATACAGAGGGGTCCAGAGCTTCATCGTGTGGAGCTGTGTCCCATTTGTTTTTCATCTTTTGGTTTTTAACCAACTTCTGAGGAGCTTCTGTTGTTTTTGTATACTCAGCATTTGTTGTCATGTTTAAGGATCCCCCTTGGGGGACCATATTGTAGAGGTTATGTACAAGGTTCTCCAGCTTAGTGACAGAGGTAGAAGTAGATTCAGAGTGGTGCTCTCCATAATGCTCAACATTATGTTTTACAGGTAAATGTAAATCTGATTCGTGACTACTTTCATTTGTTCGATTAATAACAACATTAGAGCTCCCACTATTTTTCACTGGCACAAATCCACTGTGTGACACACCTGGTTTCTGATCTTCTGTAGGGGCAATTTTTGATTCAGCACTTTTGTACCAAATCCTTTGATCAGTGTTATCTTGTATATTTCGGCAATCCTGCTCCAAGTTTGGTCTCTGGGCCCCATGAAGCTTCAGATTCTTACTAGGTAAATGAAAATTTCGGGCGAGTGTTGCATTATCACCTTTAGAACAATAGTCCTCGCCATGTTTAGCCTGGCTGTCGACACATATTCTGGGGCGGTCCTCACCGTCGTCTTTGGACATTTGTCTCAACTGGGGGCAAATTGCTAAAAATGTGCCCTCTGTGTTTTTTCTAAAGTCTGATGCATTTTTTGATTGTTCTTCTACATTAGTTCTGACTGCACTTAAGTCATCCGACAAACAGGATCTCATTGTTAAACCGGAAACCTCTTTGGGTTCTGCAGGTATATATTGGTCTGAGGTGCAAATCTCAGTGGAATTACGAAATCCCGGTGTGGAACACTGTTCAAGTGTCACATAGGAAGTCTTTTTGAATACCTTGTCATTCATAGAGGAATCATCTGTCAAGAAATCCACCTCCTAGAAATGAATAAAATGAAAATGTGAATTCTGCCACTTGACTAAATGTACTTCTATACATGTAGGATTAAAAAATTATTAATTAAAAAACAAAACAAAAAACTCACCCTTTGCTGAACATCTTGATTCAGTTTAAAAGAGGCCATTTTAGTGGCATCGGTTAGAACAGATGAATCTTGAGAACTGTTTGCTTCTGTCTTAGATTCTTCACGGACATCTGGACATCTGTAATCTAGAGAAACAAAATGGTCCTTCACAGGTTCCACTCCTCTTGGAAGAGGTTCCTCATAAGCGACTGAGGTACTACAAGTTGGATCTGGCTCCAATTCTATTCCATTGCTCATCTCTAAAGCTTCTTTAATCACAGACATCCAGTTGGATGAGCTGCCGCTTTTCAGTTCCTCGTCCTGTGAAACAAAATATAACACATTCATTTTGAAATAATAGTTACTTACAAGGTTTTATGATTAACTTCAAGTGGTCATTTACCTTTTCTTGTGTTTGTGTTTTCATGTATCTTTCTCTCCTGTCTGATGATGTTCGTTCTCCATCGTCATCTGCATTATGTTCTGTGTTGTTACGAATAGAGTGTTGACTGATGTGGTGAAAGGAATAATTTCCAAAATCGGCTGCCATTACAGTAACACTTCCTTGGCAATCAGGTGAAAGTTCCTTTGAGAAAAATCCATGTCTCTTGTCTGTTTCCTGCAAAGAAACACATTTTGAAGAGAAAACTTTAATATGGTCTTTAACACTGAAGTACTCATTATTCACAATACATATAGCTATATTTCACTGTACTTTATTTTGAGCTGTGGGTGGCCAGATGTTATGGGAGAAGTCTCCTGATATTTCCCCATCATTCACATCAGCTGATACTTCTCCTTTATGTGCTGCAACGTCGTTAGTATTATCCAGTCCTTGGCATTCTTGTGGTGTATTAGATCCATATGCCAGTTCATGTCTATACCCCTTCTGGGGGGGAAATTTGCCATTCATACTTTCACAAACGTGGATGGTATGGTTAACACTTAATTTCCTGGAAATCTGCTGGAATAAAAGCGCGCACACACACACACACCCACACAATGCAATCAATAATCTAACAAGACAAATTGGAGGCTGTATTAAAAGCTTGCCCTATAATACTTTTTCAATAAAATCTGCACAAGTTAAAATGATTGCAGTATTATTATGCCAAGACATGTAGTTTGTTCAGAGTATGTTATGTTTCTATGCAGAATGGGAACAAAGGCATTTGGATGTCTATAACTGTGCATTGCAATGACGTCATATCTGCTACTATTCAGCAATGATGCATATCACACATGACAATATAGCAATGTTTAATGCTAAAATATTCAGCACCAAGTTAACAGAGTCATACACCCCTTTTCCTGCACTGTGACTGAATATCAAGTGGCTGCTTACTTACTTATATACTGTGCCATACACAGAACTTAAATTATTGGCTCTGGAGCCCACAAAAATTGTCCTTAATTTACCAATTCACTGTGGTCCATGAAGCCAGCAGAACATTAAAAGATTTTTCTATACACAGCACAATAATTTTAGTAACTTTAAACATTATTACAGAGTTCAATTTTGAGGTGGTGACAGGTGAGACTTTACCGCATTTTACAACAGCTTTAAAAGTGGTTCAGCAAATCAGATTGTATAACCATAACTGAGCATTTATTAAACTAGCATAGAAAGCTCTAATGTAAGTGATTGTGTCTATGGACAATTTAGCAGTGTAATGCATGTTACAGGCAAGAAAGTATGTATGTATATATGTATGTGTGTATATATATATAAACTGTGCAGTTTTGGCCATCTATTACATTCTTAGGAATGCAATCATGTATCTATCCCAACCCCAGTCAAAGCACAGTACAGCCTTAAAACACAGCAAACATTTTTTTTTAACAAAAGCAATACAGGGGCATTATGTTTTGCTTGGTTAGTATGGCAAACCGACACAAAAATAAAAGACATCCTAGCTTATTAAGACACAGGTATAAATCTAGGTATCAAAAATGTGCCTAGAAATGCGGACTGGCAGAACAACATCAAGGCCAAAATCAAATGGAAATATCAAGACAAAACTATTTATAGTGCAGCTGAACACGTAACCACATCAGAGGCTGACTTTTTTTATCCAAGCCACAACAAAGAGTGCCGCATGTCTTTTGTTTTTAATAATTGACCAGAGTTTTAGTGTCTAGAAGTCTGTTTATAAGTCTGCTGTGTGTTTAGTTCCACAAAACCAATTATTTTCCCCATATTTTATCCCTGTCAAGCTGCCTTAGCCATGATATCGGAGTGTGTGTGAAACAATTTTACGGCATCTTGTGCACCCACTTTCTCTACAATCACACTAAATACCAATATTTTCCTTAGTTAAACCAACATCAAGTATGGAAAAAGCCACCACCACTTACTCAAAAAAAACAGATCTCTGTAATGCTCTCCAGTGTTTTTAGCTTTCTGACAGACTGAAATACGTTTCAGGAAGATAAGGGGGCGCTATGGCAACACAACTTTATACAAATAGAATTGTCAATGTTTGTAACTTTAAACAAAGGCACTGTTGTGATGCAAACAAAGTTTAAATAAATTACAGAAACACTTCAGTTTCGCTTATTAGGCACTTGTTTTTATATGGTATGCCTTTTAACATATGAAATAAGTGTTTCACCTGGAGATTCGTATTATTTTTAAATAGACGTTAACATCCATCCAAAAATAACAATAGTGCAACATTTATACCTCGGTAAAGACAAAGTTCTGCAATGACTCTCCATTACCTGAGTTTTACACACTGGTGTTAACCCTGTGTTAAATGTACAATTCCTGCCAAACTAATGCAGAACAAAAGGCTACTGCATCTGTGATTATATCAAGCTATCTCTCAAATTCAGTTCAGTACATTTCGTATCGGGAATTCCAAAATAAATAAAATAAATAAATAATAAAATAAACTAATAAATAAAACAAGTGCAAACGTGCACCATTCGAAACGAGAAGGCAGTAAACAATAATGTGGACATGTAATCTTACTCCAAGTGTAAAAGTCATTACAATAAACCTTAAGACAAAAATACTGTTATGAGGGAGTTGTCGGAGTAGTTGGTGGCTAAGTCCTCTGCTAGCTGTACCTTATAGCCACGACTCCTCAGATACCGTTTTCGTTCTCTCGTTACTACTTTTCTTACCTACTTGTAAACTTCGCAAACATTCCAAACACGAGACTTCACTCTCAAACCGGAGCAGCAGCTGTGCCGAGTAGATCTACAGCAGGAGTGCAGGACGGAGTTTCTTCAGACCAGCGTGCTTCGACATGCTTTATAAAAAGAAAGCTGTGAGCTAGCTGAGCCCTGCAGCATGTTTTTACTCCATGTTGATCAGCTCACCCAGTTCCCTCCCCGCCTCCCCCTCTCTTCTCTTACTCCTTCCTGCCCACTTCCCCTTGCACCCCCTTCCCCCCCCCGCCACTGACTCGAGTCAGGTTGGCTATTGCTGCAGGCCCGGAACCAGGGGGTTTCGGGTGGTTCGAACGAACCCCCCCACACACACATACACAGCCAAATGTCCCAAATGGGTTCGTTATTTTTGTAATACATTTATATCTTAAATAATGATGCATAATAATTGGAATCCCTAATAAATTCAAGACCAAACTGAAGCCCTAATAACCACTTCTGTAATTCTCCTTGATGGCACGTGACATAAAACAACCCACTGGGTAGCAAACTGGCGTTTTTTTTAAAGGCGGCATCAATATGAGGCGAAAAGAGCAGAAGAAACGGAAGAGAAAGCAGGCAGCAGCGTCAGTAGCCGCGTTTACATGGACACTTTTTTTACATGGGCGTCAAATAAAGAGATCCTCGTTTGTTCCACGTTTACATGTTCAAGCCATTTAATCCGATCGTACGT
>JBBKCR010000134.1:4769555-4773607 GCA_037577295.1 Ladigesia roloffi | reverse complement strand
ATATTTAAAAAAAACAAACAAAAAAATCAACAGCCACAGATATATGATGAAATATGTTTCCTCTTGTCTGTGCTGGTCAAACCTTTAAAGAGAAGATTGGCTTTGGGGATGTCCAGCTGGTATCCAAACGATACACTTGTGTCCTGCATGCGTGTGCTGGCCTCAAACTCTACACCAACCTGCAACTACAGAACACCAGAGAAACAGTAAAAAAAAGTGCTTCTTCAACTGGTCCTCAGACAGCCCATTCATCTTTTCCACAAGGTTGGAGACATTACGAGGAAGAAGCAAATCATGCTACCTAAATATGAATATTAAGAACCAATTATTTGACTAATTAGGCCCAGCACTATGAAAGTGGAAACAAAAAGAAACTATATGCATGTCTGTGAGACTGCATGGTGTCCATCAAACCAGTGTTTCTAGATACACAACTTTGGTTTGATGGGCAAAAAAAAAGTTGTGTTTAAAAGAAAAAACTACTAGCACCCTGGATCTGAACCTGTGCTATTCTAGTTATCTTCATTCGGTGCACAGCTTGGACAATAATTTTTTTTTGTTAAATCTTAGTAGTGAAATTAAAGAATGTCTGGGGCATCAAGGATAAAAGTTACTGTATTGTGTAGTCTGATGCAAAATGTGTAATTAACAGAATTTCTGAGTGTAATTTAAACAGTAAAGTGAGAAAATTACCCATTTTTACCTGATCATTGGCTTTGTGATAGTATGACACATGTGCCCCAGCACCTCCTAATGTCAGTGTGGCAATGAAGTTGGACCCTGGGCAAGACAGTAAAAGAGAATGGTGACAGATGTGAAGGTTAAACCAATTGCTGATAAATCCACTGGATGATTACAGTTTATCTCAGAAAGCCACACCACTTTAATGCTGTGTGTCCCATACCTGTGTATCGCCCTGCCAAAGACATGACGGTGCCCTCCTCTCCTGGCCTGCGGTGGTACACCAGTTCTCCTCCTAATGCCAAAGATGGAGTGATCGACTGAAGATAGTGAGCTACAACAATGCCTGTGAGGGAGCGAGGGGGGAGAGAGAGAGAGAGAGAGAGAGAGAGAGAGAGAGAGACAGAGGGAGAGAGTGTAAAATTTAGCACTTATTGCACTTTTCATTTTTACATTACTGTGATTTTATTTTAGATTTAATACAACAGAGTTCTATTATTTATTACAGGGGATTTTAATACAATATAATCTGACAAAAGTGTGTGTGTGTGGGGGGGAATATCACATTTTAGCAAAAGAGGGGGTGTTGAATACCCCCCACCCCCCCTGTGTGTTACGCCCCTGATTTATTATGTACAGAACAGAGCATGGTAATAAATGACAGTATATTTATATTTATGCCATTTAGCAAACGCTCATATCCAGAGCGACTTACGATTATTAGTTAGAGGGCTAGTCTCCCTTAAGTGTCTTACTCAAGAACACAGCTGTAGAAAGTGGGGGATGGAACCAGCAACTTTGTGGTCATCAATTTCACAGACAAGTGTTTTACCCACTAGACTACGACCACCCTGGTATATTTATTATAATGATAAAAAGAAACAGATATGATGCTTATAAAAATAATCTATAATGGAAGCTGCACGTCAATAATGTAACAGGAATGGTCTGTTGAAAAGTCTAATTTAGGTCATCACATAAGACCTGTTTGGAGTCAAAACTTTGCTTCTTCAGTCCAGCAATGGAGTTACTAAGCTAAAACTGCCAGCACACACTTGAAGCAAATAGTCTCACAAATTGTTTGCTTAAACTTCCATCAAAACTTTTATCAACCCTCTTTTACCACACCCACTGCCTTGTAAAGGTGAAGCAGCCTTGTGAATGTGATTTAGGACATTAAACATGAACAAAACTATACAACCAATTCAAATACCACAAAATATATGGTAGACATTTCTTTGATTGGAATCCTGCCGATTTATGTTGATCATTGCAACAAAAACTGGTTATAGAACTGATTATAGAACAGCCTTCCAACTCTCGAGGTGTTTTGTGAAAACAGACCCCTTCGTCTGCAGTAGATATTTATTTTTACAGGTCACCATAAAGCTGAACTTTAAGGAGTGTGGATGAATGTATTTACAGAATTTAGGTCTTGCAGCTTCAGTTCTAAACTGAAGAGGCAAAATCAAACATGTCTCAGCTGATAGATGAGAAGACAAAACTGTCAGTTTTTCTGAAACTGCACAAGACAATAAGCTATAAAATGGACAAAATTTAGGTGCTTTCATGCTTTCTGGAAGACTTTCCTCAAGATTTGAGCTTCTGTGGAAATTTATTTTATTCTATAAAGGATGTGTTTAGTGTAAGCTTGCAATACTTGTTACCTCCATTATCCCACCCCAGCCACACACAAAGACACAGAATATAAAGCCTGGTTTACCAGATCCCACCACTACGTCTGGGTTGCCGACGGTCACAGTAGCTGTGTAATCTTCGCCCCTGAACTCAGCATCTCCTTGCCAGTTTACAAACTTCTGCTGCTGCGTCTGAACAAAAAATAATTCAAGATTCAAACTGATTATTCTCTCAAAGTCTACAAAATAGACAAGTTATACCGCACCTACGATATGTGCATTGTTTGTGTCGTCAAAGGCAGGATTTGTTTTTGAAATTTTCATTTGTTTCTTTATTTTGATTATTGTTGAGCTGCAGGTTTAGGCTCACACAAGTGGCTGCAAATATTTAATTAAGAAGATTCAATTATTTACTTTAATTATTTTGTTCAATGTTACAAAATGTTCTATTTGTCTCCTAAAATAAAATATACTGTGTTCAGTTGGAAAAAAAGAGTTGTTTTTTTAACCAGACATTTAAATACAACATTGTAAAGCAGTAATTACAATACCGTGAAACCGTGATATTTTTATCCAAGGTTACCATATTGTCAGAACCTTATACCGGCCCATGCCTAATACAAACTGACTTAAATCCAGCTACTATATCACTTTTACCTGAAAGGCTAGTTTGGAGCGCACTCTGTTGGTTACTTGGTGAATGATCTGTGCATTGAGGCTCCCAGAGTTGTCCATATCACCAACCATCACAGGGAAAGACTAGGGGGGGGCAAAAAACAAAAAATATTTTGCATGAAGGGCATGTTTTGAAATACATTTTGAAATACATTTGACAAATGGCAGAGATAGCTGTTTGTAGGTGAGACCGGACCAAATAGCAAATACCAATTTTATTTGTCACATGCAATCATACAAGTCCAAGAAACAGGACATTTATTTCTATGCATTTAACCCATTCACTAAGTGAATTGAGGGGCTGCCGCCAATACGGCACCCGAGGAGCAGTGTGAGGACACAGTACCTTGCTCAAGGATACCTCAGCGTTGGGGCTAGCAGTTGAGATTTGAACCCAAATCCTCTGTTTGCAGGGCCAACGCCCTACCAACTAGGCCATCCAGCTGAAACTCACTTTATTTTACTGTATATATCTCGGGCTATATTGGACAATAACATATTTCTCCCCAAATCATTCAGCCTAAAATAAAGTACTGCAGCACTAGAGTTTATCTTGGAATGGCTCTCGCAAAAAAAAACTGATCATTTTGATACCAAAACCTAATTAATTGTGGGTGACTCTTTAATAAAGTGGAACCTCTGGTTGCACCCTTGACACATTTCTTGTAACTTTTTACCTCTCCAGGTCCTGTCTGCTTAGTCCCCACATAAGTGGCACCAAATCTGTAACTGGAGTCTCCCGCTGTGCTCAGCATGATGGTATGATTAACCTGCAGCAAATAAGCACACATTGTTTCAGTAACTAAATCATAAAACACAGCAAAAATGATTGTTTTCCTTTAGTCAAAAAGGGGTTTTTATGTTAACAGAAGACCATAGCTTGACAAAATTATTGTGACTAATTTTTACATTGGCATACACTAATTTATTCCTTTATATCATACACCTAACATATACCTACATTCATTGTCCATTTTATTTGGTACATCTACCATGTTTGGTCTTTTAAACTGGACCACCAAGCAGAGAGACATTAAAGAACAACAAGATCCATTACCA
>JBBKCR010000134.1:4737055-4764555 GCA_037577295.1 Ladigesia roloffi | reverse complement strand
CCTGGTATGTGCTGGTCAGTATCTACCAAAAACGGTCCAAAGAAAGACGACTGGTGAACCAATGACAAGTTCATGAGCACTCAAGACTCTAACATGCGTGGAGTGTGATGCCTGATTACACAGAAATCCTACTGAAGCACTGCTGAAAACGTTTCTGCTGGCTGTGATAGAAAGCTGTGGGAACACAGTGCATCACAGCTTGTGGCCTGGTGGTTAGGGAGCTGGTCCTGTGATCAGAAGGTTGTGGGTTCCAATCCCAAGACTGGTAGCAGCACCTCTGAAGTACCCTTGAACAAGATACCGTCCCTGCATGCTGCCCCTATAGACATACTGCTGATATGTCTATAGCCCACACCTCAACTGATCAGACCTGGTGCCATTTCACCTGTACGGAAAACCATGTTCTTATGACTCGACATAAACCAGCATCAGACAGCTCATCTGTGGATGGCAAATGAACACAGGAACCGATGTGCAGGTAATGATTTTATTTTCATCTGAACAACTCCCCTGCACTGGTTACACTTAACTTGAAAACACTGCCGAGTGAGAGAATAGTTCACAGAAAACTTGCTTTGACAGAGTGTGTGCAAGAACAACAAGACCTAATCTGATAACACAGGCAAGTTTCAGCCATGTGTTGGATGTGCACGGTTCTATGTTGGAAACCACTTTCGGGTTTATTAATCTGTTTCATTAAGCTGTTTTGTATGGACCATATGTACAAAGATTTGCACCTGCTCCAGGTCCTACTGCATGGGTGCCGGAAGCATTTATAATTTGAAATTATTTAGCAAAACTTGGGATGGTTCCGGCACCCATGAACTACAGACAATTTCATCCAAATGTTTTCCAAAGTACTTCTTACCGCAACTGATTTTTGGATGTTGAAATCGAATTTAAGGTTATCCAGATGCAGAAATATGATTCCCCTTTATACTTATTTCAATATATAAACACTTTAGGGCAATTTGCCTATATTTTGCGCACACAGCTCAACATTACTAAAATTTCAAGACAAAATTCACAGTGGAAGTCACAAACAGGAAAAAAACCCAACAACAATAAAACAAAACAAAAAACCCAAGCACACATCCTGATACAAGTTTCGGTGAACAAAGCTCTCACTCTTTGCCAAGGCAGTTTGAAAAGAACATGAAAGAACGAGAGGGTTGGGGAAAATATTCAAAAGAACATACTTTGAAACAGCCACTGAGGTGCGAACAACAACTACAAAAACAGGACATAAAAGTAATGCTGACATTATTCTTTCAATTCACTTTTGTTCCATCACTGCAGCAGACATTGCTCCTCCCACCAAATGTCTACAGCACAAATAAAAAATTATTTATCAAGACCCACTAGCCACTAAAAAAACATTAACACCTTGCCCACCCTCACCCTCCCGCCCCCTGGGAAAAAACAAACAAACAAAAAAAAACTTGAACCTGAACAAGCCAATTGAATTGTGATGAATTGAGTGTGTTGGTTTAGAAATAGAGAACCTTTCGAATTCAAAACGTCAGCAAACTGACGCTTTACACAGACATTAAACTTGAGGTTCAATAGACATTGTGTTTTGATTTTCATAGACCACGCCTTCGAAAGTATTACCTCAGCAAATAAAACACCTTTGTGTCAATCAGTGTGGGCATGACAACTATTAGCATTAAACGCTTCAGCAAGAATACTGGCTCAGATTTTTCACTGTTACCTTTAAAGAGCCCAGTTGTAATTACTGATACTAACACAGACTCAAAAACTTACTCATTCACACACACACAGACTCAAATACTTACTCATTCACACACACACACTCATTCACACACACACGCGCACACACACGCGCACTCATGCACTCATTCGCACGCACGCACGCACGCACACTCATTCACACACGCACACTCATTCACACGCACACACACACACACTCATTCACACACGCGCACTCATGCACTCATTCACACACGCACACGCACGCACGCACGCACACACACACACACACACACGCACACACACACACAAAATGCATTAACATATAGGATAACAAATGCAGCATGTTCAAATCATGTACACAAACCACCACACGCCTTCTCTTGCCATCCCTCCTCATCTCTCTCACTCACGCCCGCACACACTTTTTGGTTATGCTTAAGTCCTGAAAGTCAGTATTACCACCCACCTGAAGGGAAAAAAATAATCTCCAAAAACCTTTAAGACCTTACACCCATCAGTTTGTCACATCTGCCTGTAAACTGTACACACAGATTTACATTCATACAGAAATCAATCGCAATCACTCCAATGAAGGGGTCGCTCAAAAGGAAAAAAGGGAAAGAAAACTTTTTTAGATCCAGAATATTACTACTGGTATGAAGAGGATGCTTGGAGGAGGAAATAAAGGGAAAATGACCCTGAGAATAATTCTGCTCTCAATTGAATAGATTTTTGCAGGTGTGATGGAGGGCAGCACAATATATGGTTTGTTAGTCCTTGCAGCACTGGTACTGCCAAGGCTTGAAATACGTGAATGTGCAGTTAGCAACATCAGTGCTGCAAGGACCAATATCTCAGGCCAGGTTTTACTTTTAAAACATGAATGGATTCCAGTATATTTCAATATATTTAAATGTACATCACACTCGCAACATTCAAGATCACTTCATAAGTGTTCCAGAGCCAAAGCTGTGAAGGGCAGAATTATACTAATGGTCATTCCTACGGAATTTATTATCTGGAACCACCCCAAGCTCACTGCATAGCACCGCTGATGCAAAGCCAGCTATTCCCGAAAACCAGAACTTTAGTTGGACATATTAAGAGCTGAAAACCAAAAAAACTGTTCCTTCACCAGACTACTCCTGCTCAGAATGAATTCACAATTCACCATCCCAAAAAGGAGAGAGAAAAAAAAGATTGTGCAGTAAATATTTTTGATGGGGAAATTAGTTACAGCTGCCACAGTAAGATGCTACAGTTTTGCTTTAAAATAACAATAATTCATATTCAATCCAAACTCCTTAATTTAGAAACTCGCCCCATATTTTAGAAAACTGAGGGAAAAAAACCTGATCCTTCCATGCATTCGTCTATTCACACAAAAAAAAGGCAGCTGAAAGCAAAAGCCAAAAAAAAAACTGAAGTTGGTTGATTAATTTATGCTACCAATATGTTCAATACATTCACTCTTTCAAGACAAGAAAATTTTGTGAAAAAGAAATCCAAATGCATCCAAGCCTGACATCTTTATATAAAATCATTGATATGCTTTGCACACAGAACTTCATTAATGAGGAAAAAACCCACAAACATCTCATCCTCTGAACACTGAAAAGGACTTGCAAGCACCTCCATTTTTGCTCCATGCAGCTCAGACCTCTGCCGTCTGTCAAGCTTTTCTTTGATAATTATGCAGATCGATACACTATATAAAGATTTAGGAATGAATCTGCAATAAGACAACTAACAAAACTCCCAGTGACTAAATTTAGGTCAGGAATGTTAATTTAAACATTAAGAAGACTTAAATATAAATCATCAAGGTAAAGAGATCATCCCTAGCTGCCTTGTCTTCCTGTAATATATCCCTAGACCGGTGAATGTGTGAAAGCAATGTTCTCTAGTTTGAATTTTAGTTTCCTGAGCCTGCTGTGAATTCCCAATTTAGTACAATTACATTAACAATTGTGAAACAATCTTTTGGGTGATGTTTGAGGCCAATGAAAAAAACACCAAGTAAGATACTAAAGGTTTATCTTTTCAGTTTTTGTACTTCATAGCTTGAAAAGAAGGAGCTCAAATACAAACAAGCTAGCAAAGATAAATATCATCCTTAGCATCCTTAATAAATGATCACCCATCACCACTATATACTTCATCTTTTTAAGCCTTGAATGTCATTTTAAAGGTAGTTCAAAATTTAGGATAATGTCAGAAATATCTTTAGCCTTTTGAGAGCCAGCAGTTATGGTGATATGTTAAGGCACTTGAGAGTAAAAAAAAAAAGTTTCTGTATCTGGCAGGCTGGGGCTCAGGTGATTATTTCTGTTGATAGTAAGTACATTGTCACTGAGAATTTTACTCCATTTACTTTGATATATAATTGACAGGAACACCCACGCTGCAGAATTTAGCTTGTGCCATTTTTTATATATCAGAGGTGTTTGCAAGCCTTTACCGTCAATCAAACCCTTACTTGTCTGTTGTGATGGGTTTTCTGTTTATTGCAAGCCTCAATCAGGCTCTGGAATGTACAGGTTCGTTCCTTAAAAGTGAATTTCTTGTCTGGGTGTAAAGCATAAAACAAACATGGCAAATAAACCCTTGCCATTCTGGAGCTTAACAAGTTCACACCAACAGAAAACTGAAAGGTTTTTTTTTTGTTGGGGGTGGGGAAACGCTGGTGTGCAAAAGTTGATGTTTGTGCAAAGCCAGGTTTCTCCTCACAACCTGGGGAAGAGAGAAAACAGTTACTTCCTTCGATACTCAAAATATGCAGCTGAACTCAGATTTCAGTTTAGAGAAAGAAAAAAATAATTGGATACAAAATATATGAATGTTCTCACTATGCACCATACACACATATACAGCTCCCTAAAATAACCTACAGAATCATTCATTCACCTGCACATCTGCCAAAAAACCCTGAGTGGTACTGACCTGCTCTGACACTGTGGTACTTAAGACACCTGAGGCCTCTCTGCCAGGTGTTCCCTCTCTTCTGCTTCTGCCTCAGAATTGCTTGAGTGGTACTCAGCCACATACAGGCTTTTATCAATGCTGCCAGGGATGGGTTTGATGTCAGTCACCAGCTGGTCCTCAACACCCTTCAGGTTAAAGCGATCCTCCGCTGTGATCAAGTTAATGGCCAGACCCAGGTGGCCAAACCTCCCTAAAGAGGAAAGACTGTTATAGCTTGCACAATGTCTGACTAATTTCTAGAAAATGCCTGTTTGCACAATATTCTCTTTGCAGATGTTTATTTACCCAACAGTAATTTCGCTTCCCATCCACCTCACCCATTTGTCCTGTCTTTAGATACATATTTCTCCTTTACAAACCACATTATTCTTTCATCTATTTGTTATTATATTTTCTTTTCTTGATTATCTTCAAGTAATCCTAAGATACCCATTTTGGAAATTTGCACAACCTTAGGTGTGATTTGGGGTACATTTCACTGCATGTTGTATTTGTATAACTTTGTACGTGACAAATAAATAATCTTGAATCTAGCTGTTCTTCTCTTATTACCCCATTCGACATGGTTTTATACTGTAAGTTTACACACACACTTCTCACTTTATTTCCCACTTATATATTGTCTATTTACTGGACGGCCTGTGCAGTCCTCCATGGAAAACCGTTGTCTCATCACACTCTGTACGTGTAAACAGCTTTAAATAATCATTAGAGAGAATGGATTACTAAGGTTTTATAGAAATTATGGATGAAAATATCACCTGAGCGCCCAATACGATGCAGATAGGTCTCCGCATTCTTGGGAAAGTCAAAGTTGATGACCACATTCACTGCCTGGATGTCGATTCCTCTGGTGAACAAATCTGGATGAAACACATTCACAGAATGAAATATGCTTCAGTCTCAAATTCAGTCCACAATGAGTTCAAGTAAACTATAAATAGCAAACTAACATAAAAACACTTTTTGGGGTTTCTACTACTAAAAAATCCCATAGAAAATGTTTTTCTTTGTTTTTTGTCCCCTCTGGTCCACTCATAATGTTATGTGTTGTGAACATTTTTCTATTTTCCAACCTATCTTTATCCAAAAGATTAAAGTGGTTGTTTGTATTTGTGCCTAATTGACACATTTAAATCTTATCACGTTGTGTAATGTACCTTGCTTAAAAAACCCAAACTTCACTGTGAATTGGGCAGAGCTAAACTGTGTAAGTAAGTGCATTTATAGAAATATCACGAACGCAGGGTATTCACAATGAACTGTTTTTCAGATTCATTTCCATTTATGGACTGGGGAGTGACAGAATGAATAAAACATTTAAAACAACAAAAATGGTGGTTTTCCATTGTCCTTCAAACATATGCATTGGGGAACCACAGTTGAACACAGGAAGGTGATTTTAGGATAAGAGACAAACCTGTGCATACAAGATTCCTGCACAGTCCATTTCTGAAATCATGGAAAACACGGTTTCGGTACTCCTGCCAAACAAAACAAAACAAACCAAAGGGTTCAGTCAAAGTATGGACAACACTCCTACAACTACAACACTCCCACTCCTACATCAAGTGTTAGACAAGCTTCTTGTGTTAAAGTGACAAAACAGAATATCATCACAGCAGTTGACTGAATGACATTAACATATAAAAATAAACATACCTGCATCATCTTAGCATGGATGTAAAAACAAGAGTAACCAAGCTGGGTAATTTTCTTGGCCAGGAGTTCCACTCTCTGAGTGGAGTTGCAGAAGATGATGGATTGATTAATCTGAAGCTGTACACAGGGGAAAAAAGGCAGGATGTTTTCACTAATAGTATGCTCATTTTTTAAATATCACAACATGTCTGGATATGTGGCTCCTTTCTTTACCCTCGAGAAGAGTGTGTTTAGACAGTGGACTTTCTGCCTCTCCGTTACGTAGGCATAGTACTGGGTGATGCCTTTCAGAGTTAATTCCTCCATCAGATTAATCTCATAGGGCTTCTGCAGGTGCTTTGACTGCAGGAAAGGAAAGAAGGCAAAAGGATACAGAATGACTAAATATGCAAATCTGAGTGTCCCTGCTTAGGCTGTTGCCCCCGCGACCCGACTCCGGATAAGCGGGAGATGATGGATGGATGAATATTACTGTTAAAACCAACTGCTTGATGAATCTTGACACATTACCATGAATTTCTGTACAGTGACAGGAAAGGTGGCAGAGTAGAGAAGAATCTGCCTGTTCTTAGCCAGGAAGCCAATAATGTCCTCAATAAGCACCACAAAATCCTGGGAAAGCAACTTATCAGCCTGCAAGAAAGAAAGAAGCTTAAGAATAGGATCTCTGAGAATGTGTAAAATATTTGCTGAAAAATGAGACATGCTGCCAGTCATCTTAAATATTTAAGCTGGTCTCAAACTACTGTCCTCATTATATTCTTTCTTGTGTAAACACTCATCATCCTCTTTATCAGGCACACCTGTTCAAATGCGTGATAACAATATCTATTCAGCCAATCACATGGCGAAACTCAATGCATTTAAGCACGTTGACACAGTCAAGACGGCATTCTGAAGTTCAAATCAAACATTTGTAAAAAATAAGTCATGACGTCTTCTGCAACATTCTGATGGCAGGGTCAGAAATTGGCATAAACAACATTTAATTATTTGTGAGGGAAAAAGGGGGACCAACACAATACTAGCAAAATGAACCAATTAAATGGCAGGTGAGTGTATTTTGGTGATTGCATTCATGTAAACAAAAACAAACCAACAATACAATTTTTAGAAAATAACCCAATAATACTGGGGCTACTGTCGCTGGCCATCAGTCATAGCAGAACGGAAAATGAGCATCTCGCACCAAGAAATCCTTAGGTTAAACATTCTGCCACATACTGCATAACAATCTGTCCAAATCGATTATCAGGGTGTGATGTGAGTTTTTGATGCGCACATACAAATGAAATGCCTTTTACTAAATAATGTAAAAGTAAAATTCAAGTCAAGATTCATATTCAATCCAAGAACCTGAAACAATTTCATTCAGTCAATAGTAAAAATAAAAAAAACAAAATAACTGCAAATGGATTCTCATTTCTGAAATACCTAAATAAGAATGCCCCACATTTTCAACAAAACGATGTAGTACTATAGTACACCTCACATCTCCAAGACACTTACATGCCAGTAATATTCATGGTCACTCACCTCATCCATAACCATTATGTGAACTTTATCCACTTTGGCTACTCCCTTCTTGATCAAGTCCAGAATCCTGCCTGGTGTAGCGATGACAACGTGCACTGCAAAACCATACAAAGAACATTAACATATGAGATCGATGATATAGATGTGCATTTTTGGAGAAAATACATTCGGTACATGTGCACACACAGAGCACAGATCTTTCAACGGGTAAATTTAGTTAAAACAAAAATGTCAATTCTAGTTTGTTTTTTTTAATGAGCAAAAAGTGACTGACCTAAACTAAAATGATAAATACTTCCAAGTCAAATGACTTATTATTACCAGTCTCATCCAGGCGCATGATGTCATCTCGTAAGTTGGTTCCGCCAGTGGTCGCCATAACTTTGACTCCACCAAGATGCTTACTGAGCTGAATGCTGATCTGACTGACCTGCAGAGCCAGCTCGCGAGTAGGCACCATTACCATGGCTATAAAGAGAAACAGAAACAAGAGAGAATACAGAAAATAAGAAAAGCTTGTTGATGGAGGTGACAAAAAAAATGGCCTTCACATATGCTTACAGGGTGCTAAAAGAGAAAGACTATGTAACACATGCAGGCTACTTTACCCTGGATGTGGTCTTTCTTCAGGTCTATCCTCTCCAACATAGGAATCAGATAAGCCCCACTTTTTCCTGTCCCATTTTTGGCACGAGCCAAGATGTCTCGGCCAGAAAGAGCAATGGGTATGCTCTCCTCCTGAAAACACAAAGCAAAATACTGGCTATGTTAAACTGGATTAACTTTGGAACTTCCACTGCATAGCGCAAATTAGATTGATTTTACAGACACTGCAAAGTAATTAAGAAGTTCCTTCACCTGGATGGGAGAAGGTTTCTCCCAGCCCATTTCAAAGATCCCCATCAACAGTTCCCTCTTTAAGCAATAATCTTCAAATTCGTTACCCTTGGTGGCCGTCACGTCCTGCCAAAAAGAAACATACAAAATATTAAACAACAATTAAATCCAAGTGGTTTTCCCAATAAGAAATTATGCAAAAACTATTTCACAACAATGCAAATGGATTTTGCAAGACAATGAGTTTGTGTGATATGGTTAATGGGTAAATTTTCTATCTATGTAAACAGTAAGTGCACACACAACTGAATTATTAAGTCACTGTTTTCTTGATGGCTCTGTTAGACAAAAAGAAGACCTTTATTATTACTGACAGATCTCATTTTAGTAAATGTTTGCATTGCACCAAGCAGTTAAATAATCTTACAAACAAGCAGCAGTGGCTGACTAACTCTCACTGAAACACTGTACTACCAAAATTCATTTAATACATGAACTGTGCCACCAGAGGGAAGAACACACCTGACTGTATATTAAGCATTCCTACACACCAGTGCCTGAACCACATCTAGGCCAATAAGACCACATTTCCCTGCTCCTCATGGCAAATTTAAATTATATCACCCTCAGGAGGAAATTTAATCCCATCAAAAAGACAACTTGGACTGAGGGAGATATTCTCCTCTACAATAGTGAATCATTGGCACTGAGTGTACATGGACTGCACTCTTCTTTTTTGCAAGCTGGGTGATTGAAGTGCGACCAGTCACTCACTTCAGGACGGTGACAGGGTCCATTACTGTGAGGCAAGAGCTGAACTGAGCTGGGGCATCAGAGCTGCAAAGACCACTTTACAAACAACAACCCATTGTAGGAGTGGCAGAGAATATAAAACACCAAAAACTAAAAGGTCTGCAACACTGCCACTGTAAATGCAGACACCATGATAGCAGAGGAGAAACAGTTTGTTTGATGGCTTCGAGGACCACTTCTGACAAGCCATTTTGGACCAGCTGTGACACCAGAGCAAATAGAGAGTCGGCCCTGTGGACTGAATCTTACATTACTCACACTGTGAGCTGTGGTGTGTTCATATGTGATTATAAAGGGCCACTTCACTTTACTTTACATTATGTGATGTCAGGTGCTTATCTGCAAAGCAGGAGAGCATTCCAGAAGGTTATTAACTCAACTAAAAAATACTAAATAAATAGACTGCTCTGTCAGTCATGAATGTCAGCACCAGCTCCCGTTGCCTCTCCGAAGCCCAAAAAGGTCATCAGACTCTACTCATCCCACAAACAGCTTGTTCGACCTGATGCCCTCTTTTTCAAGTCCATCAAAACACACCAACAGACTCAGACCGTTTTCTCCCCTGCTTCATAAGATTATTAATCACCAACAAACAAAAAAAAAAAAAACGTGTGCAGTATTAGTCACTGAGTTTGTCTAGCATGGATAAGTGTGTAATGAAAGCTTTCTATTTAAATTTACGTGACATTTTACCAAACATCTCAACCATCAATGCAAAGTTAATGGCAACAGTTCAAAGACAACCAAACTTTTCCATCATCTTCTTCTAAAATGGTAGTGCAATACTTACAGAAGTTCTGAGTCTATTGTCTTTAGGTGGGAGCTGTAGGCTCTTTTTCCAGTCATCTCCAAACCTGGAATTGACAAAATGTATGTGCAAACAGCAATATATGATGATGTGTTTGTTTTGGTCCATTATTTATTTTTTGAGAAAATGCTTGTGCTGTGTTCACCTTATTCCAGGTCCTTCTTGAGAGCTGCCAGTAGATTTTTGGGTAACACCAGGAACCTTTCCAGTATGACCACTGCCAACCACGAGTCCTGACTGGGAGGCTGGCTTGGGCTGTCCTCTAAACTGTCCATTCTGCTTGTTGATCCCCATCACAAGAGGGCCAAGGTTCTCCGTCCTTGCACTAGCCATCCTCTTCTCAGCGTCTTACTTTTTTTTTGTTCCTGTTTTCTTTTTTTCTTTTTTTACTTTTTACAATGCAACAGCAGGATTACAAAAATGTCAATAAACTATATACAATATAGTCAATGCAGCAGTCAGAGTTCAATATCAATAGATCCTTTTATATATACAAACTCATTCATGTATACGTACAGTGTGACCTCTTCAAAAAAGAAGCAACTGACGTCACGAGAATAGATTTAACATGAGAGCTCTTCCAAACGAAGAGAAATAAACTTTTATATGCATAAATATACTTCCCCTGCGAAGAGTATAGAAAATTATACAGAAGCAGGTTTGAGACGATTCCTGTGATAGAACAGCTAAGGCCAGATGAACTAAGAACTGGGTATTGCTAAAATGTTTTTTCTTTAATAAATGAAGTTCAGTCTTCCTCTTTGTCTTTGATGTCTTCTGTATTTATCTATGTTGTTATGTCCATTCCAGCTGTCCCTACTTATTTCTTCCAATGTGTGCAAGGTTTAATCCTTTGACTTCTTCAAAGAGCAATCCAGTATTACAGAAAAACTGTACATCTGTTAAAAAGCAGTTTTTCTGAGGTTCAAAATCTGTCACATCCGTGGACAAAGCAATACTCCAGGGAGACAAAAGTTCAAAGCATAGTACAGCTTTTCGCTTCCCTAAGGTGCGCAAATACCCTGGATGCAGCTTCCAAGCCTGAGATGTCTGACTCTGTGTCAGTGTGAATCAATGTGTGGGCAAGTGGAGCTTAAGAGTGTATCCTCTCCTCCGTGGGGTCTTCCAAATAGACCTGTACCTCCGTCACCTACAAAACAAGATTAAAAAAATAATGAAAACTCCCACAGGCTTGCAGCAATGACTAATTCTGTCACTTCCGAGAAGGTTTTCCACCAATGACTTAAATGCAACCCTTTATGGTATTAAAGGAGCACTCTTACGCTTGAGGAAGGCAAAAAACACAAAGGGCACCATATATTTTAAACAACATAAAGGTCCCAAACCTGATCACTCTAAGGTGAACTATATATACAAAAGTATTGTGATGGCTGACAATGACACCAACAGGTATTTTGACACAGCATTATCCAAATACAGTTGGGAGTGGCAACCCCCTTTGCAACTATGACAGCTTCCACTCTCCTTGTTACGTTTTCCTCATGATTTGAGTGTTTCTTTGGGAACATGTGCCCATTTATTCTGTAGAGCTTTTATGACTACAGGCTCTGAGGCCTGGCTTGCAATCTCTGTTCCAGTTCATTCCAAAGGTGCTGGAAGGGGTTACGGTCAGAGCGCTGTACGGACCAGTCAAGTACATCTACGGCAAACTAGTCTAATCATGACTTTAGGAACTTCCTTTGTGCAATGGGGCACAGTTATGCGCAAATGGAAAAGGACCGTACCTAAATTTTGTGAACAAAGCTGGAAGCATGGGGTTGTCTCAAACTGTATTGGTATGCTGAAGCATTAAGTTCACTGTATGCAAGAGATCTAGTCTCACAAACCCTGAAATATCGGTGTCCCAATACTTTTGTCCAGATAGTGTATGACAGGAGCGAGAGCATGTCTCCTGTAATAAAATGAGACCAAGCAGCTGTTTGTGCTGGACGTTCACAGAGCTACTGCAAAATAAAAAGCAAATAACGATACGTCTTCGCATGAAAAGGCCAGTGCGTGACTAAGAGAATTCAGAAAAGTCTGAATTTATTAACATTTGAACTGTTTTTGCTCTTTTATACCAATAATGCAATTACTGCACTAAGCTGTTCCTAGAACTCAACTTAGCTTTAGCACAGTTTTTGCAAATGCCAAGTTAGCAGTATTAACTATTCATATTAACAAAGTAACTCCAGCCACGCAAGTACTCCTACTTTAACAGCTTACATCATACGTATTTTGTTTATTTTAAATTGTTGTTTCTTTCAAGTTCACATAAGCTGTCCTAGTTCGGCCAGGCTAATTCATGGTGCTAACAATTTAGCTCGCTGGCTTGGGTTCAAGAAAAACAAAACGTTTTATATCCAGTATAAAGTGACTACATGTTGTTATTGGGTAATGAAACACGGTATGTGATGCAAAGTTGTTTGTAAATGAATCTTTAAAAGTTTATTTTACTATCTTTTACATCGTCGAAATTCAGCAACAACAGCTAAAGCTAAACACAAGAACCCCGACTTTTTTCGAAGGTTTGTTTAAAAAGACGTACCTTTACTCCTTTGCACTGTGTCTTCTCGTGTATATATATCAGGTAATTCGCTAGGTTAACAATTTTTTTTCCAAAACGGGTATATTCGCCTTCAGCCAACTCGCCTCTTTTGTTGTGTTTCCTTTTTTCAACACAGTCGACCTCTCTCCATCGAGAGAGCGAGAGAGCGACCACTGCCCTCTACAGCTCGGAGGATCCTCAAGTCAAGTAGGTTTGTCAGTTCAACCTTACACATCATACAGAGTAAAACAAAATGTTCATTCAGGACCGTGGAGGAAGAGCAAGAAGCCATAGATGGACGACCTTTAACCCCATCTCTATTTGGTCGAACATTGTTCTATATAAATAAAGTCGAATCGAATTCAATTGAACAGAAATAGGAAATCACGTGCAGATAGGACAAAAGAGAGTGCATGAAATCACAAATATGTCTTTATCGCCCTTGCTTTGAGCACAGGGGACAGTAATGCTGGAATACATAAGGGCCTTCTCATAACAGGAATGTTGAATTCTTACACTCTTGTTCTGGAATCCAGTTCTGTTCAGTATTTTCCTACTCAAAGTTGATTAAACTTTTATGTGTTTATGTGTTTTGTGCAATAAAATCAGGAACTGATGCTGATTTGGTGATTCTGATCATCATATGAAGGCTGACTTGTATTACCAACAAGGTTTCTACTAACATGTTTATTGATTATAGTACAAAATGATTATAATACAGGTAATATATGTAGTGCAATAGATTTGAAGTTTGTTCACATGTGGGTTTGGTTGAGTCATGACTCATGAGCCTGGCATGAGTCTCCTGGCATTGTCCTCCCTGGAGTCAGAGACTCCCTTAGGGCATAATTTACTCTTGCTTATGGAGGAGGGGCAGTTTAACACAGTCATCCGAGCAGTTTTATTGCTCCAGCTTTACCTTTTGAACCGTTGTTTTGTGACTGAAAAACAGAAAGTTGAACCAGGATGCCAGTCCAAGTGTTTTCATCATATGAGGTATCTTACTGTAACTCAAAGTGGGTGGTATTTTTCTGTTTGCATTGTGATGTATATCCAGTCTGAAACATCGTGCTAGGGTGAATGGGAACAGCTGGTCAGCAGGGAGGATGGCTGCAAGTACTAATTATGTACTGTGTGACAGAAAGAGAGTGAGGGAACGAGGGGCAAAATGAGATATATAGAGAGAGGGACAAAGAGAGAAGAAAAGTGAGACAGAAGGACAGGTAAAGAGAGAGAATAAGACACCTGTACAGTCCTCACCGTCGACTGATAATTGGTTTGCGGTGATCCGACAATCCAATTAAAAGATGAATTAGGGTGTCAAGATATTTATAGCTGTTTTTTACCCTTAAACATTTTTTCTCTTTCTATGTCTCTCTCTGTAAGGACACATTAAAATGTATTATGGCCAAGCAATGTTAAATCGCATTTAGCAGCTTGGAGAAGCTCTTAATGTGTGATGTCATGTCACAGGTGTTTAATGATTTTTAGCGGAAAACTGATTATTAATCAAGTAATCGCAGCAAAAATTAAGCAGCAAAAATTAAGTATCAATGCTCACAAAACCTAACTGAGTGCTAGAAGAATTCTCCCCCTCATGGAAAGGTCTGACTACTAAAAACAGCTTTATGACCTGGGGATTTCTTGTTTATCATTCAGATGTCAAAGAAATCACAATGTTTATCAACAACACGTTTTAATTAGTTAACTGCAGCAGCCCTAGTTCTTTTAAAAAATATATCTGAAATCCAGATATCCACTGGATTAGAAATGTTTATTAGAGCCATAGCATTATTTTTGTATAGACTTGTGATGTCCACAGTCTATATATTATATATATAGTCTGTTATAAGTGGGACTTTTATTCTGAAAATTTCTGTTCACAGTTTCCAACTTCCTTTATTTATTTACAGCTGTCGATTGGTTCATATCTTAGTCTTATTTGCATCAAGTTGCCATTATTCATGTCCTTGAGTTGGTCTACCGTCATTCATGCCCTAGGTTAGTACATTCTTGCCAGTCTCTTTGTGTTTGGAGTTTTGAATTTTGGTTTCAGGCACTCATGCCTTTTTCTTTGTTTATTAATAAAAGTTATTGAAATGGATGCCTGTAAATGCGTCTGCCTTTCTGTGGGAGTCATGGGGATTTGTGACAAAAATAATCCAGCACTGTGATCTTAAACTAGGCGTTTGTCAAAATTCAAAATCTGGTAAGGCAAAATTCTGGCAAAATCTTCAGGACTGCTAAAAACTTACACCATGCAGTTAAAAGAAAAAAGCATACATTGCTATAACACTGTATTATTTGAAGATTCACCGCCTGGTGGTTCGGCATTTGTCCCTCCAAATGAAAGAGTATGGGTTCAAATTCCAGGACTGCCAATGGCACCACTGAGGTATGGTGCCCATACGTTGCTCCCTGTGCGCTGTTTTCCTGGCTGCTTGCTGCTTCATTCGGTGAATGAGTTAAATACAGAGAAAGAATTCTGTGCTGCTCACACTGTGTTCGGTACTGTGTGCGGAACACCTTGGTGACTAATCATCACCCTCTTTGCTTGCTTACAACTTGGTGCCAAAAAAAACACTTCCTAACCTTGTTTTACCCTCTGACCTTCTTTAATAGGCGCTGCTTACGTATCTTTGACTCCTATAGTCTAGTGATGGGGTATCATTTTACCGACTCGGACCTTTGAGTCTTGTTCAGCAAAATGAACGAAACTTTTTTCGAGTCATTCGAGTCATACTTCCTTAGCACATCTACTCCTTACACGAACGTTGATAATACTATAATCAAGACAAAACTATTATGCTGTAAGAAACAGAAATGTTTCATTCATTGTTTACCTATATCTTTAGTCTTTGATTCGCTCACCTCGCCTCTTATTTGACAAGTTTTTGGGTTTGAGTTGTTCGTTCTGACAGCCCAATTAGCTAACCAATGCAGCCTGAGCCGGAAAGAGAATTGATTAGTTCATCTCTTGAGTCTTTGGGTTTGAGACTCAATAATTACAATACAGAATATACAGTTCAGCGACTGAACTAATCCCTCGTATGAGATTACTCGTTTATCCAGAGTCACATTAAAGATTCGTTCAAAATGAACGAATCGTTCAAGAACGACCCATCACTAGTATAGTCTAGGTACCATTTGACAGGTGTTGATAAGGTGTAACGAGCTGCATCTTAGTTGAATGTTGTCGAATGAAGTCTTGCTTTTACAAGTCCTAGATATAGTTGTGGACTACTTGAGCACTGATGTACGTAACTCTGGATAAGGGCATCAGCTAAATGCTGTAAATGTGATGTGTTATGTTACAAGGACACTTTACACATTGCAAAAAAGGCTCATTTCATTTACAGAGTTTGCTGTTCAACAGTGGAATTGATCTTCGGGGGAATTCCGGAGCACAGAAGGTCCATATTTTTGTAATTCAGCTTAGAACAAAATAACCGGAGGTTCATAATTCATTCAAAAGTGTTCTAGGGTGGATACAAAGAAGTCTAAAACCTAATGGCAAGCCTGAAGAGTGAGGTACTAAAGGGAACATGGAGGCTGAACTAAAATAATGAAAAATATCATGTACAAGCAGATATAAACTATAACAATAGCCATAAGGAAAAGCAATCAGAGGCCTGTACTACGGGGCTCGATTTCTGGCTTATCTCTCCAAGTTCGAGAGTAACTTGGTCACGTTAGGCATAACTTCAACTTCGGTACTACGAAAGGTAAATTAGTTTATCACAAAGTATGTTTCTATGGCAACTTACGCGTTGGGATAATCATGGTCCGATCAGAATATGTTCTAACTTGAGGGCTATATATGAGAATGATCTTCCCCCTGATGATGCTTTATTAATTCTGGGAATAATTAGAAGGTCAGCACCTTGAGATCTGAGTGGTTGTGGTAGTTCATAGTAACACAAAAGTTCACTGAGGTAATCAGGTGCAAGGCCGAATCAGGTGCAAGTGACCGTTAACCTGAACAAAATTTCCAATAGGATTTCCAAGAGTCATAGGAGCCACTGACTGCACACACACCCCTTTCAGCACACCTCTGGGAGAGCATGAGGCTGATTATGTGAACCGTAAATCCATTCACAGCATCAATGTACAGGTATCTTTTCTAATTAATCTGTTATATGGAGTATATCACTTTTCTGTCAAAGGTGGTGAAATGTATTTTGTTAGCCTCATTCTCATACCATCTAGAGGGCAACTCATATTTCTGCCCCCCTTTACTGACAAGTTGTTAGTCCATATCCCACCCCATTTTGGCTGCAGGTGTACCCTGATGTAAATTACTCCTTGTGAAATACTATGGCACTTTTTTATTCTTGAATGTTATACAAGAACATGCTTTTGATGTTACAATAGCAGAATGAACTAATGACTTTCGATCCTTAGATGACATTTGACCACCAGCTCATGGTGACAAACCTGGATGCAGGCTCAGTGCACGACGCATTTTTAGGTAGTCTGCAATATCCAAACGCTTTGAGGAAGGAAATGCAATCTGCGTTTATAGATTTGTTGACTCAGATTGCATGTGACAGTTTCTCTCCATTTGTTCACAGGATGCTTTGATGGCCTTCTGCTGGGGGGCTGAGGATACTCATGCCTCACTCACCTGCTAACCCCTTACTCTGAGCCTCAGACAAGGCCAAAAGCCAAATACAACATGGCTCATGGCAACACGAGGGGCAGAATTGAAATTACTTTTTGGTCCTGAAGGAGCTACGAGTGAAGCCAGTCAGGTGGTATCAGCATGTGTGGTACTCCACAACATTGCCACCATCCGAAAAGAAAAGACCCCAGTCCTGATGCCTACGCCCCCCGATATTGTGGACTCACTGGCTCTCGACCACCCCACAGGGCGTGCTGTGAGAGATGCCATCACGGAGCAGTTTTTCATATAATGGCAATAATCAATACAGATTAACACAATGAAGCTTTGTCATTTGTCTTTATTTTTTTTCTTTGCTCCCGTTCCTACACATTGATGTTGTGATGACACACAAATATGGATGAGAGACTGGTGAACGTATGCCAGTATCTTCTTTTTATGCACAAGCTTCTCAATTTCGAGCGTGAGCTTTTTAATTTCCAGTTCTTTTTTTGCACAGTCTAGCTCCAGCATGCGCTTGTAAAGGCTGCGCCAAAAAAGGTAAGGCCAAAAAGGAGATTCAGTACACACACAGTTTGAGTGTTAACATTCATTTAAAGCAAAGCAAATGTACCCTTTCTGTTTGGGAAGCCCGAGAGGTGGTAGCCAGAGGAAAAGGGGGTTGCTGCAACTCCTCCTAAGAGAGAATAATGCAAGTGACTACAAAGGTCATTCATAACTCAAAAATATGCAATACCATATAATGTGTAGAACATGAGTGATGTAATGTTTCTACCAGGATGTCTGTGTCAGACACAGCAGTCCGTGTATACTCATCATCCTAAGAATTAAAGAAGTACATTGGTTATTTCACATCAAAATGGTTCACACTTAGTGAAACTTAGCAGTTTGCACACTCACCTGTACCTCAGGATCACAGGCGGTGTTGGAGCAGCTGAATATTCTCCCCCTCCACTGAACACAACATGTTCAATGCACCGTCATGACCACACATTTACACACAGTACAGAGTGGTTGTGATATTACATTGCACATAATGGGAGGATATTCCCGTGCCACCTGGGTCTGACTGGACACCTCCCTCAACCTCCTCTATAATGGGCATTCCTCTGTTGGCCAAAGCCAACTCCTCTGCAGGTGTGAGAGCTTCAGGACGTGTTCCTCCACCTGTCACCTTCACACCAGCCTATTTCTTGTTGGCTGTAAAACTCAGAAACAAGCTATTAACTGGAGCATAGACACACTACATCTCACATAATGAGCAGAAATATTTCTGCAGTAAGTAATTATATGAGCCTAAAACTTGAAATGATGTTTCTGTTTAATCTTAATTTGCTGCTAAGTACTCTTCCCACCACAGATACTGCATCTGAAGTGTTAGTCATCGTTAACACAAAATTAAAATACTGAGCAAACTTCCAGTAATTGCAATTTAGTGGTATTAAATTCATTTAAAGGCCCACCTCTGTATTTATTTACAGTATTGAATTAATTTTAGTTATTGTATTAATTAATTAAAGTAATACTACGAATAATTCACAAGTACTTGCGCATTTACTCGGTCTGAAATGTGTTGGCAACAAGCCTGCCTGCTTTTGTTGGCTGCTGCTGTGTTAGATTTTGCCTGCAGCACAGATTTCTGCTCCTCATAGCCTTGCATCATGATGAGGCATTCTTCCTTCATGAAATATGGTGCGCGCCATGATGTGAAACGGTGACTTGCGTTGTTGAACGCACGCCATTTCTAGGTACGCACACAGCCGTGATACGTTCTCACTTACTCAACTAATCTACGTCGTATTGCGCTTCGTTTTACCGATCAATTCCACCTGGGACAACCGCACTTAACCATCGGGTTAAGTCAGACCTAGTTCAATACGCTTCGTAGTAGAGGCCCCAGGTTGTGTCATTAGACTGCAACACCCACTCTTTCTCGCTCCCTCAGGGAAACAGCAGTCAGCTCTTTTACATCTTCCTGAAAAGCAGACACACTGCTGAGGAAAGCAAAAGTACCAGCAAACAGAATGAGGCCAGGCATAAACAGTTCAAAATGCAAACAATGGCCTTAATGTCAACATGTTTTTGGTTTCCTTTGTTTATTAAGTCCAAAAAAAAAGCAAGACAGTCAAAAACAGTGTCAGATTGTTTTATTCTTTTCAAACCATGTCAACATAATCAAATATTTATTAGCAAAAGGTGTAAAGGCATTTCTGAAAGCATTGCACTTTCGTGTTGTCAACTTTATTGCTGTCTGCTTAAAAATATGTTAAGACATAAATCCAGATGTTATATATCTGTATATATTGCATACATGTATTTGCAAAATTCTGCCTGATAAAATCAGTCATTCAGAGTGGTCAACCAGTCAACCAAGTGAAAATTACATCGCAGAAGCACCCACACATAAACATTAACAATCAATATAAAAAGTGGGAAGACACATGAAGGTTCACTTGTCATTTTGGATACTATCTAAAATAGCTATATTTATGCAATGAGACCCCTGATTCCTATCGACACCACTGTATAGAAATCTGAATTTCTCTACAGCATACACAACTTAGTTTATTCAGTCGCAAACTTAATGACTGAATTACGCAAACATTTTTAAACCTGTGCAGTTGCCCTTTTAACATTAGGCCAATAAAAGCCTGCTACGAGGTAGCAAAATATAATAACCATTCAAATAAATTAAAGCATACTAAACCATAAAAAATGCATGGTGCATGAAACCAAGTAGTTAAAACAGCCATGTTATAAATGCATGTTCTTATCATGTCCTTGTGCACATGACATGCGTGGACACAAAGGTTCACTGTAAAAAGTGACTCAGTGTTTTAAGGTACAGCAACACACCGGCCTGTATATAGTTAACTGAGCTTTAATTAGTTAATTGCACATTAATTCAATCTTCCAGAGCAATAATCTGCTTTGAGTATAGAGTTGAGAAATATAGTTAGGAAATATAGTAGTATAGTAGTATAAAGTTATACTGTTATACTGTAAACATACAAATTATGACAGTATTTCAGAATTTTGATACAATTGCCAAATGCTGTAAATGTAAATTGCTGACAGAAAGAGGGGAAAAATGAAGGCCAGAGAAAAAGGCATGATAGCAATGATAACAAAAACCACACACATTACAGAAAAGGCTTGATTGAAATCACTCAAGCACGTCTTTTTCCTTTTAGTCAGTGTCACTTATGCACCAGTTTTTGGAACCTGTTTTACGGCGTGCGGCGGTGAGTGGATCTGTAGTCTGTTTTTTAAGCTAAACTTTAAATTATCTGAGCAGATTACAGATCCAAACTCAAACCTTCCAACACAAACTCCCGCCCTGTGTCAGAGTTTAGTTCGCCTGTCTTCATGGGTGATAATCAAAAGCTAACTCAGACTAATCTACTGGTAGCAGCAGCATTTGGCACTTGTTATATAGATGGTTTGAAATGAACTTATTTATTATGGATTATAAATGGTAGACTCTTCACTTATTGTGTTAACATGTAACTGTAACTGCAACTGTAACAGTATAGCAGAACAAGACAGCACAAAAGCAATACACTCACTTTAGTCTTCATTTCTACAGATTTTAAGCAAATTGCTTAATTGAGTCTAAAAAAAAAACTGGTGCAACAGTCTTCTTCCAGGCCATACACAGCTCTGGAAAAAAATAAGAGACCACTGCAGTAATGTTCAGTTTACCAGGTTTTATCTTTATAGGAGCAAGTATTGAATTGAACAGCTTTATCAAAGTTTTTAAAAACTGCTGACAATATTCATCTTCATTTCCAAATAAAGATATTGTTCTTTAAAGCATCTTATCAAAATAAGGGAAATGATGCTGTGTTAACAGAACTTCAATAATTCAACGAAAAAATATCCCTTGTTCACTCTCAAACTAAATCTCGATAATTACTTTTGATGTTCTTCTAGTAATGTTTTTCCATCCATCTGGTCAAACTGCCAGAGGAGACTGTTGATTACAGCGGTGTTTTTGATTATGCTTTTCCTCATTAAATAAGATGTGATTCAGGTGATCACTACTCTTTACCTCATAAAGCAGAATGAGGTGCTTGTGGAGTAATTTAATAGACACTGGCATGGAACGGCTGTCACACTCAGAGATTAATTTAAAAATTAATCGCACAGGTCTCTTTATTTTTTTCTGGAGCTGTATAAGACTACCTATGATGCCACCGCATGCACAGAGTAAAAAAATATATAGATATATTTTAATTAATAGTGTAAAAGACTAAAGTGGTTAAAGGCAAGTCCAGCAGCATAGATGGTTTTAGAACTTCATGGAAGACACAATGGCAATTTGTTCTTTAAACACTTCACATTCAGTACATTAGGAGAGAGCTTTCTCCTAAGCTCTGATTTTACAGTGCTTTAGTCCTCAGTATTTCAAGTTAAAGTGTTACAACATTCTTCAGCGGTCTAGTTTTCAGATTCCTCGTGTGATTTTTGGTGTACTCTTTGTGAAATGTGTTGCTTCTAAAGCAATAAATAAATCTATAGGGCACACAGTGAAGACAATAAAATGAGTTTTAGAACCCACAGTATTCCACTGATACAACAATTATAGATTCAAACTTATAGAAAATCTACAAGAAAAAACACGTGATTTGTTCTCTCCTCTGGACCTGTGACTTTTTCACTATCCTGCTCTGATTGAAATATCGAGACTAATGAATTTCTACTGTTGATATTACCTCTACATTCTCAGACAGAGCAGCACAAGTAAATAAAGCCAGTACACCCAGTCAACACAATCTGTCAACACAACATACAAAACATTACATCATGCGAGGTCTATGCACTAATCTTAGGATGTGTTATTGAATTTCTCCTCAATCCCACATTCACATGATACCCTCAACACAGGGTGGATGAAGGAGAGAATACGCTTGTGGATCATAAACCAATTTTGTTGCAACATCTTATAGATCCTTGCACTGACTGGCAAGATTAAAATGATGGGGGGAGAGGGAGGACCAGACATGCTCTTCAGTTCTGCTGGACATGAATGGCTGAGGGATTGTTGGGGTTCAAACTGGCATGATAGGACTAACTAGATGCATTTCCACACTAAAATGTGGAATGTGATTGCTTGGTTGCTATAAAACCAGGAAAACCATACATTCGTTTTATGGACAAAAACATTTGTGTTAAAAAAGATATACTCTCACAATGGATTTGAAGTGGAAATCTTCTGATTCTGCAATCACCCCAATGATCGAGAACTACACCACTCAGGAGCCCTTGGTGCGCAATTTTTTGCACAATTTGACTGAATACAGTTCTATTATCCATGGAAATCTGTGTGGTCACTTTTGCAGTTATCTTATTAAACAGGTCCACATTACACCAAAAACCAAACAAACAATCTGAAACTAGCAATAGAAAAAAGCATTTGTTCCTAAGAAATTAGTTCTTACGGTGTTTTCCTAGTTTGATTCCATTTTATTCCCTTTTTCAAGCGCTCTGTCCCTTTAAACGTTTGCTTTCACTTTTTATTCTTAACTAGCTCATAAAAACCGGTCTCGAAATGTCACTGATTCCAAAAGATTCAGCTTAATCAACAAGAGAATTGTTTTTCTGGTTGTGCTTTGGTTGGCTGTGTATATCAGGTTGTGTGTCTTGCTCAAAAACCTCTCGAATTCGTCCCACACATATATCCGATGCTTCCTGAGTCTCTTTGGAAAGCTGTGTCAGGCTGAGAAAGCCATGTGGGAGGTCCTCCACCACGGTCAAGGTCACTGGTTGGCCAATGCCTCTCAGCTTTTTGGCAAACATCACAGAATCGTCCAACAGGGCATCCAAAGCTGAAGCCTAAGGAAGACAATGATAAAACCTTTACAGCTTTAAGTGGTAGGCAATATGACAACATGTTATTATTATGATAAATTGCTGTATGATTTTTCCAGTACAATTTCAGTTAAAACACCTAAGCACTGTGTTAGCATGAAGCAAGCATGAAGGAAAAATAAAAATGTGGGAATCTCCTCAGGAATCATGCTATATTTTTGCCACAATGTCCAAGCTCAGCTATAAGTGAAAGGTGATAACAGCATTTTTATTTCCTTTTCTTTTTCTGTCACTGCTTTCTGTGTGCTTTGGTAATACTTTTTTGAATTGTACTTTCCCTCATCACATTTTTCGCAACAGTTCCTCTGTTCTTTGCTTTATGTACTTTTCTAAGAAATATCTATTTACTCATATGTGAATTTGGCTCCATTTCCACACATTTGCCTTCATTTAACATTTAAACACTTTGTTTTTCTTGTAGCACTATAAGCACTACCGAAGAAAATGAACAAGACGTAGTTGTAACAACATAGTAACACTGCATTATCCTGGATACTGGGGACAAATTTGTGGATAAAGCTGACTGTAATTATACTATTGTACAGTTTAACATCACGAGAGCTTTGAGACGAAGAAGTGTGGACTGGCTTGTTGATTAATGGTGGTCATTGGTGGTTAAATAACGTAGCTACATCAGATGACATAAAAAAGGTCCGTTCTGTGCACTGTCACATAATTTCAATGCAAAACCTGAATTAAAAATGTGAACTCTGGAGTTGGAGGGATTCAAGACTTTTTTCTGAGGGTCCTTGGTTGTGCATGCAAGCATTTACATTTACGGCATTTAGCAGACGCTTTTTATCCAAAGCGACTTCCATTCCTAACTCCCTGGAGCAACTTGGGGTTAAGGGTCTTGCTCAGGGACCCAGTGGTGCTGGAGGTAGGATTCGAACCCAGGACCTCATGGTCCAGAGGTAAGTGTCCTACCCACTGAGCTACCTCCACCCCACGAGCAAGGCTACAGCTCCTATTTCTCACTCTGGCTTTCAAAATGGTGCTTACAACTGCCCTCTCAATTCAGCCCTGGCTACAAACTCAACATTACTCAAGAGACAAAAAGAACTGATCAGATTGCAATGGTTTGTTTATAGCTGTTCAGAGGGGAGTACATTTTTGGATACATTTAACTTGTGATTGAGGAGTACTGTGTCCATAATCTGAATTGAGCAAATGTTGATCAGCAAATTAGCTCATTAAATTTCAACCCTTGTCATTATCACAATCACAGACTTCATGTCATCCATGTCCAGAATGCACACTTCAAAAACACACGTCCTCTTGAGGCCTCTTTCACACAATCAGTTACGATTTAGCATTAATTTAATGGGACAGGTTTAAGTATACATTTACATATACGGCTAATTACCTGGGTGAGAAAGACTGCACTCATATGACACAACTTTAGCAAAGTTACAGTGATGTTTAGATTACATTACAAACAAACATTTCTTTTTTACTGTTTTGTGAGTGATAGCATCAGAATTGTGTACTGTGTAATAGATTGTACACAACAAATCTACAAGGCAGAATGTTCGTGTTTAAATGATTGAGTTTGCAGTCTTTGTGAAATAAAAAAGCAAGAAAAAATGTATTTGGAAATAAAGTGTTTGTTGTCCGCTCAGGATGAGGACTTCACAGTTGTTTAAAGGGGTTTTCATGACTGCTATGAATACAGGCAGCTGAAAATGTAATGTTCACACAACAGTGTGTTAATGCATTATTTACTTCACGGTGACGATTTCTTTATTGTGCATTACAGAAGGTTTTTAATTATCATTATTTTGATGCTGTTTCGTCCTCAACCACTTGAACTCCATCTAACAGGGACACTCGCTACTAAACACAGACTGTTTCAGCTGTTCCCTGTTTAGATAAAAAAGAAAACATGTATAACAATGTATAAATGTTAACTTGCTATAATTGTTATGGTACCCATTAGTGATGCGCGGGTCGGGTATTATTCCAACCTGCGGGTCCCGCTTTTATGAAATTATTTGGCCCGCCCCAGCCCCCCCCGCACCACTGTATCTATTTTTACAACCCGCCCCGCCCCGCACCCGCGACCATTACATAGACATACTCTGTAAACTGGCATCAACATATGATTATGAATATGAACGATAAATCAGGTCATATTAATAAAAAGCTAATGATACACCTTTTAGGCTATAGATTGGATTTTTTACTTAATTTAGTTTTTAATGACCCGCCCCAACCCGCCACTCAAATAAATCGACAATGCCTTTACCTGCCCCAACCCGACCCGCAGGTTACAAGACTAGTAACTAGTAATGCATCACTAGTCTCTATAGCTTTACGTCTCTGTAGCTTTACGTCTCTGTTGTTTTAGGTCTCTGTATCTTTACATCCCTGTAGCTTTACGTCTCTGTAGCTTTACATCTCTGTATCTTTACATCCCTGTAGCTTTACATCCCTGTAACTTTACATCTCTGTATCTTTACATCTCTATAGCTTTACGTCTCTGTAGCTTTACATCCCTGTAACTTTACATCTCTGTATCTTTACATCCCTGTAGCTTTACGTCTCTGTAGCTTTACATCTCTGTAGCTTTACATCCCTGTAGCTTTACGTCTCTGTATCTTTACATCCCTGTAGCTTTACGTCTCTGTAGCTTTACATCTCTGTAGCTTTACATCTCTGTATCTTTACATCCCTGTAGCTTTACGTCTCTGTAGCTTTACATCTCTGTAGCTTTACATCCCTGTAGCTTTACGTCTCTGTAGCTTTACATCTCTGTAGCTTTACATCTCTGTACCTTTACATCCCTGTAGCTTTACGTCTCTGTAGCTTTACATCTCTGTATCTTTACATCCCTGTAGCTTTACGTCTCCGTAGCTGTACGTTATTAATGGCATTAGTGACCGCATTCGCCTGGCTTCCTGAAAACGAGGCTGTCGATGTGGCCCAGGAGAGTTGGACTAACCAGCTTCCGGCTGAACTGGGAAGATACACCACAGAGAAAAACACAGAGGGGAGATAGAAACTCCGGAGAAAAACACCCATTAGGAAACTGTTGATTGGCACGATGTGTTTGTGAGTGCTGAGCGGCGCGAGTGGAATCCCTCAGCAGCTCTTCAGCTTCCACAAACACGTACGTTTACGAGCGGATGGTGACTGTGTTCATCCTGAACAGTCAATGGTGGAAACTCCAAAATGCCAAATGCGAGACGCCACTCGGCTCCTGGCTGGACCAGCAGGACTGAAGTTGCGCCCGTTTAGCGCCCGCTGTTCTCTCCTGGCGCTCTGTGTGATGACCTGGCGACCGCCTGGCATGCCCGATCGGCGAGTGCGTGAAGTGGGCACGCCGGCCATGTCATCCTGACATATGGCACGGCGCGGCAAACACCGGCTTATTAGAGTTCCACACCAAACTCTCAGTAATGGATGTGCTGGAAAATGAGGCCACTCTGGGAACCCGGCCCTCGGGAGATTAGTGCCACTTCATAAATGGAAAAAACCCAGAACTCCACTCCTGGACACTAATGGACAGAACAGTCTGTACCAGTCTGGTGTTTACTGACGGAGGAGCATCAGCACAGGTTTATACAAGTGGAACCGAGACGGACTATTTAAAGTCTGAACTGACGCCTGAACCAGAGAGCGTGGATCGCAGAGCTGGTGATGTGAGCAGAAGTGAGCAGCCCGCTCCACACGGCTCCTTTTTAAAGAGGAAAATGTGAATTTATTTGCATAAATAATGCATTTTGGATGCATCCAAATAATCTCAACCCTCATCAGAGCTGATCAGACTCTGGCAGCTCGAACCGACACTGGGAGAATTAAAATCTGAGGGCTGCTTTTTGGCAAAAAAATAAAAAACCATGAGATAAAATAATTCGACTGCGTTTGGTTGATGACCAACAGAGAAGTCCAGCAGGCTGTAATGTTCCTGAGAGTGCCACCCATGGGCGTTGTTGCCATTCATCCTGAGGGGGACGTGTCCCCTTCACAGTTCATTATTACTCGTTTGGAAATTTTATATAAATATTAGATTACCACCGCTGATGAATCCTGAATCTTTGGTGAAAGAATCCACTCCACTAAACCGATAGAAGAACACACACCACTGGAAATCC